>CM070029.1:27155654-27715654 GCA_036247105.1 Cirrhinus mrigala
CAGACAGATAGATAGATAGATAGATAGATAGATAGATAGATAGATAGATAGATAGGCAGATGGACAGACAGACAGATAGATAGATAGATAGATAGATAGATAGATAGATAGATAGATAGATAGATAGATAGATTTAGACAGATACATAGATAGATAGATAGATAGATTTAGACAGATACATGGATAGATAGATAGATAGATAGATAGATAGATAGATAGACAGACAGACAGACAGATAGACAGATAGATAGATAGATAGATAGATAGATAGATAGATAGATACACACCTAAGCTCAAGTGGCACATGAACCGATCGTCTTTTCATATTTACTAGTTAAAGCATGAAATAAACACGAATGAACGTCAGAAGGTATTTTATTTTTTAGCTGCGGAAAGACATCAATGCACACAACTTTTCAAGTTCCGCAAACATTTATCTATTCTCCTGTCTGGTTTGCTTGTTGGACAAAATAACATATTCAGCATTATGATTGGTCAGGTTGCCTGTCAGTCAAACTCCCTGCTAAGGGTTAACAAACTGATCAAAAACCAGTTATTGAGTTTCTTAACATCTATTGTGTAATGACACTTGAGCAAAATGTTTTCTTATAAAGGAAACAGAACTATTAGTGACCATTTACACCAAACACTTACACTTATGTGACAGGACTAAGTGATTGACGGCAGTGTTCACCTATCAGCACGTAGTAGGTGTGATTTAAGGTAGTAGGTTGATTGACTGTTGCCTGGGATGCATCACATCCGACTCCCCCCTTTCTGTTAGTGATGGGAAGTTCGGATCATTTTACCGACTCGGACTTTTGAGTCTCGTTCAGCAAAATGAACGAATCTTTTTTCGAGTCATTTCGTTCATTTTGTTCATTTTAGCAAAATATAATTAAAATGTTACCTGTTACTTCCCTAACACATCTACTGCTTACACAAACGTTGATCACACTTCAAACAAGACAAAACTATAATGCTATAAGAAACAGAAAATGTTAATTCATTGTTTACCTGGGACTTTAGTCTATGATTCGCTCACCTCGCCTCTTATCTGACAATTTTTCGGGTTTGAGTCGTTCGTTCATCACCTGACAGCTCAATTAGCTTAACCAACACAGTCTGAGCCAGAAAGAGAATTGATTAGTTCATTTCTCGAGTCTTCGGTTTGAGTCGTTCGTTCATCACGTGACAGCCCTGTAACGTTAACCTATGCAGCCTGAGCCGGAAAGAGAATTGATTAGTTCATCTCTCGAGTCTTCGGGTTTGAGTCGTTGGTTCATCACACTGTAAAAAATGACCGTGAATTTAACGGTAAAAATACTGTAAAAATGCTACAGTAAAAACCTGTTAAATGGTTAACGGTAAAAGGCCGTAAAATTTACAGTGAACAGTGAAATTGACCGTAAACTGACATTCCCAGAATTCCATGTGTTACATTTTTTTTAAATTTTATGTTTTTTTTTGTTGAAATAACCCTTTCTTCTTAGATTTTTCTTAGCTGTTTTGTACATTAGGGTTCTATGTTGCATCTAATGTTGTTAAATTAATGTTTATGCATTATTTCAGTTTCATGTCTGTTACCATGATGGTGTTTAGTGTTTGTGTGAATGACACTGTGCACCTTCTATATATGTTAATTTTTAAAAGCTGTTTGTGATGAGCTTTGGTTCATCTTTTGACTTTCTCATCACCACATACTTTTGGTGGTTATCAGTGTATTAGAAAGGTACAAAAAAGATTTCAGTACTTCAATAGGTTAAGACATTAACATTATATCAGTTAATGAAATTACGGTATTTACCTGTAAATTTAAGTGAAAACCGTAAAACACAAAATGTTGCTACCGTATTTTTTACGGTAAAATTATGGCAACCACAGCTGCCAGTTTTTTACCGTAAATTTTACGGAATATTTTTTACAGTGCACGTGACAGCCCCATAAGGTGAACGAAGGACTCTAAAACAGTTGAACTAATTCCAGTACAGAACCTAATAGGATGTTGCGCATGCGCGACTGAACGAATCACTCCCCGAGGCGACTCGTTCGTCCCGAGTCACATTAAAGATTCGTTCAAGAACGACCCAACACTACTTTCTGTCTGTGTTGATGGTGGTTGCAGGTAAGTGCGCTGTAGTTTAACAGGCAGTTATTTTAAACTGATTTGTGCTTAACTTATAAAGCGGTTTTGATTTTATAGTGCATTGTTTTGCTTTAGTGCTGTTTCAGCGCTAGTTTAGTGGATCTGAGGACTATTCGTCTTTCAGGTATGTCTGCATGTATAGAGTGTTTTATAGAGTGACAACAATGCCATTGAACCAAACGGAACTCGTGAATGGGCTTGGCGAAACTTAAGTAATTCACTATGTCAGGATAAGAAATAGAAGGAAGAACTATCGGGTCATCAGTCCGCGACAAAGGAGGCAGATCGTACGGATGTTTCATGATGCACGACATATTTGAAGAAACTCCTAAATAATGAAATGGGGGTAGTAGTTTATATGAATGTATCTGAGGGGAACTGTCGACCTTTCCTGCTAACTAAGTCTTTCTCTGTATGATTTAGCAGCTCCCACACATTTTTCGTGGTATAGGCCGCATAAATTAGTAGAACAACGTCTTCAGTGGTACACTAACCGTGCAATCAATGCTTCTGTTTACATATGAGTATCGCCGCAATAGCCGCGCATCCGGGTAACTGACCAGAATGCGACGTCGGTGCAAAGTGTTGTTTTGGTTCAGCATGTTGATGTGCGGTTAACGTTTTGTTGCATGCTAATAGGCATGATTCCCTATATCCCATTGTGTTATCGGTGGGCATGACTGACAAACCCGTGCCTGTAGGTGTTCTATTTGACGTGATATCCTGACGGTAAGTGTTTTAAACGCAACTATAATTGAGAGTGAGCACGATACAATGAGTAGTGTTTACTGTAGGATTCTCCCTCTCGTTTTGACCGTGATTGTTTGCTGCTGTCGTTTTCTTCGTGCTGCTAGAGCCCTCCTGGTTGCATCGCCATATAGACGCCATCGTCACCGTCAGTAGGGGACTGTCCGTGTCTGATTCTTACCGTGCCGTTTAGTGCCCCGCTTCATGCTGTGTATTTGTTTTTGGGAGTATGACTATCTCATTCTTCTGAGAGACATGTAAAAGAACTGTGCTGTCCCTTTTTCTTTTTCATTCATTAAATCCTTTTCTTTGGTTTTCTTTTGCCTTTAATTCTGTGGAAGGAAAGTTGTTTACCTTAGTTGATTTTTCTTTTTCTTCATTTCTGTTAGTAGGTTTGTTTGCTGTTGCTGTTTTTATGTTATACATCACTGGATAATGCAACTTGATTTGCATGTTATCATTTATGTCCGACTCCAAGTTGCTTTGTAATAACCTTGTGATCAAATATTTTATCCTTATAACATTTCATTGTTTTTTTTTTTTTTTCTTTTTGTTTGGTGTTGATACCCACATTGTGTAGGGTTGTTCTATCAATTAACTGATGTCCATACTGTGTTTTGTTTGAAGTCAATTTTGTTATTGTTTATTTATTTATTTTTGATTTATTGCAGGAGCTGGGGTCCCACAGGTGAACAGATATTCCTCTTTGTGGTGGTGGTTCTTCTTTATTGAGTTGTGTAACACTTCGAGTGTTTGGCAGTGAGATCCAAGTGCACGGTGGTGTGTGCGTGGAAGTGTGTCCTTGTAAAACCAAACTCCATCTTGTATCTGGTCGTTGGGAACCTCAGCCCTGCTGGTACTGATTATTTTTGTTTTATTTAATTGTTACAGATACATAAAGTTGGTGTGCATTTTTACCTTTTTTCCCCTCTGTTTGTAATTTGTGTTTGATTTGAAGCGTGGTTTCCATTTTTTTTTCTTTTTGATTTTAGTACTTAGTATTTTAAAACATTTTTGTATTAATAAACATTTGTATTTTTATACTTTACTCGCATCTCCTGCCTAATTCTTTGAGGGAACCGAACCTCACTCAATTTTTGAGTATTATTCCCTGGGAGTAGTTCCTAGATTGGCATAGTCAGATTTTTTTATCGGTAGAAGCTTGGGCTTGGTTCTCAAAATTGCACCACTCAGTCACATTCACAATGGTCAAAAACATGTGTCTAGATAAACAATAAAAAGCAGCTCTGTAAGAAACCACCCTAAAAAACGACTAGAAATGATCATAACGTGGCAATAATTTCACCATGCTTCTTGCCTCTATTTGCTTACTTGCTAAATATGTTCAGTGTGAGCTATGTCTTTCCAGATATCATCTTTTTTTAATTTATAAATTAATATCTACTCTTTACTTTTCAACTAACTTAAGGTTGTATCTACAAGTATAATGACTGAACAACTCATTCTCACAATGAGCATAATATAGGGACTGCTTGTAGCCATATTTGCACAAACAAAACCCAACACTTAGCAGCTCCTATGTTGATTAAAAGACCCCTCTAACATTACCGAAGGAGAAATCCAGCTAGACACCGAGTGTAGGAGCCGATTTAATACAATTATATACTTGGCCACTGGGTGGCAGTGTGACACAGTATAATTGTAGCACCGGTGTATGAGTCAGGTGTGTATGCCTTAGTGATGCGCGGATGGCAGTTATATCCGCGGACCGGGTAATAAAAAAAAAATGTATTCTGATTATTTGCGGGTGGAGGAGATAAATCAATAATGACGCAAATATTTACTACATTTTCTAAAATATGAACCTGTTTTAAATACTTTGTGTGTGTCTGTTCGCCTGTTCGAAAAGTTGTGACAGAAAAGGAGACATTCAGATAAAGTTTGAATGGAGTTACGCCTGTGGTAATGCTGAGTAGGGTAATATGCAGTGGTGTACAGTACCTGCGAATACCCATTTCTTTATCAGCCGGCTTTGCATTTACCCACTCCTAAATCCCCTCTGATGCGCATCATTCAGTAGTGCCCGGTGTTAGCCAAAGTCACGACAGGCCACCATTTCTGATTGAATCGTATGTGAATAAAGGCAAATATTCGCTCAATAAACCCAGTAAAGACGGTGAGGACCGTGCGCCGGCTTCCTTTGAAATATGTTTGATGATTGTGCCTGATGCGCCCGCGCCACATTTGCTGCCTGTTCATATGCGAGAGCATGTTAAGGGAGACACGCCGAGTATTGAAATAATTATTACTGATTACTAATTTGAATCAGTACATTATAACGAAAACAATACATTAAAAATTAAAAGAATTAGATTTTTACGATCAAAATTTTCTTAAACTGGGTGAACCCCTTTAAACTTTTGTCCAAGGATCCAGTAGGCGTTTAAACACCCAACGGACTTTAGCGTGGATTTGGCTTAAAAGCAGGCGTGATTGAACTTATATAAGTGTGCAGCGATGTGCAGATCAGCTGAATCATCAGTCTGCTGTTAAAAATTAACCATCCATTCATCATGTCATCATGCAAAACTAAGAATTAGAATAATTGTAAATGACGATCCGGTGCGGGTCGGGTGCGGTAATCTAAATCAGAGAAAAATAAAGGTGCTGGTGGGTGACGGGCGGATGATTCATTTGAAGCTGCGGATTCGGGTGACGTTTGAGCTCATCAGCGCACCTCTAGTACACGCTGCTAATTAGGAATTGACCGCACAGCAGAGTAGCGTGAAAGATGTGTTTGTATGCTGTGTCTGCAAGGTATGGACTTTAATTGTAAAGATTCGTGAACAAGGAACACTAACAGCAAGTTGTTTTGAGACATTTTGCTATTGGAGCACAAATAAATAAAGACATTTGTTTTCATCTATCAGGGACTCTGTACGCGTTCAAAAACTTGCTCGCTCTTATTATCAACGGCAGCGGCTTAATGGAAAGACTTTACACAGACATCGGGAAGAAACATGTTTCGTTATTGGCATGGAGACTCATACCTGCAGGTTTCACACCTCAAATGCTTGATTTTTGCAGTGCTAAAAAAGGTGTCTAATTCACACAGTATAATAAACCCAAAGCTGAGTATTTGCATCTTCACTGATACACTGCAAGAACAATATCTCTGCCCAAAACAGAACCCTCGGGACTTAAAGCTAAAAGCAGATGTGGTGAAATATTTCTCTCTGTCAGCATGCAGAGTTATTTGTTACTTGAAATGTGAACCGTCATTTATCACACACTAACACAGACAAACTTACAGACAAAGCTGAACGCTTTTAAAGGCATAGTGCACCCAAAAATTTAATTTGAGACATTTTATACATATCTTTCCTAATCTGTATGATGTTACTTTTTCAGTGAAATGCGTCTAAAGTCAATACTTCCTTTCAATCTTATTTGAATTACATTGGGACTGTCATAGCATGGAAGAAACAAGCAGCATGAACATTCATCAAAAATACAGCCTACCAAAATACAGATAAATGACAGAATTTTCAATTTTGGCTAAACTATTCCTTTAGGTCCAGCATATGAAGTACGGTTAGTGAGCTCTAATTATCTCTACAGCATTACAGGCATTAAGTCACACACATGAACACTTACTTAGACACACACATGCACACATCAAAGAGACAGAGCAGTAACTAATGGCAAGAGCTGGCTCAGCTCAGATTCTATGTTGGCAGTTTTGTGGACAGGGTTTCCACGCAGGTCCAGTCTGGTCAGTTTGGTGCAGGATCTAGAAAATTACAGATGTATAAATCAGCATTTAACTTGGGGAAAAAATGATTTTCATTTTACCACTGTAACGTAATCTTACAGTGGATAAAAAGCACTAGACAAGTTCAAATGCCAAAGAATTGTGTATGAACTTGATATGCCACAATATCACAATACAATCCAGGAAAAAAAATAAAATAATAATAATAATAATAATAATAACAACAACAATAATAATTTAGCATCCTCTGCACATTTGGCCAAATTTCATGTTTCTTGGTCTCCTGACACAAGACTATATCTCTAGGCAGTCATTTCTCAGTTCTGCAAAAATGCAGTACACATAGGCCTACTGTAAAAAATGGTTTCAAATCAAAATTTGACAGTCACACGTTTGAAGCTGTAAATGTGCTACAGTTTACTGTACATATAGAGTAGTGAAATTTCCATAATCTGATGTACTGTAAATGTAAATGTAAATGAACTGCATGTGTAAGTATAAATTCCTGTGTTGATTCGTTCAGCTCACTCCTCTCTCCGTTGTTAGAATGCTGGCATGTCGTCAGTTTTGCTAATGTTTAACATAGTTTAACTCATTGTTAAACTTTTTGAGAAATGTGTCTTTGTTTTGAGAACTGAATGAATGGTTCAGGAAAATGTGCCTACTAAAATCAGTTACAATCAAGAAAACTGCAATACGACTAGATTCTTACCTTTGCTATCAGTTTCCGTGATCGGCATCTTCTTATTGATTTCATGTTATTGTTTCGTCACATTTGGCATTTAATCATATATCTATGATTAAAGTGGAGCGAGCTGTCGGAGAATCGGATCATTAAACAATTACGCGATGAATCTCAGACATCCGGGCGGGATTAGATTTCTCAAAGGACGAGTTAGCCGAGAAGCAGTAATTATTATCCGATTTACCAACAAATGTAAAAACAATTCGTTAATCACGCGCTTTGTGTTTTTGACTGAAAAAGAACCGGTTCATAAGAGTCATTTGTTAATGAAGCCGACTACATTGGACCCTCTGCGTGCGCGTGCAAGCATCGTGAACAGTTTATTGAAAGACGCGTTTTTGCCATTATTTTGCCTTAAACTGTCAATGTTGCTGCTGAAAAGTAGCATATGAAACACTGCTTACATTTATGTTTTATTCAGTGAAAATTCTTGGGTGGCAGAGCTTTTTCTTAGGGTGGCAGTTGCCACCCCGGTAGATCCGCCCCTGAGGATGCCAGTGATTCAAGATCAGAGAGCTTACAGAATTCTAAAAGATGTGTTAAGAAACTTTTTTATTTATTTATTTTTTTAGTCACAGTACCATTCAATAAAACAAGATAGAATACTGTAATAGAATGCATTACACATTCTCAGCTGGTAAAATAGACCTAGAAATATAAATAATTATTGCTATTTTTTATACACAACTATTTTATTTTTAACTAAATTTGGAGTTCCAAGACTTTTGAAGAATTGAAGATGTTTTTGAAAGAAGTGTCTTTGGCTTAGCAAGGCTGCATTTTTTTTAAATCAAAAATACAGTAAAAACAGTAATACTGTCAAATATTATAACAATTTGAAATAACACTTTTCTATGTGAATATATTGTAAAATGTAATTTATTCCTGTTATCAAAGCTGAATTTTCAGCATCATTACTCCAGTCTTCAGTGTCACATGATCCTTTAGAAATCATTCTAATATGCTGATTTGCTGATCAAAAAACATTTATTATTATTATTATTATTATTATTATTATTATTATTATTATTATTATCAACAGTGTTCATACAGATACTGTAAAATTAAATTCCAGATTTTTAAGGTCTTTTCAAGCAGTACTTTTTTGATTTTCAAGGACTTCAAAATAAAAAAAAAAATCTCACTTATCGAACAATGTCTTCTCTTTCAAATTCTAAAAAAAAAGAGAGATATAGAAAAAAATATACTAATAAAAAATGGCAAAAATAAAGTGAAGCATGTGTTAAGTAATACTACTACTACTACTACTATTACAGAGTATACTAAATTTTTACTATAGTAAAACCACGGTTCATTTTATTAAGGGATTTGTATTTGTGTATACTTTCTCTTTTCGTTGTTTTGTTTTTATAACTGCACTGCCTTAGTGGTTTGACATTTCTACTGTTTAAGATAAAAATCTGAAAAAGATTCGCTAAATCGCTCCGAAAACATGATCTGAATCAAATGATTTGCGAACCGCGCTGCAGAGTTCCAATCTAAATCAAATGATTCACGATCTACTCTCTAAAGTCCCGATTTGAATAATGATTCCCGAACCATCATTTCAGATCCAGACAGCATGAATCCCAAATCGGTACTACAAATCACAAATCATTTGATTTGAATCATTCAGTCTGCAAAATGATTCATGAACCGGTCCGATCTAAATCACATTATTTACTAATGTGGCTAAGTTATATTAGAAAAGAAAATTTAGTAAACACCTATGCAAAATGTCATGTTAAGCATTTCCCCACTGAAAACCATCATAAATGCTTAACGTAATATGTAGCATGTGCAATTGAGAATGCTAAAGCATTTTGCAGCTTTATTTATTTATTTTTTTTTAAAGTTAAAGTAACTTCTATTATTTACAATTTATTACTGTGATAAGTTGAAAATATAAGTTACTGTAATTAATACATGACATCACAAATATTACCCATATTAACATATTATAGCCTAGTAATTTACTAACCATTTACTCAGTTATTTATCCAAACTACAATTTAAGTTAAAAAGAGTACAGTAATACAGATACTTAATGATATATATTTTTTATGAAAGTTACTTAGTTTCTTAGTCTTCATTTGTGCTGTCTTGGATCCAGTTTGAACTTATTTTTACATATTCTCCAGCCAAAAATTACAGTAATCAGTAATTAAAGGGTTAGTTCACCCCAAAATGAAAATTCTGTCATTAATTACTCCCTCGTGTTGTTCCAAACCCGTAAGACCCTCGTTCATCTTCGGAAAACAATTGAAGATATTTTTAATGAAATCCGAGAGGTCTCTGACCCTCCCATAGACAGCAAGGGTACTACCACGTTCAAGGCTCAGAAAAGTACCAAGATGAATGGCAAAGTAGTCTATGTGACATCAGTAGTTCAACTATAATTTTACAAAGCTACGAGAATACTTTTTGTGCGCAAAGAAAAAAAAAATAACCACTTTATTCTGCATTTTCGTCTCGCGCTCACGAGAGTACGTTACCACGACGCATGCGTGTGGCGGTGCCGGTGCTGACCCAGATCCGGCGTTATGTCGTTGAACACATGCACCATGCCTTGTTTACACACAGAGAAAGATGCACATATGAAAGCTATTGAAATCTATTGGTCTGGGTCAGCGCCGCCACACGCATGCGTCGTGGTGCTCTCGTGAACGCACGTCCACAAGTGATGCAGTGGAGACGAAAATGTGGAATAAAGTGTTTTTTTTGTTATATTGTGTTCCAAAGATGAATGAAGGTCTTACAGGTTTGGAACAACATGAGGATGAGTAATTAATGACAGAATTTTCATTTTTGAGTGAACTAACCCTTTAACTGAAACAGCCATTGCAAGAAACAGTGATGCCTGCATGTTACTGTAAAAAGCCTGGTAAGGTCTAACATTTACTGTAAGCTGTGTTTTTTTGCATTCTTCTTTGATTTCACAGCATGCAAACACATAGCATTTACACATAGGTCAGTTAGCAGCAGGAGACCACTTGTAAATGTTGTAGAAAGATTTAATACCTAAAAATAACCTAGAAGACATTAGAGCACATTTTAGTCAATAGGAAAACAGCAAATCATGAGCAGGGCTGCAGGTGCAGTGTTAGCACCCCCTGACTGTGGAGCTGAAGCAAGCGGAGAAATTCCTCTGGCATGGAGTGAACACCAACTTTAGGTCCTTTGTTGTCAAAATAGTGATGTGGAATTGACTGCATCTCCAGATTGATATCAAACGGCCAGAATCCATAAACATGCACATGATCACACAGCTCTAGAGCCACATTAATTAACATAAAACCTGTGGAGAGGCGTCTCGCTTTCAGGCCATGGTCTTTCCAGAAATGGTCCAGTGCCTTGAGGTAGCTGGAGCTGAAGAAGACGACCCGCAGCTGAGGACTCGGTGGCCAGAGTGCTTTAAGAGCGATGACTGACGCTTGAGTGTTTAACGGGGTTGCAAATGCAGGCATGATTACAGATGCATTACCATACACACGCACACGCCGCATTAGTGGACCTGGGTTCTTTTGTGCATTTCTGTAACTGCAGAGACACAAAACCATCAACATATTAAAACGCACTCATTGGACCTTATAGACAGACATTCTAGCACACATAATGTAGTTCCCAACACCTACTGAGCTGCCTTGCTGTCTACTGTCTACAGCTGTCTTCTGAGAAATCACTGTAACTGGTAACTCTAACTGGAAAGCTCTAGTTATTGCAACAACTCTGTGCATCATATAAGCAGAAATACACAGAATGCATCAAATACGCAGAAGACTTGAATGATTTCAACAGTGCCTGTTCTCTTTTTATTGCTTCTGGGAAGTATTTTAAAGGATTAAAATAATAAAGTTAGAAGTAAGATATAAGGTGAATTACAACATTACAAACTTCAAGTTGAAAAAAAAAATATTTGAAAATCTGGCAAAAAGACAAGGTTGTGTACTTAATGACTAATGAGGGAAGGAGCTACAATCCCATTTGACAGTCAAATTTAAGTCAGTATGAAAGGGAAGCTGCCATCACATTTTTCATTCCTGTTTTGACATATGGTGATATGTCCAAGTTTCCCATCACACCAGGAAACATACAGACAAAGATAACAGATGTCGTTGCAAGAGGTATGTGAAGTTAGTTTGGGTAAAGTTCACGAGGACACATGAATTAAACATATGATGTGATCCAGTATTATAATGAATAAATAATTTATAATAAACACTGCAGTGACTGCATTCCATTAGCAAAATTGTTTTACTGATTGATTTTTCAGGGTGTGGAGGACTGATCCTGTTTTCTAAAATATAAAACTAATTTCTATAAATAAATCAGTCATACAAGCACAGTGTTTTCATTAAAGTGTATTGTGAATAATTATTACAGTCTTCACTGTGTTTTTCACTATGAAATATGGTCTGGAAAATCTACAGAGAATTGTGGAATTTTAAAAGGAAAATGAGTAGAAACACTGTTTGAGAGTGGGCGGAGCTGAAGATTTTTTTTTTTTTTTTTTTTTTTTTTTTGCTTGTACATGTTGTGGATGACATGAGAAATGAGTAAAGTCATTTTTTGGGTAAACTATGCCTTTAACAATCTGCTATTTGTAAGCAACACACTAGGTTTTATACTCACTATCAGAAAAATAATACAAATAATTATATCAAATCAAACATTTATAAATCGTATATTACTGATGGTTTCTCACCCTCTCAAGATCTGACTGGGATTGATTGTGATTAGATCAGTCTTTAGTCCAACATCACTGTCATTAATGGGAGCCATGTTAAACCTGCAACAAACAGGGAAAGGTTCACTGGTTATTCATTCAAAATACAAATGTTCACTATGCTATGCTAAAAAGAAACTTTTAACAAGGGTGAAGTCTTTGATGGTGTGTGCTTCTGATATTTCTATAATGGTGCCATAATGTGTGTAAGCATATAGTAAGGTACTGTAGTTCTACCTGATGACATAGTCAGCACTGTCAATCTCTTTTCCACAATTACTGTTCTTCAGAATCCCTCCACTGCCCACCACAACACACCGACCCAGATGACGCTTACTCCAGGGTAAAGCCTTCAAATCAAAGGAATAAGTCCATTAAACACATTATATGCCATTTCAATACAGTACATGATATTGAGAACAACCTGTTATCTATATGTCACAGCTAACTGTATTGTATTGCAGATTTCATATTAAGGGAGCAGGTGATCATTCTGGCTGTAAATGACACATACCTCAGGCAGCAATTTGTGAAGTGCTTCATTCATTTTGTAGTTAGGATATATGTCAGACTCATAGGGAATTATTTGATGCACAGCTGTGTTTCGCTTCGTCAGGTATAAATAGCCTGTGGCATTACAACAAGAACGCAGCAATGCTCTTATGTAGAGAGGAAGAGAGAGAGCAAAATATGGTTTAAAATGTATAATTTAAAATTTCACATGGTGTCCTGCAATGTTCTAGTGTAAAATTATCACTCTTTTCCAAAAACTAGTGAGCTGCCAGGTAACATTTTTAAGGAAGTTAATCAGAAAATAACATCTCGCTCTCATTCTCAGATTACAGCAGAACAAAAAAAAATGTAATTCATATGGGTTTGAAATGAGTGGGTGAGGAGATCAAAGATTAGGCCTATCTAATATCTGAAGAAAGCTTTCTATAAGAGAGGCAGGACTGTAAGAAGGTGACTCAAGGGCCATCTCAAACCCATGTCTCCACATCTTTTTGCGTCTTTTGCTATTAGTCATCTATATAACAGTTCAATTTTTGTTCCAAATTTTAAGACAGCCTTGCATGTATTGTTCATTTCACACTGTAAAATATCAGATGAATGAGGAAATAAATCAAATTAAAATGGATTTTTTATGTTAATTTGTAGGCAAACTCAAAAGACAATTTTGCTATGGAATCCTTCCAGAATTTTCTCTGGGATTTAAGAATAGCAAATTTGAAGCAGCAAGCAGTTCAACAGTGTTTGTGCTGGTGTGTGATATGGTGATTATTCAAGCATGTTTACATGAGCGAAAGACCGACAGAGTGAGAGGAAGATTCACACACCTATTCAGCTCCTTCTGGGTGATATCGGACTTGTATGGGCAGCTCAATATTGCCTATTACAGTTCTGTTCGTTGAAGTTTGTAAATTATGTTTTTTTATACAATGATTAAAATTGTTCAGATAAGCTGGAGTTTCGGTGCAACAAAAAAAATAAATAAATTAAAACGAGCAAATATGAATTATTAATAAGGAGTTATGTTTATAAACTAAAGAAGTATATGTATATAAATTAAAATTAACTTAAGTACTCTTAAAAAAATGTTGTTCATTGTAGGCTCATTCACATCTTAGATATTGCTAACTGATATAATTGCATTCTAAGCTTTTTATAATGGTATATTTTCAGAAAACGCACTGAAAGATGACAGGGTGCAGCGAGCAGTAGGCGTTTGCAAGAAGCTGGAAGAAAAGAATGGCATTGACTTCAGCCCAGAAAGATCTGAATCTGCCAGAGCACTCATTAATTACAGTTTGCCCAACAAGACAGGGAACCAAAGGAAAAATGATTGCAAGGGTTCTGGAGCAGTGTAAAGCTCTGAATCATGTGCTGTCTGCAGACAAGAAAACACGACATCTAACGCTGACATTAAGACATAGAGGTGTTAGAATCCATCCACAAAGCTCTGCATCCACTCCAGGAGTTTACAGATGTGCTTTTGGGAGAAGATTATGTTATGTATGTGTCTCCTATCTTAAGCCAGTTCTTCGCCTTTTGAGGACGAAGACACTCGCTGAAGATCTGGGCCCATATTTACAAAACATCTTAAGGCTAAAAGTAGCTCATAACTTGCCGATTTAGGAGAAAATCTTAAAAATAATGGGCATGCCAGTCCTAAATTTAGGACTCCAAAGTTTTTGCTCTGAGTATTTCACAAAGCGTTTTAGCGCTAAAACTAGCTGCTAAATGTGTGCAACGTAAAGGCTGATTTATACTCGAGCCGTCCGCAAGTTAGCTTGGGTTTGTGGAACCAACCCTTTCGTGTGGCGGTGCGCACGGCATCTCGAGTATTTATTTATTTATTTATTTATTTATTTTTAAATCATGTTTAATGTTCGTTGCGATGTTAATTAGTGACGGAACTTTCCCAACGCGGCTCGTGCTCAGTGTTCACACGCGAGCGCTTCAGTCTATCGCTTAGGACTATGTTGCGGAGACATTCATCATTCCGGTTAAAAAAAACAAAACAAAAAACAAAATACACACAAGATGTGTCCCTCCTCTTGATATAGGATCACTGATGAACATATTTGTTTTTAATAAGGGGGAAAAATTCATGCGACGGCAGATTAGAACCCCAAACCTCTAATTCACTTGACGAAAATTCTATCACTAGACTATTTGTGTTTACGAGTCATTGAAGCATATCCAGTGCTGGCCTGTAGGTTCGGGGGGCCCTAGACAAGATCATGAAAATGGGCCCCACTAGTGTAAAAAAAAACTGTCACAGAAATTTGACTAGTGAAGATAAAGCACATGAAATGACTATTTCAATATTTAAGCGTGAATGTGTATTAATTGTAACACATTCAACAAACATATGTATATATTTAAGCAAATATATTTAAGCAAATAAAATAGTCCAAGTGAGACTGAGTAAAGTATAAACAAAAACTAAACAGAATAAACAGAGCATAAACAAAATAAACATAGGCCTTAATATTCATAAATGATAAGAAATGCAGGCTATTCTGCTTGTTTTTAAGGAGTGATTGATGATCACATGAAAAAAAAAAAAAAAAAAAAAAAAAAAAAAAAAACCTTTACTGAATTACGTTGGATCTGGGTCTAATTATTTAACATAACATGCTAAATGTGGCTTAATTTTTCCTGATATGACAAGTCTGTCTGTAATGGGCATCACTGCATGTTAAAAAATAAAAAAATAAAAATAAAAATACTGCAGCAATAAATATTATGTATATAGCAGTCAAAAAATCATTTTTCCAGCCCCGGAAAGATATTGTTTGGATTCCATTTCCACCACAACTTCATTTTAATCTCTCTGTCATTCTTTCATGTCAAATAATTTAAAAATAGCATTAATGTGTAACAAGACTACATTTCGAGAGACTATTCTAAGAGGCAAAATTAAGTGATTTCCAAAATCTAAATCATAACAACAAAATCTGAACTGTAACAAGAAAGGTTTTCTGACATTATTTACCAAAAAATTATAAAGAAAACTGAGTTTGTTGTGCCTGTGTGTAGGACTGCACAATTTGGCCAAAACGTTGTTTTTATCAATATGACTAATGCTGATTATTGTTATTACTAAATAAAAACATTAAACAAAACAATAATTATTGTTAATGATTATCAATATATTTTACAGAAAACTGCAGCATGGCCTGTTAACAGACAGGAGGCCTAACTATAAATGTTTAGAAAGGTACGAATTTATTATAAAATTAATTATGATTAAAATCTTTGACCAAAAAAAAATAAAAATAATTAATTAATTAATTAAAAAAAAAAAAAAAACTTTTTGTCAGAAAATCTAATGCATTCACTGAGAGAGGTGAACAAACTCCTACACTGGAGAAAAAAGAAAAAAAAAAAAAAAAAACTTACAGAGCAGTAAGTTTCCGGTGCTATTTTTACCCAAAATAAGGTGTAAATTAATATATGTAATACATGTAATAGAATGTTTAATTCATACAGGAAATCCCTAATATGGACAAAGGTATACGCTTTCGCGTAGCTGAATGAAACTCCGATAGAGACATTTTAACTCATGAAACATGAAGACATATCTGTATGATTGCGACTAAATGGATTATCTCTGTTCTTCGAACCATATCGGGCAGTTGTATATGAATATGCAATGCAATCAACAGTCTTTATCACTTTATGGAATACTAAATAAAATAATGATTTTGTGTCATTCTGTGACGTGAAACCAAGTCAGACCAAAAAAGGAAGTTATTTCAAAAACTCGACTGATATTATTAAATGAATTTGGAGCAAAATCACGTCATTAAAACGTTTTCAATAGACAACAGGTTTGTAAACGGACTCAAACCCATGCAACATCCATGCACGCGTTCTACTGAGGTAAATTTGAAATCTCAGACTGAATTTTGTGTTTTTTTTTTTTCTTTTTCCCCCACATATGCCGCGCTGTACAGCACTGGTGCATCTTACCTTAGTTATGTGAGGTGCATGCGGCTTTAAGTTGCACTGCGCACACCGATCGGATGACACTGAAGTACCGCGAGTTGAAAGCATGTAGAGCTGTCTGCGCTCTATAGTTCTTGCGGAACTTTGATTGTAAAAACGGATCTTTCTGCGCAGCGTCGCTTCAAATCGAACGCACCTAAAAATCCAGTTGACAACCTTGCGGCCGCGGGGCCCTCCTCTTATGGCGGGGCCCTAGGCGACCGCCTGTATTGCCTGTTGGACGGGTCGGCACTGAGCATATCTATGTATTTATTCACTGACATGATTTATCTTGGAGCTAATAACATATTATAGTACATGTAAGAATAAAACTATCATGTTAAAAACGAGTTTAATGTCAATACATTATGTACACATGATCAGAGCCTGTAACCACAAAACATTTTATCTTACCACTAAGGTCTCCTAGATAGCAGTAAAAGTTTTTAGCTAAGAGTTTTCTCTTAAAACCTATTCACAAAGCTTGCAGAGACAAACTTTTACTAAGGAATAGAGAGAAGTCTTAACCTAAGTGTAAGGGCGGGGTTGACCTCGTTGCTATGAATGATGTGGACATGCTTGCTAACTATGCACACAATGATTGGCTGATATAGAAATGTGATATATGGCCATATATGAACATATATATAAAAGGATAGTTAACATATGTGCACATATATGTACATATTTGTAATAACACTGTTAGAATAATCCATATATGATAAAGAACATGTTCAAATATGTGGATGACTTATTTTTATTTTATTTATTTATTTATTTTTAACACAGTTTACACACTTATGCAACTTTTTTTTTTTAACCCTCTGGTTGTGTCCGGGTCAAATTGACCCGGAAAAAAAAAAAAAAAAAAAAAAAAAAAATTCCCAAAAATACTAGTTAATGTTATCGCATTGGACTCAAACTTACTGACTTTGTTCACACAGGGTATAGGTACATCTCAGATTTTTTTTTTAATTTTCGTAATTTTTTGTAGGTTTTATTTCACTTAGTCACACTTGTGGTGTTCCCGGTCAAAAATGACCGGACTCCAAACAACTGCTCATAAATCTGTCATTATGCTATATTATCACCAAATATTGGATTCAATCTTTTTGTCAACTTGTTTTCTTTCATTTAGGACTGGTTTTCTGTTTCTGTTTGCATCTGATTAATCATAGGCCTCATTTGACACTGTCAAACAGAGACAATATTATGAAACAACAAGTTGAAGCTTTCTCTGTGCTAAAGCATTTAATAACTTTCGTCTACTCTGTGAGAACATGAACGCCTCAAAACCTAGGCTAAAGACAAGGCAGACTGAGCGTGTGAGACGTTTATCACAGAGAGAGTTATCATAAAAGCATATTGCATCCAGTTCAAGGTAGGATGAAATGGGTATAATTCTCACAATAGTGTGTGTGTGTGTGTGTGTGTGTGTGTGTGTGTGTGTGTGTGTGTGTGTGTGAGATAGCGTGAGTATACATGCATCTATATATGCACAGGTCCAAGGCCTTTATGTTTGCAAGCACAAAATGCTCCTGAACACTAGTTGTTTCTCTTACTTTCATTCTTCCCCATTGACTTTCAATAGCCGGCCATTTCTGACAAGTGTATCCTTGTGCAATTTTCTACAGTTTTGCCTACTTTCAGATGAATGGCGCCTACGATTAATCAGATGCAAATAGAAACACAAAACCAGTCCTAAATGAAAGAAAACAAGCTGACAAACAGATTGAATCCAATATTTGGTGATAATATAGCATAATGACAGATTTATAAGCAATTGTTTGGAGTCCGGTCATTTTTGACCGGGAACACCACAAGTGTGACTTTTTGCAATTTTGTAAAAAATGAAAGCATTTAAAAGCAAACTTCCTGATTAAACATTCAAGCACGTTAGTGTGAGAAACGTACCGTGCAAATTTTTATAATTTTTTATCTCATATTGTGAAAATTATTCAGCATTTATTTATTTTTTTTATTTCACTTAAAAAAACGAGGTACCTTCTCTCAGAAAAATGAGGCCTACAATTAATTGGATGCAAATTGTTTGGAATTGTTTGGAGTCAGGTCATTTTTGACCGGGAACACCACAAGTGTGACAGGAATCCGAACACAACCAGAGGGTTAATTCTTCTTGAAGGTACACTGACCATGTCTTGAATAACATTCTTGTAATACTGAATTTAAAAAGACAATATAGCACATAGGTACAATGTACAAAAATGTTCAAATCTGATGAAATTACATGCCCATACAAACCCATCAAATACACTGTACAGGAAATTAGTTTTCACTAGTTAGTTCACTCAAAAATGAATTCAAATTCTTTAATGATTTACTGTGAATGGAGTCTATGAATGGATCATTAGCAAAATCACAGTGTTAAAATCCTGGTGTTAAGGACTTTTAGAGTAAAGATTTAAACTTGTGGTTTTAGAGGATTAACACTAGCTAGTGTAAACAGCGCCCTCTGGCCGGTGTAAATATGGCCTAATATCCTTATTAGACACATCTGGGACATTTGCCGGTGTGCGCACCTCACCCATTTGAAATATTTTTTATGTGTGCAACATGCTAGGTTGCACACATCATACTACCACCAATAACAAGAACAACAAAACAGACTAGGGTAAGTGAGATGTTCATGCAGATGCCTCAGCAGGTGTTTCACTGCACACCTCGCTTCTTTTAATGCACATACTCTAGAGGAGGCATATATCCACCAATACGCAGGATGAGTGCGTTGTGCAGGGGGAAATCTGGGCAGATTTTCACCCTGCATGTCCACTCCTTTTAATGCATTACATTAGAGAAAGCCCACAGTCTAGCCATTTACACCCATACATAGGACAAAAGTGACGGGTTGGGTGATGGTTCTGGGGTCGGGGTGTGGTTGATCGTGTGGGGGGGGGGGCCTGGGGGCCGGATGGCATGCCGTCTCACCATGGTATACCTTGTGTGGGGGCTGGGTGGCACTGTGGCCGTGCATGGGTGCCCAGGCAGTTTGTTTAATCAGTCAGCCAATCAATTATTTCTATTTTTTTATTCCACTTAATTTTATCCTACGTAAAGAAAATAACACTTTTTTTTTTTCCTTCTTTCCTCTGTAACCCTGTAAATCCTATGTGATCCAGCTTTCATCTTCCCGACCCAACAATAAGCCAGTATTACTTCTTATATACACCCACACATACATACACACACACACACACACACACACACTATCACACAGACATCCCCACATACTCATTAAACCCCCCCAACCCCGCAAGGCCACCACTTCCACATTTCCGGAACTACCATCCATAACCCTAACTCCCAAATTAATGATATTAATGTGCTGTATGCGGCTAAACTTTTCTCAAAATACATTTTTTTCCACTCTTGATGTGGAACAGATGAGAGTGCTGTGCAATTACTCCTAAACCTTTTCTCAGAGAGATTTTTTCCTTTCACTCCCGATGCGGAGCAGACAGGGCAGTTGGTTTTATTAAGGAAACACCGAAAGTAAGTGTTTTACCTCAATTGCGATATGTGTTTTATAAGATAATATTACTTAATGACAATATTTCTAACGTTATGCGGTGCGTGCCTAAATAAGCCTAAAGGTTTCTCACAGATTTGAATTGCTATGCAGTGTTGACGTGGAGGTCGCTTTTAACAGGGAAGCGTAAGAAGTAAGTGTTTTGCCTCATTTAAAGGGATCATTGTATGCCCATTTTCCACAAGCTGATATGATTCTTTAGGGTCTTAATGAAAAGTCTCTAATATACGTTGATTAAATATTCTCAATGGTTGTGTAAAACAACACCATTTTTTCCTTGTCAAAAAAATCATCTCATTCTAAGGGGTTGTTCCTTTAAATGCAAATGAGCTCTGCTTGCCCCACCCCTCTCTTCTCTCTGTGGAATGACAAGCTTGTTTACTTTAGCCACATTTAGCTGCGTTTAGCCACTAAACTTCCTAACTACGACGTTATAAGGAAAGGCAAAGATTCATAAAAGAACGCTTATACTCAATTCTGCTGTAAATGAAGCTGGTTCATGAATGATTCGCGTGAACATAGATGGATATATGTAGATCGGGAGGTGCATTCCCTTCACAAACAAGCGTAATCCACTGCATCTTTAGTGGCTCAGATGTCGGGAGTGAATGACGACCACTATGTTCATTATTACATCCAGCAACACAACACCTCAATCGCTCAATCGGAGATATTCTTGTCTAACTTACATCCCTGCTTCGGCATCGAAACAAGTAAAGTTACTGGACTGTGACAGCTGGTCTGAGGTAAGAGCTCATGTAAATCAAGTATCGTGAGAGCGGCCTCTGTCAGTGTGACGGGCATCTGAGAACAGCTTGATTTGTAAAAGGGGATATTATTTTTACAGATTAATTAAAAACCACTGCATGGATTTGTATCATTATAGGGTAGATGTGTACATACACTGCCAACACACATTAATGTTCAAACAACATGAAAAAGTGAAGTTTGCATCTGATGACCCCTTTAAAATATGTATTTTATAGCTGTATGTAAAACACAGAAAGTAAGTGTTTTACCTCACTTACATTATGTATAATATTACTTTATGACCATATTAATATGTTGTGTGCACCTAAACGTTTCTCACAGATTTGACTTGCTATGCAGTGCTGACGGAGAAAGCTTTTAACAGGGAAAAGTAAGTGTTTTACCTCATTTAAAATATGTATCTTATAACGTCATATGGATTTATAGGGATATTTATGTTGTGTGCTCTCCTGAACTTTTTCTCAGAGAGATATTTTCTTTTAATCACAATGCGGCACGGACGTGAAAGTTGGTTTTATCAAGGAAAATGCCAAAAGTAAGTGTTTTTACTAATTTAAATATAATATTATTAAATATTAAATATTAAAGTAATATTACTTTATAATGATATTAATATGCTGTGTGCACCTAAACATTTCTCATAGATCTGAATTGCTATGCAGTGCTGAGGTGGAGGTCGCTTTTAACAGGGAAACACTAGAAGTAAGTGTTTTACCTAATTTAAAATATGTATTTAAGTAAGTGTTTTACTTCATTTACATTATGTATTTCATAAGATATTTACATGATGTGCATCCTAGACAATCTTAAGTTTTTCTCACAGATATTAATTGCTATGCAGTGCTGACGTGGAGGTCGCTTTTAACAGGTAAACACTTGAAGAAAGTAGCGAAATGTATGTGTATTTATGTTTTTAAACTTTTTCTCAGAGCGATATTTTCTTTCACTCACGATATGGAGCAGACAGGGAAGTTGGTTTTATCAAGGAAAACACAGAAAGTAAGTGTTTTGCCTCATTTACATTATGTATAATATTACTTTATGACCAGTTGAGCATGTAGGACTTGATAGTACTATCCCCTAAAATCAGCATTTTATTAGCAACTTGAGTAGAGATTAGGGGTAAACACTTCATTGGGGTCATCAGGTGGGCACCCTCCTTCCTTGGTGTTTCGTTGACAGGCCCACAACACCTCCAAAGGGCTCAACAGCAACACCTGGCGTCCCGGGTGCGCTCCCCTCTGCTTTTACTCCTACAAGTCATTTTACAGCCCATTTGGGGTCCTTCCTTTTTAGCCACAGCCAATTGCTGCTTCGCTCAGCAGCCTCTGACAGTGACCTTACGGCTTGTCGTAAGGCCTGTCCCCTAACTCCCAGCTCTTTCAGTAGCCTAGTTGTTACCATGGCTACGAAACCTCTGCACCCGACCTCTACGGGAAGCAACTGTGTCCGCCAGCCCTGCTGTACTACTTCGGCTAATAGATCTGAATACATCAGTCTTTTTCGTTCATTTGCTTCACCAATTGCAGCCTCCCATGGTACAGTTAGTTCCACGATGAACAAGGACTTTTGTGAAGTTGACCACAGTATTAGGTCTGGTCTGAGGTTAGTTGAAATTATTTCAGGTGGAAAGCTGAGCTTCTGGTCCAGATCAACCTGCATTTTCCAGTCTCGAGCAGAGTCCAGCAGAGTTGTTTCAGTTTTTGTAGTTGGTTTTATTGGTAGCTGTCGTGCTCTTACAAAGGCAGTGGCTTCTGAGAATCCAGGCCTTGGAGGCGGGAGGGCATCGTTAGTAATTCTCCTTCCCTCCAGTATAATTGCCAATTGTCTCAGAACCTGATTGTGCCTCCAGGTATAACGTCCTTGGGAAAGACTGGTTTTGCAGCCGACAAGGCTATACCTAGGGCTGGGCCGATAAACGATATCATATCGAATCGCGATTTATTTTATTTTAATAACGATGATAAGCTCTAGACATTTTTTGCTCGATATGGATTAATCTAAGAGCCAATCACACAGCAGAACAATACGACAACAGCCAATCAGCGTGCAGCAAGTTAATTTCCTACCGCACTTTGCGAAGCAAACTTGACACCAGGACGACAAAAAAATGAGTGGAAGCAGCGACGAAAGTGAATCTAACCTCGAGTTATTATCCAAAGATGTTGAAATTGTCGACAAAAAAGGTAGCACGAATTCTGTTATATGGAAGTGGTTCGGCTATCTGAAAAATGACGAGGCACAGATTAAAACGATCTGTAAAACATGTCATCGGTTTGTGAAGACCAAGACTGGCAACACAACCAACCTATTCCATCACCTAAAAAAGCATCACCCAAACGACCACACTGAAAGCATGAAAATGCGGGCCGATGCTATTCCGTCAACTAGCAGGGCTAGCAGTGGGGCTGTACCAAAGCAGAAATCGATCGTGTCATCTTTCGTGGCCATTACACCTTATGAAAGGTGTTCCAAAAGGAGCAAGGATATAACCAGGGCCGTTTCTAACTTTCTAGCGAAAGATATGATGCCCCTAAGCACAGTAGAACAAGACGGGTTTAGGAAATTAGTGAAAGTGCTTGACTCCAGGTACGAACTCCCTGGCAGAAAATACTTTTCCAAAACCGCACTACCTCAGCTGTATGAAGAGTGCCGCGGAAAGCTGGAAAATAATCTAAGCAACGTGAGATACTTTGCCACTACCACCGACCTATGGTCCAGCCGCACATCCGAGCCATATTTGAGCCTCACCATTCATTACATCGACGAGGACTGGGGTCTGCAATCAAGATGCTTGCAGACTACATATTTTCCAGACGACCATACTGCGGAAATACTTTCTGCGGGTCTGGAGGATGCACTCGCATCTTGGGGCCTTAGCGAGGACCGCCAGGTGTGCATTACAATGGACAACGGCACAAACATTGTTAAGGCTGTCTCACTTAAAAACTGGACTCGCCTGCAGTGTTTTGGTCACCGGCTGCATCTAGCCATTGGTATGTTAAGCATCTACTAAAGTTAAAGTGCTAAAACAGCATATGAGGATTTATAACATATCCTACGATTTCACAGCATTTAAGGCTATCACGTTTGACTGCATAATTTAGAAAATGCTGTTGTATTCACACTGCCCTAACAAACACCAACTTGCGTGTGGTTGTGCGCTGTAAAGGCAGATATAAATAAATAAATGATCGTCTAGACCTGCTTGACGCTATTTAATAAATATGCATATATATTAAGCATGTTACATGGCGTTAATGTTTTAAAAAGTGAGTAATGCATCTGTTGTACAATAATAACGTGATAATTTCTCATAATTCATTCCATTTTTGTTGTCATTGCATGCTTAAGCCATTATGTCAGTTTACTGGGGCAGTGTGAAATAGCCTTTATTTAACTCCGAACTGTGGGATAAAAAGACAGCCCTAGTGTGTGTGGTCTAAATGTTGTTTCTCATTATTGTTTGAAAATCTCAAAACATTGTAATTTATCGTCACAAAATACTTTTTATCATCACAAACAAGTATTTTTTTTATAAAAATCTTTGCCTTGTAAAGATTCTGAGCATGTGCCTATACTGTTTTCTTCATCATCAGAGGGGAGTATGAGAGACCAGAGAATCCAAAGAGCCATGGGTGTGTGCAAAAAAGTGGTCAGTGCTTTTTCCTTCTCGTGGAAAAAGAAACGCGAACTAGCGGCCACTCAAGAGGAGCTCAAGCTGCCAAAGCACAAGTTGATCACAGAATCAACGACCAGGTGGGGGTCACGCCATGCAATGATAGCACGAGTGCTAGAGCAGGAGAAGGCCATTGCAAAAGTTTTATCAGCTGATAAAAAAACAAGGCACTTGGCTCCCTCATGGCAGGATATTGAGGTACTGGAGTCTGTGTGCAAGGCTCTAAACCCACTTGCTAATTTCACTGATGCCCTTTCTGGTGAAAAATATGTGAGTGTGTCATACCTGAAACCTGTACTGCATCTTTTCAATGAGGAGGTCTTGAAACATGTAGCTGATGACTCAGAACTCACAAAGACCATCAAGGCTTCTGTCATCAGCTATCTGAATGAGAAATATGACAATGCTGCCACTGATGACCTTTTGAGCATAGCATCCCTTGTTGATCCTCGTTTTAAGAAATGCTACATCAAAGATGACAAGCTTGAGGCTGTAAAATCCAGAGCTGTGGCTCAGATGTTGGATGAATGTCAGAGCACATCGCAAGCTACTCCTGAATTCCCATCCACTGCACTGGGAGGAGGCAAAAGTGATGGTGCTGATGCTACACCAGCCAAACTGCAGAAGAAGACACTGGGCAGCTTTTTTAAGTCCTACACTAAGTCTGCTGCAACATCTGGTCTCACAGAACAGCAGGCTATTGAAACTGAACTAAACAGCTACCTGCAAGCTCCTGATGCAGACAGTGAGACCAACCCCCTGGTATGGTGGAAGATCAATGCAGTGACATTCCCCAGAGTGAGTCTCCTGGCAAAACATTACTTGTGTATTCCTGCCACCAGCTCACCCTCAGAGCGTGCTTTTAGCACAGGTGGTAATATTGTGTGCTGCAACAGGGCAGCTTTAAAGCCAGACACAGTGGACAGACTAGTCTTTCTGGCAAAAAACCTGTAAACGTTTTACAAATTGAGTGCATTAGCTAGAAATTGATTTTTGTTTACCTTTTATTTAATGTACCTCTTAAAGTCACTGTTCACAGACTAGTCTTCCTGGCAAAAAAAAGAGAGTTTTACAAATTGTGTGCACTTGCTAGAAGTTGAATATTTTTGTTTACATTATGCACATTTAATGTACCTCTTAATGCCAGACACTGTTCACAGACTAGTTTTTCTGGCAAAAAATAGATAAATAAATAAGATAATAATGTGAAAGTTTTACAAACTGTGTTCACTAGCTAGAAGTTGTATAATTTTATGTTTTGCACATTTGACCTACCTCTTAAAGTCAGACACTGTGGTCTAATTGTGTTACAAATTATGTTTTTACAATAATTTTATGTTTACATTTTGTACATTTACTGATTTACCATACTTTGTCACAACTTTTATTTATTTTTTTAAATTTTTAAGGCCAAATCTGTCATCCGTTTTTGTTAATAAACTATACTTTAAAATGTAATTTAATGAACCCTTTCATTTTTGTGGCTTCAGTCATTGTTGGGATACTCTTTTAAAGCTGGCAGCATTAACAGCTTATATCGAAATATATATCGTTACCGTTCAATATGGGGAAAAATTATCGAGATTATATTTTTGCCATATCGCCCAGCCCTAGCTATACCTTAATGTTGCTGGGGTTTGACAAAGATGACATGATGGATCTTCTCCAATCCACTGATTTAGATTGCTGGGTGTGGGGAGAACATCGTAGGTGGCTCCAATAATAAAGCTCAATCTGCTCCCTTCCATCTCCCAAAGATCCTTCCAGGTGAGTTTACGATGTTCCAGATTTTTCCAATTAGTCCACTATCCCTGTTTGGACTGCGAGACAGCCTTTATGCATCTCTCTGCCTCCTCTTGCTGCCGAACCTCGGATACTATCAGTTTTCTCCTCTGGGCAGATGTTGCTTTGTTCCATATGGGTCGGCTTGTCCCAAGTCCAAAACCCCCTCTTCCCTGCTGCACCTGTCCTACAATGTCCCCATGGCTGAGAACAATTTTGCTTGCTGTATGGCCTCAGTCGGGGTCCACTTGCTCCCAGTTACCAATCTGGGAGCAGCTGCTTGTATTGCAGCATCTTGAGATTTGGTCAGGGTCATATCCAGTCTCACTTTGGTGCACTTGTATTCTTCAGTGAGGCTAGAGACAGGTAGTCCCAGGGCACTTTTCCCATACAGACCGATATTACTGAGACATCGTGGGAGTCCAAGCCACTTCTTCTATATAAGAACTGACTGTTCTCTCTAGCTTCTCGATTTTGCTAATGGGGACCTCATAGACTGTTAGAGGCAACATTAGACGAGGGAGCAAACCAAACGTCCCAGGTTACATATGTAACCCTGGTTCCCTGAGGGAACAAGACGCTGCGTCCGAAAACGCTTGGGGAACGCCTTTGGCAGAACTACGCTCTGAACACATGTGTAATCTGACCAATCGAAGGGCGAAACGTCACGGGCGGATGACGTCAGCGACCAGGAAGCATAAAAGCATATGCGACGGAGCCGGCATCAGCTTCGGAGACAGAAGCGAGTGCTCGGAGGGATGCCGGAAGGATGGCTCGAGCCGCAGCGTCTTGTTCCCTCGGGGAAGCAGAGTTACATACGTAACCTGGGATGTTCCCCTTCAGGAACTCGAGCTGCCTCCGAAAACGCTTGGGGAACGAGATGCCCACACCACCAGACTTCTAAATCCCTGCCTAGTGAAAAGCTAGGGCAGGAGGACAGAAGAGCCAGGAGTGGCTCGGACATCTAGGTTATAAAACCTAAAGGTGAGGGGCGTGGACCATCCCGCAGCATTACAGATGTGTGGTATAGGAACACCTGACAGAAGAGCCTTGGAGGCAGCCATGCCACAGGTTGAGTGGGCCTTGACCCCCAGCGGTAGAAATGGCATCCACTATCCAACCTACTAAGGGTCTGTTTAGAAGCTGGATGACCCTTTTTAGGGGGACCATAACACACAAACTACTGGTCCGACTTACGCCACAGGGCAGCTCTGTGGACATAAGCATCCAACGCACAAACTGGACACATACAATTATGCTTCTGCTGGTCAGGCTCCCGGAAGGGAGGAGGACAGAAAGCCTTGAGTACAACAGGCTGTGGTGTAGTGGTAGGGACCTTGGGAACATACCCCGCTCTGAGGTAAAGAAAGGCTTTGGTCATGCCCGGAGCAAAGTGCAAATGAGAAGGGGCTACCAAAAGGGACTGCAGGTCCCCAATCTGCTTGAGGGAGGTTAGTGAGCAAGGCAGTTTTAATGGTAAGAAACCAAACAGAGATCTCCTCTATAGGCTCGAATGGTGGCCTACAGAGGGCCTCAAGCACCACAGCCAGGTCCCACGTGGGGACATGAGGTCGTACCAGAGGCCTCAGCCTCAGCACACTGCGGAGGAAATGTGTAACCAGGGGGTTCTTACCCACTGACAGGCCACCAAGAGGGACCTGGTAGGCCAAGATCGCCGCCACGTAAACCTTCAAGGTGGAGTGGGATAACCCTGTGGAGAAGTGGCCACACCCACAGCTTCCATAGCTCTGGGCGGGGGTGCTGGATGGTACCCCCCATCTGTGAGAGGAGATCCCTCCTGACGGGAATCTCCCATGGAGAGCCATCGAGGAGAGAAATTAGGTCCGAGAACCATACTCAGCCCGGCCAGTATGGGGCTACCAACAAGAGACTGACCCCGTCCCGGCAGACTCTCTCCAGAACTCCCGGGAGCAGAGCAATCAGGGGAAAAGCGTACAGATGTAGCCTCGGCAATGTCTGCACCATGGCATCCAGCCCCAGCCCCCACATTCAGGTGCCCAGGAACATGAACTGCTCACAACGAGAGGAGTTTGTCCTAAGACCACACAAAGATCTGGTGCGCCAGATTGTATAAGGGGCGCGAACGCAGACCTCTCTGGTGGTTGATGTAATAGACCACCGCTGTGTTGTCGGTGCATACCAACACATGGCGATCTCTCAGGTCTGGGAGAAAGTATTTGAGGGCTTGAAATACAGCCAGCATCTCGAGACAGTTAATGTGCCAGCTGAGATGGTGACCACTCCACAGACCCTGGGCGGGACGACCACTCATGACTGCCCCCCAGCCAGTGAGGGACGCATCTGTCGCTAGCATGACGCTGCGACAAGGAGCTCCCAACACCGGGCCCTGATTTAGAAACCAAGGTTTCCTCCACATGTCTAAGGCACGTAGGCACCGCCGCGTGACCTTGATCATGCGAAGCGGGTTTCCTCTCGGGGAGAACCCCTTGGTTTTTTAGCACCACTGTAGGGGCCTCATGTACAGCAGGCCAAAAGGTATCACATTGGATGTGGCTGCCATCAGACCCACCAGTTGTTGAAACTGTTTTACAGTGAGTGACCGGCCTTCTTTGACTCTTGCGACTGCGGCGAGGATCGACTCGATCCGAGCAGGGGACAAACGTGCCTGCATTGTGGTCGAATCCCACACCACGCCTAGATAAGTGGTTCTCTGAAGTGGAGAAGGGACACTTTTCTTTGCGTTTAGTCTTAACCCCAACATTTTCATGTGAGCGAGAATGGCGCTAAACTCTCTGACTCTGCTAGGATCAGCCAGTCGTTGATGTAGTTGAGTATGCGAATGCCCTGGAGACGAAGAGGAACCAGAGCAGCATCCACACACTTCATAAACGTACGGGGTGAGCCACAGTGCTAGGCCGAAGGGAAGAACCCGATACTGGTATGCTTCACCCCTAAAAGCAAACCTCAGGAACTTCCTGTGCTGAGGAAGGATGGAGACATGAAAGTGTGCGTCCTTCAGATCTATTATCACAAACCAGTCCTCAGACCTGATTTGTGACACTACTTGCTTGACAGTAAGTATCTTGAACTTCAACCTCATGACAGAGCGATTGAGCCGATGAAGATCTATTATGGGACGCAGCCCTCCATCCTTCTTTGGAACAATGAAGTACCGGCTGTAGAACCCGGACTCCCTGTCGTAAGGAGGGACCACCTTGATGGCCTCCTTCCTCAGAAGGGTCTCTACTTCCTGTTCCATGACCAGAGCCTGCTCGGGGCCCACCAGGGTGGGAAAGACCCCGTCGAAAAGCAGCGGTGGGGCGTCAAACTGAATACAGTAACCTCTTTCTACAGTGTGCAAGACCCATGCAGACACATTTGGCAGTAGCTTCCACACTGCTAAATAGTCTACTAAGGGAACCAGCCACTCGAGGCTGGCCTTTGGTGTTGACTGAACTGCTAGCTCGGAGACCTGTAACGGTGGACCGGCAGGAGACTGCCGAACTAACTGTTCAAGAGACCCCTGAGGGGGTGACGAGCATCCCGGTTCCGCTACGTTCTCGGGCGGAAAGATCTGTACCCTGTAGCCTTGGCAGGGGTAGCAGACTGACCTCCCGAGGGCCCCGAGGAGAGACGGACACCGTGTAATGTGGTGTAACCCGCTTTTCCCCGGTAGGGGCTACCCTTGGCGGTCCTGTGATGGCATCAGGACTGCTTTGCCGGGGGCTTCCGAGACTGAAGCATGACCCGCAGGTCAGGCCTCGCCTTGGAAGACCCCGGTCTAGAGTGCCACTGGTCTCGGTCCCGGGACAGGGGTGCTCGAGTAGCGACACTCAGCTTTTGTACCTCGTGGTACGAGGAGCTGGTACACGACTACGACTGCTCATGCCCAGCAGTTGCAGGAGCTCGAGAGCGGTGAGGCAGGAACTGCTGGAACGCCACCGCCTGCTTGCGTGCCTCCTGGTACCTGTTGACGACAGAATTGACTGTGTCGCCAAACAGGCCAGAAGGCTCAAGCGGGGCGTCCAGAAGGAAGACCCTGTCCTTCTCCTTCATGTCGGACAGGGTCAACCATAAGTGCCTCTCCGCCGCCACCATGGCTGCCATAGATTGCCCAACACCACGGGCGGTCTCCTTGGTGGCACGGAGAGCTAGGTCAGCGGTCCTGCGAAGCTCTGACAGGTCAACCTTCTCGCCCTTGTCTAGCTCCTTTAGCAGGTTGGCTTGATAGGCTTGGAGCACAGACATGGTATGTAGACATGCTCCAGCCTGACCTGCTGCCGTGTACCCCTTACCCACAAGTGCTGATGTAGTGTGAAGCAGCTTAGAGGGTAAGGTAGGAGCCTTCAAAGACGATGCTGCACCGGGGGACAGATAGCTGGCCAAAGTCTGTTCCATCCGGGGCACCGTCTTATAAGATGCCCGCAGAACAGGCCATGGATCTATCAGGTGAGGAAGGAGATAGGGGGTCACCCGTCTCCATTCCCTCCAATAGATCCAGCTGCAAACCCCAAGAGTGCAGCAACCGCTCCGCCTCGGCGGCAGCGGGGCCAGCACCCTGGGGAACGCTGGTGAAGGCTCCCTCCTCGAAGAGAGCCTTCCGGGAGTGGAGCGACCACAAAGGAAGGAGCTCACAATGTGGACAGTCAGCCCCTTCGAGGGCTGATGCAGTGTGCTCCGCTCCCAAGCAGACCGCACACATGCTGCGTGTATCCCCGCTAGTGATGTATTGTTTGCAGGGAGGAACACACAGCTTGTAGCGTGATCCGCTTTCGCCACTCTTGCCCTTGCTTTTCAAAGACATCACCCTCAAAATAAAGTTGTGCTAACTTGCACTAAAAAACAGGGTGACAAAGACAAACACAGAGCGCTCGCTTCATTCTCCAAAGCTGACGCCAGCTTCGATTGGTCAGATTACACATGTATTCAGAGCGTGGTTCCGCTAAAGGCGTTCCCCAAGCGTTTTCGGACGCAGCTTGAGTTTCTGAAGGGGAATTGCAAGCACCACAGTTTCAGCTTGCCAGGGAGCAAGGTGTTATTTATGCTTTCAAGGCCTTTAATGGTTTCTTACCTCAGTTGGTCTATCTGATCTGAATTATTGAGACTTGAATTATACCATCGCCCTAAGCTCTTGCCTGGCATTTCCAACAGTCGGAATGGGTGTTTCGTCGATGTGGAATTTCTGGTCTATAAGTGTCCCTCTGACAATAGATATGCTTCTCCATTTACTGGGTTTTAGTTTCATGCATGCCCATGTTATGTTGTCCTGCAGCTTTTCCAATAGATGTTTGTTACATGCAATTGTTGAGGTTGGGGTGGTCATGTCATCCATGTAGGCATGAATAGGAGGAAGATGCTGTCCAGACTGCAGACGTTCTGCTCCTACCAACCAAATGGAACCTCGAATGATCAATTCCATTGCCATGGTAAAGAAAGTAAGTGTTTTACCTCATTTACATTATGTATAATATTACTTTATGACCATATTAATATGTTGTGTGCACCTAAACGTTTCTCACAGATGGGAGAATGTTGGTTTTATCAAGGAAAATGGCAAAAGTAAGTGTTTTACCTCATTTACATTATGTGTAATATTACTTTATGATGATATTAATATGCTGTGTGCACCTAAACATTTCTCATAGATCTGAATTGCTATGCAGTGCTGAGGTGGAGGTTGCATTTAACGGGGAAACACTAGAAGTAAGTGTTGTATATGTATTGAAGTACGTGTTTTATTTAATTTACATTATGTATTTTATAAGATAATATTACTTTATGATGATATTTATATAATATGCGCCCTAAACGATCCTAAATGTTTCTTACAGATATTAATTGCTATGCAGTGCTGACATGGAGGTCGCTTTTAATAAAAGTCATGTTTTAAAAAACAAAACAAAACAAAACAAAACAAAAAAAACTTTTGTATTACAACTTTTGAAATTGTATTATTTGTGTCCTAAGAAGATTGAAAATAGTAATGAATTAATTTTCTGATTTCTCTTCATTGTCTTGCCCTTTTTAGGATTAATGTGCTTCAAACTTAATTTTCTGCTTTTTTTTTTTAAAGATGCTGTGATGATGAAACATCCAGGAACCACTTCTGGCCAAATTGATACAGCTTTGAACTGCAAAATGGCAGAGCTCGAAACTGCATCAGCAAAAAAAAAAAAAAAAAAAAAAAAAAAAAGTTTAGAATTAAAGTAGTTGTCACTTGATTGCCACTTGATTGTTTAGTGTTACTTCACCCAAAAATAAAAATTCTGATTTATTTACTCATCATCAAGTTGATCCAAACCTGAATGAGATTCTTTCTTTTGCTGAACACAAAAAAAAAGGCATTGTGAAGAATGTATGTAACCATGATTGCTGTCCACTTACTTCCACGGTAGGAAAATACTAAGGGAGTAAGTGGAGCCCCGAAACTGTTTGGTTAAAAACATTCTTCAGAATATTTTACTTTGTCAGCAGAAGAAAGAAGCTCATACAGGTTTGGACCAACATGATGGTGAGAAAATAATTACATAATTTTCATTTTTGGAGGAACTTGCCCATAATCCCAAATCAAATCCCAACTATCCTAATATTGCTGTTGCTGGCAATCTGCCTCGGAACTTAAACTATTCAGAAACACTCTGCATTTATTTGCACATTTATTTGCATGCATATTCCCACACAACTTTTTTTAGTCTTGGAGGTTATCCCAGCTCCCAATTTTCCTTTGATTATATCCTTGTTTTCATTAATACGTTGGGCAAGAAGTAACAGCTGTTCTTGCATCCAGTTTGGTTTTCTCACTATCAGCCATGATTGTTTTATTCTGTTAATAAAAAAGCTATTTACGTCGGCGCTGATACCCTAGTGGTTAGTGACACTCAGCCTGCATTTTAAATTCTTTATTTGAATGTGGCAACATTTCTTAAAAAACTTTTTAAAACTTTATTTGAAAATGGCAACATTTACAACAATATTTCTATTAATAAATGTCTGACAGAGACCCCTCCCCTGTCAGCCAATCGCTGTTTGCATGGTTAGTGAGCATGTTGACATCATCCATAGTAACAAGGTCAACCCCGCCCTTACTCTTAGCTTAAGATTTCTCTCTATTCCTTAGTAAAAGTTTGTCTCAGCAGCTTTGTTAATAGGTTTTAAGAGAAAACTCTTAGCTAAAAACATTTATGAGCCTCAGTTCTTCCGGCATCCATCCACCTCCGCTTCTCCTCCTTTATTTCTGTTATTCTCCCTCTAGGTAATATCGCAATGGGGGGTTGAACTCGGCACTCAAGCCGAGCTTTGGGTTCGAGCCTCCATTAAGGACAGTAAACCAAGTTTGTTTACCATTGCCCATCAGGACTGGATGGGCAGGCGAACTCGTGAACTGCTATTTTGGAGAACTCTTAGTGGTAAGATAAAATTTTTTGTGAATATGGGCCCAGGACGACACTAATCTAACAAGGGTATTCAAAGACAGAGTCCTTCAATACCTCAAGGAAAAATACGATGACCCAGCCGCTCAAGAACTTCTGGATGTAACATAATTCTTAGATCCTCACTTCAAAACGAATTACATCAGTCAAGACAGCATCCCGACTATCAAAGAAAGAATGATGACAGAGATGGAAGAAGCTGCAAGAAAGGTAAGAAAATGGCACTTATGAGGAAATGTGTTGAGCATTCATTTATGTACTGAAAATGGTAAAACTTAAGTAACTTGCTTGCCCTGTTTTTGAATGTTACAGGAGAAAAGATCACGTGTGTCAGTCACAGAATTTAACAGCAGCCTCGTCTGTGAAAGCAAAGACGCTTGGCAGCTATTTCAAGATTTCCTCTGTGTCTTCAGAAGAACCTCCTAGTTTTCATCAAGTGGTGGAAGCAGAGCTAAGCAGCTACTTAACTGCATCAACGATTGACGGAGAAGAGAATCCCCTGACCTGGTGGGAGATTTAGATAAAATTTTATATTCAGTAGTCAATAGAGCGACTGGTCTCCAGTTTTTCAAAAGAGACAAATCCCCCTTTTTAGGCAACAATGACAAAACAACACGTTGACAGGACACAGGCAACATACCATCTTTGTTACACATACGAATAACCTCACAAAGATCCTTTCCAATACAATGCCAAAAATATTTATAAAATTCAGGTTGCAAACCATCAATGCCTGGAGATTTTCCTGAATTAAGTTGGCCCAAGGCGTCAGTTAGTTCTTGATAAGATATATCGATATCCAGAGCAGTCTTTGAATCCAAGTCTATTTGAGGTAAATCTTGAAAAAGTTGTGCAGAACAATTTTCATCACAATGCTCAGCAGTATGTTGCGATTTAGCTCAAAAGGGAAATGTATATAAATAATTACAATTAATTATGATTAATTACAATTATTTATATCAGCTGCCAGTAGTAACTGTAGCAGAATTAATTTTCCATCAACTAATCTGTTCGTCCAGCGAACATTCAGTATAATTTTTATATCAACTCTAAGAAATGATATTTTCTTGGTCACAGGAAATAACTTTCTTAAAGTACTGTTGCATTAGAGCATGTAGCTCGAATCGGAATCGTAAAGGGACATTGATTTGCAAGGCAGAATCATAATCAAAACTCATGAAATTTGTGCACAAGAGTTTATTAACGAAGGACTAACACATAACTAATCTACACAAACAAACATGAAATCACTCATACGTGGGGGAAGGGTCAGTGAGAAGCAGTTAGAGAGACCAGAGAATGTAGCTATGAAAAGAGTCAGTTAACCACCTGAGTGAAACTATCAGTGCTGTCTAAAGCTTGTACTAAACCTCGGTGTTGTTTAGTTAAATGTACGATACTTGCATTGCCTTGGTCGTTGAACAAGTGTCCAAATAAAGTCTCGGGTGAAAGTCTCGATGGTTTGGAGCAATGGTGGTTTTGGAATCGCGATCATGTTCTTCCGGGTCCGAAGAGTGATGAACTCCAAAGATGTTCTGACTCAATGGTGACTGGGAGTTTCTTCCCATGTGAAAATTGAAGAAGAACCAAGAGCTGAGAGGGACCCAGCTGAAGTCCTGTGGTCTTTGGGGAATGGAAAGACAAGGCCGCAAGGCCTGGCGCAGCTTAGAGTTCCAACGAGTTCTAGCTCATCCTCCCCATCCTCTTAGGTTCTGAAAGAACTCATGGGCGACAAGTGAAGAAAGCTAAAAACCGTGGAAAAGAGAAATGTCTGTTCGAGGACATTTCGTGAGGATGAATTCCTGGGCTGAGTAAAAGTGTCTGGCTCTTTGGCCTGTCGGGGCCGCCGGGCACGCCCTGTGCCGGCTCAGGCTCCCCGTGGGTTCCTCCACACTGACAGCAATCGGAAGAAGAGCGCGAAAAGAGTGAAGAGAGTGAAGAGATCAATCGTTTGGTCCCTTTAAGCTCTCTGGAGGCTGTGCCTCCAGGAGGTCCACAAACCAATGGTAACTTTCTCCTTTGGAGGGAAAGTTTACGACTCTTTGTCTGTGAGCATGGTATTTTGCATATGTAATTTGATTGGGTGTTGATGCAAAACTACTAAGGTATCTTAAAACACTAATATGTTACATAGGTATCAACATCTAATTTACACCATCTTTTAGATCATCAAAATACGAATACAAAAAGGCCAAACATGGCATAGGTGGGTTATACGACAAGTCATTTATCATAACGCATGCATAAAACAGTAGAAAGACAAATACAATACAACAGACAAAATTAAAATACAATGCAGTAATACTGTACACAATGGCCTGGGCTATGTGTGATAGGAAGGTCAAAGAAAGGTTTGTCTATGAATGAATAGGAAAGAGTCTATTTCTATAGGCATTGTGTCTTTCCTATGCGCAAATGTAGCATGGGCAAATGTGCATTCCTCTGGGCAATAAAACCTCTTATCAGATACTCTTCCTGGCAACTGAGCCCTTTTGGGGTGTTAGTTGCTTTGGGGGTTGTCTCCAGAGCTCCAGCATGTAGCTGGCTTGTTGCATTTAAATACTATTTGTTAAATGTAACAAATAACTGTATGTCTGATTGGTCCAGATGCTACAAGTATAAAGATTTGAATAATAATCCACTGCAATACGACACATATCTCTGGTATTATATGTCATCTTTCCATTAGGCAGACGTAAGCAGACAATCTGTTTATGCTTTGCCACTTTACATTCCAAATTAAAAAAAATAAAAATATGCACCTGGAGCGTCCATATCTGCAACAAAAAAAAAACGAGACCTTACTCTCTCATTTAAATAAGAACCCAGCTCCATCTTTTTTCTCTGTAGCTTACTACTCAACATAGGATCATATCTATTAATTAATTCTGCTTCTATAGATGATCTCTCATTCTCAGCCGACTCAATTGTTTCTCTTAAGACTTTAGTAGATTTGGCAGTATGCTGCAAGCAAAACATTTTTATTTTGACTTTTCCTATATCCCACCACTGTCTTAAGTTTTCAAAACTGCCTTTTTTCATTTTCCACTGTTGCCAAAATATTTCAAAGTACCTACAAAAATCTTTATCTTGAAGCAATCTAATATTAAAATGCCAAAAAGAGGACTTGTTTGAACTTTGAGACTTACTTATAATAACCGACACCAAATTATGATCTGTAAAATAGATTGGAATAATAGAACAATCAATGATTGACTACTCAACTGTTTAGACACATAAATTCTGTCCAAACGAGCAGCAGTAACTCTATTATTATTCACCTTAACCCATGTATTGTAACGAGGAGACGGGAGGCAGGCGGATCCATTCGCAGACTTTTATTAACACAACGAGGCAAAGACATGGTCGAAAGGCAGGCAGGGTCAAACAATGGCAAACAGGTGTTTAGACAGCGAGACGAAGAATAGTCCATAAACAGGCGAGGGTCGAACAGCGGCGTACGTTATCCAAAGGGCGAAGCAGGAGAATGGTCAGACAGGCGAGAGTCACAAAAGGCAGGCGGCGGGAACAAACGAAAACAAATAAACAAGGAAAAACAAACGGAAACCAGACACGAGATACAAGGGAACGCTTTGTATGAATGCAAGAACAATTCAATACTCGGCAAAGTGTAACAGGAAGACCGGGGCTTTTATACAGTCTCTGATTGGGCGCAGGTGGTGGGAGCAGTGGCTGATGGATAATGTAGTCCGGGGTGTAATGCAACAGTCAGTGTGTGATAGGGTGAGAGTGACCTCTGGTGGTGAGCGGACAGCGGGACACCGACCAGATTCGTGACATAGCCCCCCCCCAAGGAGCGGCTTCCAGACGCTCCAACAACAAAACAGTCCTGGGGAGCGGTGGGAGGGCCAGGAGACTGAGGCAGAACCGGTAGGGAGGAAGCCTTCCAGGGCGGAGCAGGAGGCGCAGGAGCCCTCCAGGGCGGAGCCGGAGGCGCTGGAACCCTCCAGGGTGGAGCCGGAGGCGGAGCAGGAGGCGCTGGAGCCCTCCAGGGCGGAGCAGGAGGTGCTGGAACCCTCCAGGGCGGAGCAGGAGGCGCAGGAGCCCTCCAGGGCAGAGACGGAGGCACCGGAGCCTTCCAGGGCGGTGCCGGAGACGGAGCAGGAGGCGCCGGAGCCCTCCAGGGCGGAGCCGGAGGCCCAGCAGGAGGCCCAGCAGGAGCAGGGGGCGCCGGAGCCCCCCAGGGTGGAGCTGGAGCCGCAGGGGCCCTCCAGGCCAGAACAGGGGCCCGCGTCATGGTCTGGGACCTGGGGAGAGCAGGGACAGAGGAGGCAGAGAGAATAAGGGGAGAAGCAGAGAGTTTTGAGGTAAACGCTCCCTCCATAAGAGGTTCTACAGCTGGCGCTGACACCTCTGGAGGCATTGGCGCAGCTTCTCCGACGGGGGAGGCCTCTGGAGCGGACTTGAGACCAGACGGGACCTCTGGAGCAGACTTGAGACCAGACGGGACCTCTGGAGCAGGCTTGAGATCAGACGGGACCTCTGGAGCAGGCTTGAGATCAGACGTGATCTCAGGGGCGGACTTGTGAACAGATGTGACCTCAGGAACACAGCGTGCAGACCACACACACCAAATGGCAACCACCATTACGGGAAGAGCAGTGGCGGGTGGCAGGACCTCTTTAAAGGTGGGTCTAGAAGGCATTGATGCCACTGGGATGTTCGCTGCCCTTACTAATGCTAGTGGTGGGTCCAGCACGCCGGCCATCCTGATAGGCCGTGATCTTGGGATGTCAGACGAGGCATGGCACGGCTTTGGAAGGTCAGACGAGACGTGACTTGGCTCTGGACAAGTAGACGAGACATGACGAGGCACTGGGAGGTCTGATAAAATATGGGGAGGCTCTGGGCCGTCAGGCGGGACGTGACTTGACTCTGGGCCGTCGGGCGGGACGTGACTCGACTCTGGGCCATCAGGCGGGACGTGACTCGACTCTGGGCGGTCAGACGAGACATGGTGAGGCTCTGGACAGATAGACGAGATGTGACGGGGCTCTGGAAGGTCAGACGAGTCGTGACTTGACTCTGGGCGGTCAGACGAGGCGTGATGGGGCTCTGAGCCATCGGGCAGGATGTGACTTGACTCTGAAACAACAGCAATCCCTTGACTTAGCTCAATAAGTGCCGTTGTGACTTGACCAGATTCGTGAAAGTCAGTAGTGAACTGACTTGACTCTTGGAGATCAGTGGTGACTGGACCTGGCTCATGGAGATCAGCAGTGACTTGATTTGACACGTGAAGACCAGCGGTGACTTTGCTCGACTCAGGAGGAGCGGCCCTGACTTCTCTTGGCTTGTGAAGGTTAACAATGACTTTACTTGGCTCAGGAATGACAGCCTTAACGTTGCTTGACGCAGGTACGACAGTCCTGACGTTGCTGGACTTGGAAGCTTGACTGGACTTGGAGGCTACAGCTGTAGCCTGACTTGACTCTGGAGCAGCGGCTGAAGCTTGACTTGGCTCATGAGGATCTGCTATAACCTGGCTTGACTCATGGAGATCCGCTGTACCAGGACTTGACTCAGGAACAACATGGCTTGGCTCAGGAACAACAGCTGTAACGTTACTTGACTCAGGAACAACAGGGCTTGACTCAGGAACAACAGCTGTAGCGTGACTTGACTCGTGGGGAACAACTGTGACTTGGCTTGACTCGTGGGGAACAACTGTGACTTGGCTTGACTCGTGGGGAACAACTGTGACCTGGCTTGACTCGTGGAGAACGGCAGCTGTGTCTTGACTTGACTCTGGGGTAGCCGCCGCGACATGAAGGAGTGGCACTTTAGCTGCCCATACCGTCATTAGGGGTGTGTCCAGCACGTGGGCCATCATGGCCACAGGTGGCGTCCGGGTGCTGACCACAGGTTCTGGAGTGGCAGCCATATTGTGGAGTGGCTTGGAGACGGCGGCCATCTTGTGGAGTGGCTTGGAGACGGCGGCCCTCTTGTGGAGGGGCTTGGAGACGGCGGCCCTCTTGTGGAGGGGCTTGGAGACGGCGGCCCTCTTGTGGAGGGGCTTGGAGACGGCGGCCCTCTTGTGGAGGGGCTCTGGCATGGCAGCCATCTTGTGCAGTGGCTCTGGCTCAGGAAAGATGGCTGTTACTTGACTTGAGATAGGTGTGATAGCTCTGACTTGACTTGACACAGGAAACACAGCTTTGACCTGTCTTGACACAGGAACAAGGACCGTAGCTTGACTTGACTTGGAAACTTGACTTGACTCTGGAAATGCAGCTGTACATTGACTTGACTTGGAAACTTGACTTGACTCAGGAAACACAGCTGCAACTTGACTTAACTTGGTAACTTTACTTGACTCGGGAAACACAGCTGTAACTTTATATGGCTCTTGTATGGCAGCTGTGACGTGACAGAGCTCTGTTGTCGCCGCCATTTTGTGAACGGGCTCCGCCGTCGCCGCCATCTTGTGAGCGCGCACCGGCGCGGCCGCCATTACACGGGCGGGCTGCACGGCCGGCGTTACCGCGATGTCGCGTTGCTTCCCCGCGACACCCACAGAGAGCGATGAACCAGAAATCTGTAGTGCAATGTCTATATATTGTTTTAGAGTCCAGTGGGGCTGATAAAGTGGCATTGAGGAGCGGTAGGGTTCAGAAAGCCCTCCATGAAAGAAAATCATCAGGCACAAATCGTCCATAGAAGTCTGTTTGGCTAACGAAACAAAGTCCAGAATGTACTCCTCAATGGACCGCTCACCTTGTTTTAGACGCACGATCTGAGCTGCTGTATTCTGAGCTGCTGGATCCTCTTTGGCCGAGTATTCTGTGACGAGGAGACGGGAGGCAGGCGGATCCATTCGCAGACTTTTATTAACACAACGAGGCAAAGACATGGTCGAAAGGCAGGCAGGGTCAAACAATGGCAAACAGGTGTTTAGACAGCGAGATGAAGAATAGTCCATAAACAGGCGAGGGTCGAACAGCGGCGTACGTTATCCAAAGGGCGAAGCAGGAGAATGGTCAGACAGGTGAGAGTCACAAAAGGCAGGCGGCGGGAACAAACGAAAACAAATAAACAAGGAAAAACAAACGGAAACCAGACACGAGATACAAGGGAACGCTTTGTATGAATGCAAGAACAATTCAATACTCGGCAAAGTGTAACAGGAAGACCGGGGCTTTTATACAGTCTCTGATTGGGCGCAGGTGGTGGGAGCAGTGGCTGATGGATAATGTAGTCCGGGGTGTAATGCAACAGTCAGTGTGTGATAGGGTGAGAGTGACCTCTGGTGGTGAGCGGACAGCGGGACACCGACCAGATTCGTGACATGTATATTGCCTCACATCAGGGTATTTAACTCTCCATATATCCAAATATCACCTGCTCTTATTGACCTTGATAAACTAGATGATGACTGCAGATGGGGTTCTTCAGTATTTCGATCGACTGTAAAATTTTCTGCACAGTTCCAATTCCCTCCAACTATGACACTCCCAGCATTAAAGAATTTTTTAAACGTATTACTTAACACACCAAAAAACATGAATCTTTCAAACCCTACATTTGGTGCATACACATTAATGGAATAATACATTTCCCCATCAATGTCAGCTTTAAGGAGATGGCCATTTATTGGTTCTTCTGTACTCAAAACAGTAACCCTTAAATCAGGTGAAAAAAGAACTGCCACTCCTGCACTCAAATTTGTTTTATGACTTAATTTATACTGCCCTTTCCACCATAGTCCCCACTCAACTTCATTACTTACATCGCTATGTTTCTTGAAGATAAATTACATGTAAGTTTTCCTGCTCTATTATTTCAGATACTAATGCACGCTTGTACATATCCCTCCCCCCATTTATATTAAGAGAACCTACTCTTAAAACTTCCATATGCAATTTTAAGAGGGATAGGAGAAAAACAGATAGAAGCAGCATTACAAAAAGAGACACCACGTGATGCATGAGATTGGCCAGCTAAGTCAAAGCCTTTAAGATTCTCTTTTTTTTCCCACTTTTCTATACTTTCTAATTGCTGTTACATGTTTCTTCAAATGAAACCTTTTCTTTTTACATAAGATCTCAAAACCCACATTCTTCTGATATACTAAAACAGACTTCTCAAACTTCTCAATATCTGGGAAAAAATCTATGACATTAACTTGCTTCCCAAAAGTATCATCCTGAAAGGCATTGATCTCTTCTAAAGTATACAATGAATCATCTTGTGGGAACTCTTGTGAGTTCACCTCACCACTACACAGAGAATCTCCCTGTGAACATAAATCAAAGTCATGTATATGCAGTCTCATCCAATATTGTTTCATCCATGCCACCCTCATTACATTCTTTATTACATTTCAGCTCCACCTGCTGTTCTTCCTCCACCCCACAAACTGCACTATAATTTCTAGACTGAATACCGCTAGTACCTGGTACAGAGTGCAATTCATGGACATCAATGCTTTCAACATTCAGTGAGCCAGCAATATCTCCATTCATATCATATGAATGGAGATTCATTCATATGCTGCATTCGATATCACGTTCTTTATGCGGACAAGCATGCCGTTTATGGCCAACATCTCCGCATTCAAAACACTTCATGCTACCAGTTGTTGCAAAAACCATGTATGTTTTCCCTTCATGTTTAACACGAAAGGATATATCCAGCATTTGCTCCGGAGAATCCAAAATCATGTTTACTTGTCTCCTAAATGACATCACATGTTTTAGAGCTGGATGTTTACATCCCAGAAAGATAGTTTTAAACGGACTAGCAATTTTTCCGAAACGAACTAACTCACGCTCCAATGCCTCATTGGTTATGAATGGTGGTACATTTGAAATCGTAATTTTAGAAGAAGCTGTGCACAGTGGAGTAACTTGCACTAAATCATCATTTACAATAAGGCCTCTTTTAATTTTTTGATTAACGAGATCCTGCACTTTCAAATAGACCACAACAGCCTTATTCATACGAGAGGCAGAGGAAATATTTTCGCGGCCTACTGCCTCTCCCGTCGCAACAAGCACATCCTCTACCATTACCCAATCAGCAGGTACACTCCTGAATCCATTGTGCAAGGACAGTGCCTCAACCTGAGATGCCATCTCTCTATGTAAAAGAATTGAATTTTGAAAGAAGCTTTATTTACAATTCATCAAGTGACAAAACAAAACAACTGTTAATACATTAAAAACATATTATAAAGAAAACACCAGATTTCCTTCAAAAACAGTACACAATGCTCCTTCGCTACACCAAATCAATTCAAAATTTCACAGATCTTCCATTGCTTTATAAAACTTGATATCAACCAACACTCTGGATTTTACTAAACTTAAAAAAAAACAGTCCACAACACTTGGCTTCACCCAACATAAAATTCAGTAATTGAGAAGTAAACCTCATGTCATGTCTGTACTTAAAACCAAAAATAAGTATCTCTGCAGAAAAACACTCATTAAAGCAATTGCAAAATGTAGGGGATATGGACATGTAGAACAAACTTCTGGGTTAAAAATAGAAATAAAAGAGTTGACTGCAATAATACCATGAAGTACTCGCCACTGTAAGTCCCCTAACCTTTTAGATAAAGGTAGCTTATACAGGGATCTCCACTCAGGTTTTACATTTTTGTCTAAACCAAAAAAAGTTCGCCATGGTGTATCAACTTTGTTTTTAAGACTTTTTTTGTTAAAAGCCATGGCACAAGCACTATACAAAGTTTTACCTTTAGCTGACAATAAATCAAACCATAAAGATTTCCAAGGTTTTAAGAAAAAAACTTGTACACCCATCTAAATTAGATAGCTGCTTCAAACGAGGAAAAGAATCCTGTGCATTGGGGGTATTTTCCCCAGAATGATAGTTTTGTACTTCATCAGCTGTAAATGCTGCCTTTAGTGTATACAAAAAGATGGAACCAACACGAGACGATTTAAAGCCCAAATGTTGAGATGCTAACTCAACATTCTCTAAATTTGGGCCAACCAAAGTCAACAACTGTCCCAAAGTTGTAACGCCAGATTTCTGGAGTGTGGAACTGAGGCCATATAGATTGAAACTATCAGATACATCCAGACGGGCTTCAAGTATCAAAGGCTCCTCTAGCAGCCAACAAAGAGAACATGAGCTTTCAACCTTTTGGATATGAAACAAACTCCACAGCTTAAAAAGATTCCTGTAAAAAAAAAATGGGACCTTAGACAAGTCAATTTCTGAAGAGTCCAGCAAAAAAAGATGTTTGTACAACCCAAAATCCCCCTAGTTTCGGAGTATAGTGAAGGCAACAGCTCTCCAACTCAAGTCCGATGCGCCATCAAAAAGTCTTCGTAAAAACTGTAGCCGAAAACTCTACTTTGTAAGTGTATTAGGCCTTGTCCTCCTTCGTCCTTAGGCAAATATAAAATGCTCTGTTGTACCCAGTGCAGATTGTCCCAGAAGAAATCCACAAGAATACCTTGAATTTGAGCTAATAAACGAACTGGAGGGTCCACACAGGCCAGCCTGTGCCATAAGGAGGATGCCACCAAATTATTAACAACACTGTAAGACATGTTTGGAATCAGCCATTTCCATTTTCCAAGGCGACCCCTGATTTTTTTGAGAACCCCTTCCCAGTTTTTCTGCTGGGTCAGAGCATCACCTAAAAAAACCTAAATATTTAATACCTCCTTTTCCCCAAAACAACCCATCAGGAAGATTTGGTTTACCACCAGTCCACTGACCAACTAGTAATGTTTCACATTTTGTCCAGTTATTTCTGGCAGAAGACACAAACATAAATTCTTCAGTTAATTTAAGCAAAACCTGTATATCACTTTGTCCACTGATAACAACCATGACATCGTCAGCATAAGCTGACAGACGAATATTATTTCTACAATTAGGCAAAGACAATCCATGTACATTTAATCTTAATTGGTGTAACAAAGGCTCAATGGCCAAAGAGTATAACATACTGGATAAAGAACACCCCTGTCTTATGCCCCTATGAACCTGAAAGGGAGCACATAAGCTGCCATTTATCTTCAGTACACTCTCAACTTCACTATAGAGCACTTTGATCATGTCTATAAATTTTTGACAAAAACCAAAAGCTGACAGAGTTCTCCACAAATATGTGTGTTCAACTCGATCGAATACCTTTTTCTGGTCCAGTGAGATCAAACTAAAGTCCATATTATACAAATTTGACACTTCTGAAATACCCCGAATTAGAGAAATACAGCAGGGAAAATAAGTATTTGACACATCAGCATTTTTATCAGTAAGGGGATTTCTAAGTGGGCTATTGACACAAAATTTCCACCAGATGTAGCCATCAAGCCAAATATTGAATTCATACAAAGAAATCAGAACATTTAAGTATACAAGTTGAGTCATAATAAATAAAGTGAAATGACACAGGGAATAAGTATTGAACACACTTTCTTTAATACTTTGTAGAAAAGCCTTTGTTGGTGATTACAGCTTCTAGACGCCTCTTGTATGGAGAGACCAGTCGTCTGCATTGCTCAGGAGTGATTCTGGCCCATTCTTCCACACAAACGGTCTTTAAATCTTGAAGGTTCCTTGGGCCTCTTTTATGAACTTTGATCTTCAGTTCTCTCCATAGATTTTCTATGGGATTTAGGTCAGGTGATTGACTGGGCCATTCAAGCAACTTGATTTTCTTTCTTTGAAACCACTTCATTGTTTCCTTGGCCTTGTGTTTGGGATCATTATCTTGCTGAAATGTCCACCCTCTTTTCATTTTCAGCTTTCTGGTAGATGGCAGCAGATTTTTATCCAGAATGTCCCGGTACATTTCTCCATTCATCCTGCCTTCAATAATATGAAGTCTGCCAGTACCCCTTGCTGAAAAGCAGCCCCAAACCATGATGCTTCCACCCCCAAACTTAACTGTTGGTATGGTGTTCTTGGGGTGGTGGGCAGTGCCATTTCTTCTCCAAACATGGTGTGTAGAATGACTGCCAAAAAGTTCAAGTTTGCTTTCATCTGACCTTACTATAGTCTCCCAACAATCCACAGGCTTCTCCAAATGCTGTTTCACAAACTTTAACCGAGCCTCAACATGCTTTTTGTTCAGCCATGCGTGGTGAGCGTGCATGGATGCCATGGCGGTTCAGTGCATTGCTTATAGTTTTCTTTGAAACAACAGTACCTGCTGATGCAAGGTCTTCCTGAAGTTCTGCCCGAGTGGTTCTTGGCTCTTGGAGAACTCTCCTGATTACTCTTTGGACTCCTCGGACAGGGATCTTATGTGGAGCACCTGATCGTGGCCGGTTTATGGTGAACTGATGCTCTTTCCATTTCCGGATAATGGCCCCCACAGTGCTCACAGGAACATTCAGCATTCTGGAAATGCACCTATAACCATTCCCATCAGAATGCTTTTCAACGATAAGATTACGAAGGTCTTGGGAGAGTTCTTTGCTTTTACCCATCATGAAGTCTTTTCTGTGTGCCTCCTGGGTAATGAGAATCCTTTATAGGCCATCAATTAGGACTAAAGCAGCTGATATCAATTAGTACTGACAGGGGGCAGGGTTTCTCTCTCAATACTGACAGATTTCAGGTGATCTCCTGGCTTTCTATGCCATTTTGCACCTTGTTATCTTCATGTGTTCAATACTTATTCCCTGTGTCATTTCACTTTATTTATTATGACTCAACTTGTATACTTAAATGTTCTGATTTCTGATTTTGTGTCAATAGCCCACTTAGAAATCCCCTTACTGATAAAAATGCTGATGTGTCAAATACTTATTTTCCCCGCTGTATTATCAAAGATGGATACAGTAAGTCTGGTCCGGATGGATGACAAGGTTCATTACTCCAGCCAGCCTGTTGGCCAACATTTTGGAAAACAGCTTATAATCACTACAAAGAAGTGAGACGGGACACCAACATTTAATATCAGTGAGATCTCCCTTTTTTGGTATAAGAGTGATTATTGCTCTACGGCAACCTGCCCTCCGACAAGCTGCTATTCAGTACCTGTAGCAAATCCACTCCCAGCTCAGTCCAGAAAAAAAAAAAAAAAATCAACTGGGAGACCATCTGCTCCAGAAGTTTGCCCAGACTCCATGCATTGGAGGGCCTTATGCAACTCTGCCAAACTCAGAGGGCTGGAGAGAGCAGCATTACCCTCCTCAGACATCTGGGGTAGGGAGTCAAAGAAAACATTTTCCTCCCTGCTCTCTAAATTAAGCTCAATTCTGTAAAGGTTCTGATAAAACCTAACAGCTCTTCCTCGGATATCAACAGGGTCCACTAATAACCCCCCACCCAACGCAATGCCTGGATAAGGCATCTTTGGCCATTCTTTTTCTCAAGGCTGAAGAAATATTTAGACCGTGCATCCATTTGATCAATACTTTGAAATCCTGACCGGACCAGTGCCCCCTGTATTTTATGTTCATGTAGATCAGCTAACTGTGCCTTTTTCCTCAAACAGGCCTCTAAATAAAAAAAGGTCTCCCGTAGAATCAGCTAGCTGCTTACAGTTATTTATATCAATTTCCAAACTCTTCAAGGATCGTCCTAACTCTCTAGTAACATTGTGAGTGTACTGCTGACAAAATTGTCTAATCTGAATTTTACCAAAATCCCACCACTGTTGTACTGACCGAAAAGTAGATTTTGTTTTTCTATAATTCTCCCAAAAAGCCTTAAAGGAATCTTTAAACAACTTATCACTCAATAAAGAAATATTGAAGTGATAATATTTGCAATAAGCACTTTTAGGTTTAATAAAATTCAGAATAAGACTACATTGTACCATAGCATGATCTGTAAAACTCATAGGAACAATTGAACAACTAATAAAAATGTTCAGATGGTGTCCAAAGGCATACAGTCTATCTAATCTGGCAAATGATATCACATTATCGCTTGTATGAGCACAAGTATATCGTTTTACATTAACATTTAATTGTCTCCGGATATCACATAAGTCATACTTCTTAATTATGTGTGTGAGACGTTTCCTAGAGGGCATATGAGGTTCAATATGATTTCTGTCCAGAGCATGTTCAGTACAATTAAAATCACCAGCTAAAAACAAATATTCCTCAGAAGAGCAATTCTGTAAAGTACAACATAGTGTATCTAGAAACAGCATCTAGAAACAGCATCCCTGGAGCATAAACACACATAAAAACAAAGGTGTAATTCTCGAACACAGCTCTCACTTTTAAAAACCTACCTTTAACAATTTCATCATAATCGTAAGAAATTGAACTGAAACTTTTTGAAAATAAAATGGCAACCCCTGCACTTGTTGAGGTGTTATGAATTAATACAGAGATGCCTTCGAACTCCCTTGCCCAATCAGTGGAATTTTGTCCATCACTGTGAGTTTCTTGCAAAAAAATTACATCAAGGTTTTTCTGTTTAATTATTTCCTTTAACAATGCTCTTTTTCTAATGTCTCTGGCAACATTCACATTCAGGGTAGCCAGGCGTATTTCACTCATGAGCAAAGACAACAGAAAAAAAAAAAAAACCTCAAAAATGTAACACATTGTTAGAAGAACAACCTCTTCGTTTATTGATCATCATTGTTTAAAACTTTGCCTAAATTTCTTACAATTTTCTTCAAACGATACACTTCTTTATTAGTGAAGGAACCCTCAGCCATTAAACTTCTTGTCTTTTCAACAAACTGTTTGACATCAGGGAAATACTCCTGAACATTAACACCTCTCTTATTGTTTGTCGCTCTAAGGAACAGTTTTATGTCACCAGCGTCATAACAACAAGCAGAAAAGTCGCTCTGGAAAAGTGCCACACTAGAGTCAGAATCACTGTCACTTTCTGTCTCATGATCCTCACTGAGTTGTGAATCAGTTTTTAGGGAAGATTTCATTTCGTGATACTTATCTTTCCTTTTTCTTTTTTGAGGCACTTTAAACAAGCTCTGCCCTGCTTCCTCATCAACACCAACGATTTCACAAACGCTCCATGATACAGGCAAAACAGTGTTTTCTAAGGCACCACATACTTGTCTTTCATCTTTGTTTTCTGAAAAACGCCCTGCATTAACTAAAGTCCCGCTAACTGGACTAACTGGTCTTGAACCACCACAGGTCTACTCCCGGGAGATTCTTCAACTTCTTTCAATTTATCAGGACAATTGTTAATTAAATGTCCAATTTTCCAACAACTGAAACACTTTGTCTTTGCAATTGTGACAAAAATAACATACTCAAAGCCAACGCAGCATCATCTTGAACTACCGTGTATACAAAACGCCTAAAGGAGACGATATGTTTCAAAAGAGGGGAATCGGTACTGATCAAGATTTTTTAAATTGGTGACACTAGCTTTCCATAACGGGACTCATGAACGGGGGAACATTCGATAAAGTAACTCTCTTAGATGGCAATGAGAGGGGAGAGAGGGGAAAGAGGGGAAATGAGAGGGGCCCAATAGTAAAGTGCAAACAAAAAAACTCCAAGCACCCACCACTAAAAGAAAACACAAGAAACACAAGAAAACCGCCCTCAACAATCACATCGGAAGTGGGAGAGAGAGAGAGAGAGAGAGAGAGAGAGAGAGAGAGAGAGAGAGAGAGAGAGAGAGAGAGGAAGATTTTTTCAAAACACTTTAATTATAATAAACATTGAGAACTTAAAAATACATCTTAACCAGAAATAAGATTCCTAAACATTACCAATTGAAAAACAAATTCCCTGAATCACACAGACACCAACAGTCCCCCAGCAACCCATTTCCATTCAAAATAAAGGACGTTATTATTATGTTGATAATAAGTATATTCAATCACCACTCTTGACTCCACTAAAGATTTAACCAGAGTTATTAAATTCACATTTTCACCAGAATTTTTACACTGATGAGATTTTAAAATTACAAGTTTAGCTTGTCCTATTAAAAAACTGGCAAGTGTACACTGTTGCTGCCGAGATCTCTTATTTCTGCAACCCAGAATAAATAGACTATTAGAAAATGTAAAACCCAATCTTACAATAATTTTCTCCTATATTCTAAATAATGGGTTAAGTCTAAAACACTCACAAAACATGAAACACATTATCAAGAGCCTTACAAAAAGGACATACTGGTAAAACAGTCTCATTAATTTTAGACACAAAAGAATTTGAGGCTATAATACAATGTAATATCCTCCACTGAATATCCCCACACCTCTTGTACAGTAACCTCCATGATGGATAAATCTAATCTGAAACAGAAAGCCAAGACCTCCATTTAGTGTCCAGTCTTTGCATCAGTAGTCCACAATGTACAGTCTTAACACAAATATGGTTGTGAGATTGTAATAATTCTGATCTCCTGTGCCCCTCTCATACTAACCTGAAAAGCAGACATGACATAATGCTAGCCTAGAGAATCATGAGACATGATGTACTGTTGTGTTCCTGAAGGGCTTTCACTTCCCTATTATTACCATATAAATATTGGAGTCTTTCTTCAATAAAGTGCCTTTGAGTGAATTACACTTTCTCTGTGTGTGGTCATCTCAATGGTCCAGGATCCTGACTCTGTGCTCCATCGCTCAACTAAAAACGAATCTCGGCAGTTAATCAAGTTAGATATTAAATTCTAACAATTGGGGGCTCGTCCGCGAAGGGGGGGGGAATTGTTTCCCTAATCTCCCTACGAACCGGGAACACTGTCCCGAGATCGAGTGGGAAAGACGCGCCGGGGATCAGGAAGCCTACGATAAAAGGGGGTAAGTGTTTTTTGATATTTCTTAAAGGAAATACAGCGCTTGCCCCTTGTAGGTTCCTAGTTTTGGGTAATCACTAGTCGTTAGTGGAATTCGGTTCCATTGTTGTATCACTTCGGCTGGCAACAGTAATTTTAAGTTAATTATTAACGTGGTGAGTGATTAGCAAATCACTAGTCGTTAGTGGAAATTCGGTTCCATTGTTGTAACACTTCGGCTGGCAACAGTAGTTACGTGGTAACTATTAGCGTGGTGAGTGATTTGGATATACGGTACTGATCACACCGTATTTTTGGATCACGGCTGCGTAAATTATTTCGCGGGAATAGCAAAATAAAGAAATTATTAATAATCACATATTTGTGAATTTTTTTTCCAATTGTTACTGCATGTTGATATATTGTGACAAAAGAAGGTGCTTTAGGGGCGACCCGAATGCGGTTCGGCGGGAGCCGAACGGTTTGGCGAAAGCCCAAAAGAAATAGGGAAGCACCCAAACAAAAGAAGGTGATTTAGCGGCGATCAGGACGTAAAGTTTTGTGTGAGCCGAAATATAGGACCATCACCCAGTCACAATACGATACATGTACTACAATTGAGGTTGAGCAATAGAGTGCAGAAATTTACACTACACACTAACCGCTAATACTATATTATATTACTAATAGAAATATTATATTACTAATAGAAATTACTAATATACTATATATTACTAAAAAAAAAAAAAAAAAGAAGTGGAAGATGGGGGGTTCAGTATCGAGACCGCTACCGGAGGAAACGCCAGTTGATTTTATGTACAGAAATAATCAGGGAATTTATACAGAACCATATGTCAGTAATTTGGCAGGATGGTCAGAAAAAATGAAACCGCAAATTGAAATACCGTATCCACGAGAGGGTTCATTCACAGATGAGGGCATGCGGTTGGCTAAAAGTCCAGTCAAAGAGGGATGGGGCGATCCTAATTGGGATTACAGCTATATGAATAAGAGTTATGGTATATGGAAAGAGATGAAACAAGTTTGGGACTAGGGCCCAGAGAAAAAACAAGTGGCTGCTTATGTGGCAAGACAAAACTGCCCCATAGGGGATAAACCCCCACCCTATTACATGCCTAAAATTACCACACCGTCTGCACCTAAATTTAAAACAACAGAGATGAACACAGAAACTGCAAAATCTGCAAAAGTTAGTTAGGAAACGGAAGTGTTCAATGAGAGATCAAACGGTGCAATGGTATGGCTAAGATCTGGTAACGGAATGACCGTTAAGCCTATAAAAATGGCAGATATGGAAGCAATATGCAAAAGTTTGCCTTCTCCTCAGAACCCCAGCAAATTTGTGACTATTCTGCAAACACATACAAGATATGCTCACTTTACTGGTGCAGATTATAGGGTGGTTCTGGCGAGAACGCTAGAAGCAGATGTTACTGAATCAATGTTGATTACTGAATGTCCAACATTATGCCATGAGAATGATAAAATATCGGGCACAGCTACAGCCAGTAGCCCTCATGAGTTTTTTTGGGAGAAGTCTGAAAATCATGACACGTTCTTTAAAGAACTGAGAATTTTCCTAGATAAACGAATGGGGAACAGACAAGATCTATCATTTGCTGCAAATACAAAGCAGAAACCTACAGAATCAGCTTCTGATTTTTACCTACGGTTTAAAAAGGCCTGGGTAGAGGAGTCTAACCCCCACTGAATGCTGAAATGCGGGCTTTGTTTATTAATACATTCTTGAACAACATGCAATGCAAGCAAGCTCAACTGATCAGAATTACAACGACAAACCTATTTGATATGGAGATAGATGCTTTAGGCAAGCGAGTTAGGGAACTAGATTCCTCTGGAGGGGTTTGTGGTTAAAACTGAGGCTGCGATGTTTACAGGCCAGGAATTGAAAGGGATTCAGTATGGCCAGGGAGCAGAAGTGAAACCACGAGTGGTGCAACCAAAAAACACCAGAATAGTGTGCTATTTATGTGGTCGATTCGGCCACACACAGCGCTTCTGTCGGTCAGAAGGTCAAAGAGAAAGGGGTTGGACAAAGAGGAAGTTTCAAATGAGACAGCCACAGCCACAGCAGAGAGGCTTAACATCAGCCCAATACCCAACTACATGGGATAACAAACAACAATAGGGATGCCTACAGAGTTATGTCAGTTCCGATTTATCTATGATGACCCTTACATTTTCAAATCATGGTGAAGAACTACCATATTTTACATTAATGGTGCATGGTCAACCTCAAACTTTCCTTTTTGATACAGGAGCAGACAGATCATCTATGACCTCTGCACATTATGAGGGTCCCATTTCTAATCAAATAGTTAACTCTGTGGGAATTTCAGAAACTGACTTTGCATGTCCTATAACGCCCCCTTTGGAAGTAAGAGCTCCTGGATGCAAGCCATTTTTTCACAAATTCACAATCATACCAGGAGCTCCACTAAATTTACTAGGAAGAGATATCATGCATAAATTGAATATGGATATTAAATTCACTGATAATCAGGTTGTGTTTTCTTTCCTATCAAGCTTACAGGCCTCAATGAATCCTTTGCCTACATGGGAAGAACACAGTGAACCACAACCAGCTGAATCCAAGGCTGACATACCACCAATGGTAGAGACCATGATTGATCCATCATTATGGTCACAATATAAAGATGAAACAGGTTTTATTGACATGGAACCGTATAAAGCAAAGCTTAAAACTAAACAGCCAGTCTACATTAAGCAATATCCGTTGTCCAAAGACAAGGAACTTGGTATTAAACCATTGATTGACAATTTTGTCCAGCAGGGTGTCCTCGTGCCGACTCATTCGCCATACAACACACCCATTAATCCGGTGGTAAAAGCTGATGGAAAAACATGGCGGCTGACTCAAGATTTGAGGGCCATAAACAAATTGATAATGCCATTAGCACCAATTGTGCCTGATGTTCCAATTGTTATCAATTCTATACCATGTATGCATAATTATTTTACGGTCATTGATTTGTGTGCAGCTTTCTTCTCTGTACCTGTGCACCCGGAGACGCAGCCGATTCTAGCATTCACTTTCCAAAATGCACAATATACATGGACACGCCTTGCCCAGGGCTACGTGGACTCCCCCGCAGTCTTCTCGGCGGCTGTTCAAAGGACACTGGCCAAAATGACTGACCTGCCTTCCACAGTCTGTGTCCTCCAGTATGCAGATGACCTGATCATTTCTTCAGAAACGCGGGAGGACTGTGAGAAAGCCTCCATCATCGTCTGCAACGTCCTTGCACAAGCTGGGTTTAAAGCCTCGAAAGAAAAGCTCCAGTGGGTCCAGCCTAAGGTAACATACCTGGGACACATAATAATGCCGGGTTTGCGAGCAATTTCCACTGACAGGGTCCAGATGATCAGGAAGATGAAGTCCCCACAAACTGTGCAGCAGCTTCAAAGCTTTTTGGGACTCGTGAACTATTGTAGATCCTGGATACCTTACTGTGCGATACATGACAAGTATCTGAGAAGTCTAATTGACCACAAAGCTCCACCTAAAACGCTGTTGAACTGGACTGATGAGGCAGAGATGCACTTCACGGCATTGAAGAAGGCCATCACCACGGCCCCTAGCCTGGGACTCCCCAGTTTCGAAAGAGAGTTCCATTTGCATGTCCGGGAGACGGAGGGGGTGTCCATGGGTGTCCTGCTGCAACAGCATGGTTCCACCTACAGACCTGTAGCTTACCTGTCTAAAAAATTGGATAATGTAGCTGCAGGCATGCCGGCATGTCTTCGTGCTGTGTCAGCGGCTGCTATAGTGGTGCAGATGGCTAAGAATATTGTTCTGTTGCATCCAATGATTGTATATACTTCACATCAGGTAGGAGCAATCCTACACAACATGCAGACGCAACACATGACAGCGCAACGACGCTCAGGCTACGAGGCAATTCTGCTGGCCACAAAAAACCTCACCATTCAGCCAACATCATCAATTAATCCTGCTTTATTAGGGGTTCTTGGAATGGCTGACATGATAGATGATAATGAAAGTCATGATTGTATCATTGAATTAACTTCCTCATGTTCTTCCAGGGCCGATCTTTTGGATTCGCCCCTGGATGGGGGGGAGCACATATATGTTGATGGATCATGCTCAAAACCTTTTGATGGTGTCTACCTTTGTGGGTATGCTGTGGTGTCAGAAACTGGGGAAACAATAGAGGCTTATGCCTTAGACTATAGTTCAGCGCAAGCTGCAGAATTGGTAGCGTTAATAAGAGCATGTAAGCTGATGGAGGGAAAACGGGTAACAATTTATACTGATTCAAAGTATGCATGGGGGGTAGTGCATCACTTAGCCAGAACATGGGAAGCTAGGGATTTTAAGACAGCAGATGGTAAACCAATAGCGCATTCAAACCTAATAGGACAGTTAACTGAAGCAGTACAGCTACCTGCCGAAGTGGCCATAGTAAAAGTGAAAGGTCACGCAGCAGGAGATGATGAACAAGCTGTAGGAAATAGAAAAGCAGATGAGGTTGCAAAGCAAGCGGCAAAAGCCCAGATTAAACCGCCATTTGATATGGGTAACAACAGTCAGGTAACTATGGCTGTGCACATAACTAATGTACCTGAAATTGACATTAAGATTCTGCAAAGTCAACCGACACAAACTGACTTAGAACATTGGAGTAAACACGGATGTGCTCCAGATAAAGATGGTATTGTGAGGGATGAAAAGGGAAGAATAGCACTCCCAAAGTTAGGATTGGTAATCCACATTAGGCATTACCATGGTTTGTCGCATACAAGCTGTGCAAAAGTAGTACAAGTAATAAATCGTTTGTACTGCATTGCAGATGTACATAAAACAGCCAAGCTTATTCTGGACTCGTGTCTTACGTGTGCTAGGGTAAATCCACACAGACCGATTAAACATGAAGCATTACTGCATCCAGAAGCACCTTTTCAGCATGTGCAGGTCGATTTTACGCATATGCCTCCAATAGGTAATTTAAAGTACCTTCTGGTTATAGTAGACCGATTTTCGAAGTGGCCAGAAGCGTTCCCGTGTGCAAAAGAGGACGCTAAGACCGTGGTTAAAATTCTAACTAAGGAGATAATTCCCAGATTTGGTATACCTACTACCATTGAGAGTGACAATGGGACGCCATTTGCGTCCAGGGTTACGCGGTTTTTGGCCAAATCATTGTCCATCGATTGGCACTTCTCCATACCGTACCATCCGCAATCATATTCGAACGTGGAACGTTTAAACAAAACCATTAAGGGACGGCTGACAAAAGCCGTCCTGGAAACGGGGAAAAAATGGGTAGATTTGCTACCTGCAGTGTTAACAGAAATAAGAATGACTCCATCTTCCACCACTAAACTATCACCATTTGAAATACTAATGGGCAGGCCTTTCCCGACCCCATGGGTCAAAGGCCGCGCAGGCATTTCTTCTTTAGGAGACCTGGAGGTGATACAGGAGGACTACGTGACTTCCTTAATAGAAAAACTTAACTCTATATGTGCTGATGTTTGTGTCTTCCTCTCCCTTTAGAAAAGCCTACTCACCCTTTTGTTCCAGGCCAGAGTGTGCTGATCAAAAGTCTGAAGCCAACGAGGATAGGAGAGCCGAAGTATCTTGGACCAGCCACTGTGATTGCAGTAACCAGGACGGGAGTTCTGACGGACTACCAGCCACAGTGGATACACGCCTCAAGAGTAAAGCAGTATTCTACAGGAGAGCAGGAAAGCTCCAATTTAAAATAGAATCCTAGAAAGGGGATTCACCTTAATGCTCCACAGGGAGGAGGAAAAACACTGATTAAGCTGAGGAAGGAACTACCTCTTATAGTGAGGTGGGGGTTATCCGAGGCTAGAAGATAGATGGCCCATTGAGCCAAGCAGTGCTAACTCCTTATATAACCCTGTACACATTGAGGGCCAAATTGATGGATTATCCGCCACTAGAGAGTTACACGCAGTGTTCAATTGTAGAAGCTATTCTTGCATTTGACGAACTTATTGTTCAATTGACGAAAGAGGTCTTAGAGGGTACAGATCCACGATTTCAAGCGAGCATATCAGAAAAGGTTATTTGGAACGACAGGAGGACACAACATATGTGGTTGTTAAAAGTTACTATATACAACGTTAAGTTCACTGATGCTGGGATATATTATTGTGCATGGGCTAGAGAGACTAGGGATGCTTATCAAGAAGTACAGATTAATGTAATCCATCCAGAACCCGACTTGACAATACGAGAGGCAATGAAGGGACTTTTTCCGAATCCAGTTGACACGCAATGTGATGTTTCACCAACCGATAAAGAATTTATTATGAATTCAGATATGAATGTTGGTATGAAGGAAGTTAGGGCAGCGAAAGCTAAGTGTGAAGGAAATTATGCATGTGCATTGGCACTACTGCAAAGAAGTGTTTTGAGGAACGAGGTAGAAGGAGAGTGTTGGATTTGTATGCAGTTACAGTCAGTGTGGAAAACACAACAAATAACCTCAGAAATGTTACACCCTGAGAAAAATAAGTGTGATATGCCAAGGCAGATGACTGTGATAATGCAGATGGCAGATAACATAAGAGCGAATAGGGCACTGAGGTTTGCGCTCAAAGATTATAATTGTTCATATCCAGGCTTACCTTTTAAAGGACCAGCATTTCAGGTGCAATCACACCTCGCAGATTTATGTATTTGTGCAACTAAGGGAAAACATTATGTGGGGATGTCAGATTGCAGAACCACCATAACAGTGAATAAAACAGTTCAGAGTAAGAGTAATTGTACTGTTAGGTATCAAAACGGAACAACAGAGGATTTTGGGTGTCCGTTCTCACATCTTAATAGTGCACCATGGATGATTTGGACCTGTGGAGGAATGGCTTATTATCACTTAGATGAAGGAGATTGGCGTGGATGTTGTTATCCTGCTCTACTCTCCACAGGGACCACAGTGTTGGTAAAAAGAGATAGTGAGACTATCATGGGGAATGCTGCACAACAGACCAGAGAGAAACGAGATGTAAATAGCATGCCTAATTGATATAACGGGTATAAGACAGTGGATCCATGGACAACTCCAGGGGAAAATATAGGATGGTCCTTAGCGGGATTTTTTACCGGAGTAGGGACAACAGTAGCCTTAAATAAAATCAATGGGTTAGCATGGCAGGTTTTGTCATTGGAGAATGATACCGCTCATGCATTAGGGCTAATCACTGACGAGCTAAAGAAAATGAGAGAAGCAGTTATCCAAAATAGATTGGTCCTTGATCTGTTGACCTCTGAGAAAGGGGGAGTTTGTAAAATGTTGGGGGTATCTTGTTGTTTCTATATTCCAGATAATTCAGATAACATCACAGACATCCTAACTCACATGAGGGAATCCATCCCGGAGCCAAGAAAAGATGACTCCTGGTTTAGCTGGCTGGACAGCCTCTGGGGTGGATGGGGAACCTGGATTTTCACCACTGTAGTACCGATTATTGTTTTACTGTTGATTGTGTTGTTGATCGCTCCATGTCTAATTCAGTGTATCAACAATTTCATTGTGCGTACTATTGCTTCGCTTACAACGAGAGGGACTTATCAAGTTATGCTGAGTGCGCAACAAGAAGGGGCTCGTCCCCCAGCTCCAGATCCAAGACCTAATAATGAACCAGATGGAGATGATTACAGCAGCTATGCTCGTGTGTATCAGCTAGAGCTTGAAGGGCATTATCGGAATGCGGAAAGTGCAGTTTAAATGAAGTATAACAGAGTCTGATTTTTGCTCGATTACTCGATACAATCATACAGATGATTACAGTATTTTATATCATTATAATCAGAAAGATGATTCCAGATGATTACATGTATTCAATTGCAAATGATATTAGTCATAATCATATGTATCTTGATTCAACAGTAATGCTAAAATGATTGTTTTGTTTTATATTGTTACCATTAATACCATTACTAATATTAATACTAATATGATTGTTTTATACGAGGCACAGGAGTGTTAAGTAAGACATTCTGTCTTAAAGTGGCCATTGTGAGATTGTAATAATTCTGATCTCCTGTGCCCCTCTCATACTAACCTGAAAAGCAGACATGACATAATGCTAGCCTAGAGAATCATGAGACATGATGTACTGTTGTGTTCCTGAAGGGCTTTCACTTCCCTATTATTACCATATAAATATTGGAGTCTTTCTTCAATAAAGTGCCTTTGAGTGAATTACACTTTCTCTGTGTGTGGTCATCTCAATTGTCCAGGATCCTGACTCTGTGCTCCATCGCTCAACTAAAAACGAATCTTGGCAGTTAATCAAGTTAAATATTAAATTCTAACAATGGTATAACATTTTTTCCCAGTACAATGAAACACCAAAGCACCATAAACTTTCAGCAATTTTGCCTGACTGTTTTCATCAGATTCATAGTCTTTTGCAACTACTTTAAACTCTTAACTACTACTAACTACTTTTACTATAAAACCATTCAGAAGAACATTATTAATAAAGGAAATGAAAGTCTGAGGGAAAGATGCCTTATGATTCCTCACTAATCCCTCCACAATTCTTACTGAATTTACCCCAACTTGATCAGCAATTGCATGTACAGTTCTCCATTTGGCCATCCTCTACATCAATTAAATCTATGACTTTTGTTAACCCAGCATTCAGAAATGTAATGAATAAACATGATGACACATTGGCCGTTAAACTGAAAAAGAGGATTAAGAAACAGAAGTTCTAAAACACCATAATGTTCATCTTCATGTCTCAATATTTTAAAACAATTCCAATATTTAATCAATCCTAAATAAAAACTGAAAGGTAAAGAATACACTTTTTCCACTAAAGTCTTCCACTAAACTGTTTATCAAAACCAAATCCTCCAACTTTCTTGAGTATATAAACTAAACACAATCCAAGGCACAGGATCTGAACTAAACAGAAGTTTTTGTAATGATTGTAACCTCATTGCTGAGACTTTGGATTCCAAATGTATTAGTCCCTGGCCTCCCTCAGCTACAGGAAGATAAAGGATACCTGGAGTAAGCCAATGGCAGACATGCCAAAAAAAATTAACAAATGCTTTTTGAATTCCAGAAAGTAATTCTTTTGGAGGATCTAATACAGTAAATTTATGCCATAACATTGAATCTGCTAGATTGTTAACAACCAAATATCTCCCCCCAAAAGAGAGATGTGGAAGAATCCAACGCCACTTTTTTTTTTTTTTTTTTTTTGATCAACATTTTATTCAGATTTTTTGTTTCACTTTAGAAACGAAGCACAGTTCACAGTTCAAAAGAACTATGTACAAGCAAATGCCATGAAGCTGTCCACTTGTACAGAGAAAAAGGATGAGGAGAAATAAAAGTCACATAAGCATAGTAGGAATGTCAGCTTTTCAGTCTATCCAGCAACATCACCGCAATATTTGTCCAACTCTGAATAGTGCTGTCCTTTGCGCCATTAAGCTTGGCAGTGGTAACTTCCAGCAGCCTGAGGAGGAGGTGGTCAGCCGGGCCCAACCAGCGGTGACCCCCCGATGGAGGTCGCGACTAGACTGCTGCTTCCGCTGCGGAGAACCCGGGCACTTCTCCAGGGACTGCCCCGAGCCCCCGGCCTCGGATAACATCATCCCTGGGAAACAACCTCGTAGTGAGGCAGTGAGGGGACCCTCATCCTGTTATTCGGCACCCCTCCACAATGACTGTCCTACTGTGGGGCGCTGCGGGCTTGCCAGAGGACTGTACTTGGACTGCGTTGTTGATGGGCAGCCCTGCAGCACCCTGGTGGATACGGGGTCCACCATTTGCTTGCTACGAAAAGGACTGTTGTCAAGAACAGCTGGTCCTCTTCCGGAGGAGCCCCGGGGAAGTATTGCAGCTCAGACCAGTCAATCCCAGCCGCTATCACCTCACGTTCCACTCGCCCACCCATCACCTGACATTCATTGTACATAAACTCGATAGCTAGAAAAAAAATAACTCTAGAGATAAGCATTGTATTACATTCATTATATTTTACTTAACCTGTCACCTTTATTTTTAGTGTTAGTCTAAAGAAATTTGTCATGGGAATGTGCAGGGAGACCTCAGATACAAAAATGCAGACATGTTAGGAAATATTTTCAGTAATTAAATTATTTTGCGGTGGCTTCACTTGTTATGATGTCTTGAGCAATTCAGTTTTATATTAGTAGTTGTAGTGACGTGGGTGTCATCTCAGCTATCACTGCGGGAGAATGTGTTTGCATGGACGCGCATCGTCTACGCCGGGCGTAGTTGCGCCTGTTTGTAGTTTTAGGTGTAAATATTTATCGAAAAGTTGGACGTTGCAAAGCCCAGCGTAGGGTTACACCCAGCTTTTTTATGTCTAGCTGGTGCAACCGGCCCCAGGGGCGGAACTTTGAGAGCTGGTTGTTCAGCGAGGTGTGCCAGCGGTTAGGATTGAAGAAGACAAGAACCACTACCCTCCACCCTCAAAGTGAAGGGACTGGTTGAGCATTTCAACCACACCTTGGCCACCCAACTTGCCATCTTAACCAGTCAGCACCAGAGAGACTGGGACCAGCATCTGCCTTTGTGGTCCTGTGGGCGTATAGGACAGCAGTGCAGGAGTCGAGTGCACACCGGAGGCGCTGATGTTTGGGAGGGAGCTCCGCACGCCGGTGGACTTGGTGTTCAGCTTGCCCCCCGAGCCAGAGATTGCCGGTGGGCCAGAACTGGTTGAAGAAGCGTCAGAGCACCATCCATCAACTGGCCAGGGAGGCCCTAGAGGAAGCTGGAGCCCACCAGAAGCGGGCGTACAACACCCGGGCCCATAGGCCTACCCTTGGGCCAGGGGACAGAGTGTGGGTTACTGCCCTGTTTATAAAAAGTGTGACTGTTATCATCATGGAGAGAGATTTGTAGGTGAGGGACTTGCATCAAAAGAATTGATGCTAATTTAAAAGTAAAAGTAAAATGTGCACGGTACATTTATAAGATAAGCCTATTTAAAAGCTTCGGACAGTGAGGAAAAGAGGGAAAACTTAAACGAGCTAAAAACTAACAATTGCTTGACGCCAAATCACCACCAAAAGTCAAAGTAGGCTAACATACAACTGTCACCATCACATCCCTAGCAGAGAAACCGCCTTTTTTTTTTTTTTTTTTAACGAATTACATAGATTAGCTATATCTTTCACTATCTCTTCTGATAAATTTTCAGTCAAATTGTTCTCTGTGTGCAGTAGAGAAAGTTTTGAGAATCTGAAGATCAAAGCCAGTTTCCTATTCTACACTGTTTGACATTTCTGTAATTTCTACAGTTATTAACTATATATCACAGAGTATAATACTGCAGATTCCCTTTGCAGTAAGTAACTGTAATAACCATTGCATCATGGGAATTTTCTGTGACGTCAGACCCCACATACAGAGACTAACTGTATTTTTTAAAATTGTTGCATACCACTGTATTTGCTGTAACGGCCTCATTGGCGGCGTTCAATTGAGGTCGTTTTGTTTTCCTAATTTATTATATTTGGATTAACACGATTTCCCCTACATCGTGTCTACAACACTGCAACAACTTGGGAAGGACTACACTGAATATGTTGCATTACTGGTAATGATTGGAAATCCGTTTATCCTTCATGTTAGACACAGCGCGAGCGGTCAGAAATATACCGGGGCATCACTTTACTATTTGCATCCACTGTAGATAGTATATATAATGAGTTCTATATTTTTTGTCGAGTCGCGCTGCGCCGCGCCACTCGTGTCCGTGGAAGGCGCGTCGTTTGCCCGGGGATGAACCCACAAGAGCAGAAGAGTTCCGGAGAACATAATTGCTATTCCACAACTTTCACACCATCATCAGCTTTAGTAAAATAACCTAGATGGGGATTTGACTAACTCATGTTTTCCCCTCTCCTCATTTTTTTCCAGATAGCCAGTTTTGTTTTTAGAAAAGCTGACATTTTTACTTATCGAAGATAATTTATGTTGCGTACCATTTCCAGATTATGCCAGAACTAAGTGATGAGAGGTGAATGCGGACATTAGGCGCAGCGATAACCTGAGATACGTGCACAGGTCGTTCAAAAGTAAAATATAAAATAAATGCATTTGATTTGTAAACCAAATTTAAAGGCGAAGTTTTAATCTCTAATGGTAATGCATGGAATAAGCTCCTAATAGCTAATATGTGGGGCGCGTGGTGGGGCTTTGGCGATCGGCGCTACCGATGGCCAGTCAATCTACTCCACAGCCAATCACGGGCCCCCTCCTTGCTCGGGCTCCGGGGCCTCAGCCCCGCCTAGCCCAATGGTTAATGCACATCATCATGATTTTATCTAAGCTATGAAAAAAAAAAAAAATAAGAATTCATATATATATATAGAGTATATAGAGTATTCTGCCCTCATAGAACGAGACTGAGCTCCACTAGACAGATAGCAAACATTTAGAATAAAGTTCCAAGGCGTACTTTTCTTGGTATTTATCCTTTACTGTAAAACTGAAAATATAGAAAATACAATATGTAAACAAACATTACTAGTAAACATAACTGCAGTAATGCTGTTTGATGACAATTAACTGTTTGCTCTTATTTACAATGATTCTCTTCAATAACAGCGTTCGTTACAACATCAAAGTCAGAACGTTTGTTATATTCAAACATCCATAATAACTTGATTACATCGTAAACTACTCACAGTCAAATGTTTTCCAGGACTAAACTGTTAAAAGATCGCATTTCTGAGCTGTACTGCGCCATCATTCGTTCTCTTTCGTTCGTAAACATCCGCGCATCCAGCCTGAGATCGCGATTTCAAAATAAAAGTCCCAGGGGGAATAATTCGCAATATATTAAAATTAAATAATAAAATAATACACAAAAATACAATTTCAGTTTCTAAGGGTAGCATAATGAGCTCCATATCCTCGCGATTCTCAACTTGTCTGGATAGAGAGGACTCTCTTTTCGTCATTTCACCTTTTCTCTTTTATCTCTTTTTTTTAATGATTATAAAGAGAGTTTGCAAAAGTGAAACTAAATTTATACAACAGTTTTATACATTTTTGATTTTATACAAAAGTTAATATTAAGTGACTTACATTTTAGGAACACTGTTGTCTGATGCTGATGCTGTTTTTTGTCAATAATTTTTTTTTTTTTTCTTAATCGAAGACTTCGACTTCCTGCCACCTATTGGCGGTTTCAGTTTAATTTTTAAAGTATAAATTGAGTCATTTAAATAGTTTAATATTTTTATACTCAAAACTTTATATTTAAAACATTAATCTTATAACATTGTTATTATGAAATGCATTAATGCCTCCTCCACATTTGTGCTTTCTGTGCCTTGCAAAGAATTGTTGTTGCTGATTTCATTTAACTGGTAACTTATTCTTCCTGACTGTATCCTGTTATTTTAAGTTCATTTATTGTTTAAATACATTTTTGGAAAATAAATAAATAAATAAATAAATAAATAAATAATACTCTAATTTTTTTTTTTTTTTTTTTTTTTTTTGTCACAAAAAATGACATACATACTGATTAAGTTTTTCTTATTATCCAAGAAGGTTTAGAGAAAATATGAAATGTTTAATGTTATTATAGATTATAAAAGTTTTTATAATTAAATACAGTTTAATAGGAAGTTCATTAGCCGAATGCAACGCTGCGCTTCACGTCTGATTTGTGGAACAGTTGCGCTACAAATGAGTGTTTATTAGTACGTTAATCAATTTTAAATCATTTTAATACAAATACCAGTTTACAACAATGAACTGTTTTGCACAGCTAAATAGGCTAAATGGAGGTTGCTGACACTGCCTCGAACACTCAAATTCATGCCTCCTTTTAAATAAAAATAAGATGGAAAGATAAGAAATGAATAGTTTCCATATATCTAGTCTTTGCATCTGTTTGGATAAGGCCTGGTCTGTTACAGAATTAGAAGAATGGATTTAGCTAGATGGCGCTGTCACAAAAAAAAAAAAAAAAAAAAAAAAAAAAAATGTTCCTAGAAATGCGGTCCAGAAACTGCAGCCTCAGGTATTGCTCGACAAGCAAAGCGAATCGCGCACGTACAGAAAGTGAGGCTTCCCTCCACTGCCCACCACGGCACACCGACCCAGACGACGCTTACTCCAGAGAAAGGACTTCAAACCAAAGGAATGAGTCCATTAAACACATTATATACCATTTATGTCATGTATACAGTGGCCTGATAAGTATTTGACCACACATAATTCAGATGCGTTAGATTAAGGAGTCCTTGTAATGTTTAGGACTGACAAAGTTATTGTGTAGCCTACCTGAACAGGGTCGTTGACCCAAAAAATGAATCATTTGAATCATTATGAAATAATCATTTATTAATTTTTTTCTTATTCCATATGACCCATACGTCAGGTAGCATGTTGTAAAGTGCTTCATTCATTGTGTAGCTAGGATATACATCAGACTCATAGGGTATTATTTGATGCACGGCTATGTTTCGCTTCGTCAGGTATAAATGGAACGCAGTAATGATCTTATGTAGAGAGGAAGAGAGGGAGAGCAAGAGATGGTTTAAATGTAGGCTATAATTTAAATTTGTACATGTACCGCAATGTTCTGGCGTATCACTCTGTTCCAAAAACTCAAAACAGAATTTTCTCTGCTATTTAATAAGAGAATTTGAAGCGAGGCAGTTCAGTAGCTTTTGGATCAGCGTCAGTGTGTGATATGGTGAATAAATTCATTATTCAAGCATGTTTACATGGGAGAAAGACCGTCGGACAGAGAGAGAGGAATAGATTCACACACCTGTTGAGCTCCTTCTGGGAGACATCCGACTTGTACGGGCAGCTCAGTAACTCAGAGATTTTCCCAGAGAAGCTCGTCATATTAGTAGTAAAATGAATGCTAACAAAGAAAGAGAACATTCATGTTCTATAAACATTGTAAATGCTAATTAAAAATAATCTTTAAAATAGTTCTGTCAACCGATGAAAACATTTAATTGAATAAATTACGTGAATGTATTTAAAATGCATGTATATGAAGTGTTGGACTCACCTTGCTGGAGTGACAACGGAAAATGACTGACGGACTGTTGCACAGCGCAGCTGTGAAAAATAATTTCTCTTCCCATCTCTCATGAAAAAGAACAACAAAAATCTCACAAACACACTCATAACAAGCAATATTAGACAGTTTTGAAAATGGTTTGGCTTAATTTTAAGCATTAGTTCTGAATAAAAATGCCAAGCGTTTAGGGTTTTTTTTTTTTAACATTTTATTTTAATCAAACTACCTGAAAGCGCAACTGGCTTTTACAGTTGATCAGTTGTTCTGATCGTTCAAGTTTTTTATACAATGATTAAAATGGTCCAATTAAAATGGTTAAATCAAGGGAAAAAAAAAAAAAAAAAAAAACAACCGATAAGCAACCAAATAGCGAATTATTATTACAAAATAACATTTGAATACAAATTTAAATGTTAAGTCTGATTAATCACAGAAACCTGCGCGATTACTTTAAATAAATAAATAATATACAGTGACCTGTGACGTGTTACGTGATAGAAATGACAGAAATACACTAAGGCGCAAACAACAAAACATCATAAACCGTAAAAGTAATATAATTTTATAATTATATATATATATATATATATATATATATATATATATATATATATATATAATATATATATATATAATTTTTATAATTTTATACAACGATAAAACTATATATATATATATATATATATATATATATATATATATATATATATATATATATATATGTGTGTGTGTCTATGTGTGTGTGTGTGTGTGTGTGTGTGTATGTATGTATGTATGAATTACATTGAGTAAAATCATTAAGATCAAAATCTCTTCCTTACCCAGAGTTGCTATGCTCTCTGTGATAGACCAAAATCAAGCAATTCAAAATGAATGCAACAGTAAACAGCCTCAAGATCCATTTAATACACGCCATATTCATCTGTGACATCGACTTTAGCGCAAGTAAGGACAACAGGTGCAGGTTTCACAGAAGAAAGAAAGTGAGAGAGAGAGGGGGAGAGAGAGATCTTGTTTGAACAGGGGAGAGCTGGGCACGACCTAACACTTTTTGACTTTCTCAGGCTGTGTAAATCCACAGTTTTATTTTTTTTTTATTTTGTATTTTTTTACACTGGTCTAGTACAAATATGTTGCTTTGTTTCATAATTACGTTGTATACATTTTTCTTTATTTACCCCAGAAGAATGAAAGTTAAATGTGACAATGTAGGTGGGGTACATTGTAACATCTGAGGAGCACATTGTAACATGACCATATAACAGCTTAAAATGTTATATAATCTAATGAAAACAAAAATACACAAAACAAACTATAAACAATATGAGCACAACTTCAAAACAATGTGAGCAAATAGATGAAGAAACACATTCAGACATTTTTTTTTTTTTTTTTTTTTTTTTAAAACCATTCTTCTTTGTTCAAACCGTTTTTTTATTCATTTAGCATTAAAAGTTATATGAACACTGTGTCAATGTTAAATGAGAATGAGAAAGAGATTTATTGCCAAGTGTGTTTACACACACAAGGAATTTGACTTGGTGTCAGGAGCTTCCAGTACAGAAAGAATTAACAGCAAAATGGCAGCTGACATTAACTCAAACAAAGTTCAACTTTGAAGGTCGGTCATGCGCCGACTAGAAAGAAAAGAATAGTTTGTACTGTTGGTCCAAAAAGAAAACTGAACACAAAACATATGCTAACTAAATTAAACTGCACTTTATTCTGAACTCCTGTATCCTATGCTGACAATATGATTTTTGGATTTACATTGGATTTTTCCATCAGAAACATGAATTTCCATTCTATCTTTATTAACTTCGGCTATTTCATCATCTGTCACTAACCGACTGGCCATAAAACTCTTGAGTACTTCCGTGGAATCAGGTATATGGCTGTTGCAAAGGGTTTAAGTTATTCTACCCATCTCAAAGCCACTATAATCCTATTGTTCTGATAGATAATTAGCCTTCTGTTACCCATTCTTCATACTGTGCAGTGACCATTTTCTGGATTTTGAATTTCAAACACCAAAAGGCCATTGCTGATGGCACACTGGGTTTAACCTGATTTGTTGAAGAGTGAATGTACTGCGGTGTGTAGTTTATTAAAAAAAAAAAAAATAAAAAAAAAAGCATATTCATTTTATTATTTATACAGTAACAGTTCTTTTGTGAAGTCATAATCTTGTTATACTGTAGTACTGTTTTGATCTGTTTGCAGTGGTTTATGTTTAATATTTTTGGTGAATTGTATTAAAACCTGTTAGTTGATTAGAGTAATATATGAAACCCACAGAAGCATAAAAAATGTATGTCCCTGTTTTTCAATTGAGAGATACCATAATTACAAGTGAGATTGTACTGATATTTTGACACTGAAGCAGGGCTGTAAATTAACTTTTTTGCACATAACACTGGTGCTACAGAGGTTGAGAGTTTTGTAGCACAGGCTAAACAGTTGTAGCACAAGTTAGGGGTGGGCGATATGGCAAAAATATCATATCACGATTTCTTTCAAGAATATCTTGATTTACTATTTTATCACGATTCTTTGTCATGTTGGTTTTACTATTTTGCAAGTTGCCTACACCGTAAAAAACTGAAAAATTATTGGCAGCTCATTACCTGGTCTTTGTACCGTAATTAAAAAACTGAATTTTTCTGTTAATTTACAGTGTGCCACCAGTAAAAAACAGGGATTTTTTATTTTTTAATGGTGTATCTCTCTCTCTCTCTCTCTCTCTCTCTCTCTCTCTCTCTCTATATATATATATATATATTTATCTATCTATCTATCTATCTATCTATATATATATATATAAATATCTCTCTCTCTCTCTCTCTCTCTATATATATATATATGTATATTTAATTTTGAGGTAGAGAGAGAGAGACAACCACTCTAAGAATGAGCTCCTGAAAAATTACAAAAGATTAAGCCAAAAAAGTAAGACAGAGAGTGAGATAATAACAGCAAACAAGTATAAACAACAGAGGAACAACTTGGATTCACGTAAGACTGTTTTTTCTTCTGGAAATATACATTTTAATACAAAAAAGAAATCTGGAACCTCTGGATTAGCATCTGGCTACTGGATCACCACTGTACCAGCTATCTGCAGTTTTCCCTCCAAAACACCCAAGGACTGTTTAAAGGAACTACAACTGAAAAACACTGCACAATTGTTGACCTGCAGTTGCTAATCAAAGAGGTGAGCCCTATCTAGCATAAAACAATACCACAAACTGTATATTTAATTTTATTCAAGTAAAATCTCTCATCATTATAATCTAAAAGCTGCAGTTAGCTGTAGTTCTGGCTCAGTGCCAAGTCTGATCACCATGGCGACCCTGGCGCAAACAGAGCGCAGTGAGATTTGTTACACAGAGAAGTGCAGTAGTGTACAGGCACGTAAAAAACACAAAGAGAAAACTCTCAGCGACAATCCTGATGTTTTGTATGCTGACTATATTCAACTCAATGGGAAAATAATCAAGAATAACTTCATTTTCCACACCACTATGATTAATGCTTGGAAACTGGCCATCTATGAGGAATACAAGCATGTTTTTAAAGAAGGAATTTGCCGAGGAGGAAGATTAACTATTTGTGAAGATGAAATGCTAGACACAGACAACCCCATTCTCACTATAACCTACTATACTGAAGGTACCTTCTTATTGCAAGGCAATGAAGCAAGCCTGAACTCATTTGAGGAGATTTTCCCCCTGCTCAAAGCCAGAGTAGAGAAGTAGAGAGACGAGACCCATGTGAACTGCACAGATTCTGAGGACGAAGGCCCAAAGAATCCTTCACCTTCATCATCTGAACGTCAACTGAGAGACAGTTTAGCCCTACTAGAACTGGGCTTCACTGAATTCAGAGAACACATTCAAGTCAAACTCTCAGACACACACAACACAAACATTTACATCCAAGAGCTCAAAGATGAACTCCAGCAGCTTAAGAAAAACACCAGTTCCTCCATTACCGAACTTACAAGAGCTCTCAGAGAACTGCAAGAAAAAACCGAACTCTCCGCTTACAGCTATGCAAACAGACACCTGCAGCAACACAGGCCTCACCTACCCAACCTCCAGAACCTGACCCAGATGTTCTCCTCCTTATGGACTCTAATGGAAAATTATTGGACCCTAAAAAACTCTTCCCACACCAAAAAGTCACTGCAAAGCGATGTAGCACAACAAGCCACGCCCACCAGATCAACAGAGACTTCACAGGACACCCCTCATGTATTATCATTCACACTGGGACTAATGACCTTCACTCGCTGCGCAACAATACTGCTGATGCTGTGAGGAAAATGGCAGAAATCACCAGCAAAAAGTTCCCAGAGTCCCGAATCATTATCTCCATGCTTCTCCCAAGACATGACACACCACCACACATCATCTACAACATCAATGCTGAACTTTCCCCCATGTAAACTGCCACACAAGAGACAATAAAACTTTGGACTTATTATATGCAAATATCAAGAACGCGTATACTTCCATCCCCCTCCCCCCTCTAGGCAGCTCTGACCACAACCTTGTCAACTCCCTGCCTGTCTACACTCCAGTGGTGAAACAGCAGTCACCACAGGTCACCATCTGGACAGAGGAGGCTAGTGAGCAGCTTAGGGACTGTTTTTACATCACAGACTGGGATGTTCTCTGCAGTCCACATGGGAAGGACATTGATTCACTCATACACTGTGTTACGGACTACATAAATTTTTGTGTGGAGAATACTGTGCCTTCTAGGAGAGTATGGTGTTTTCCCAACAACAAGCCCTGGGTGACATCTGATCTAAAGGCCCTGCTGAATGAGAAGAAGAGGGCTTTTCTCTCAGGGGATAAGGAGGAGTTGCGCAGAGTCCAGCGGGAATTAAAATACAATATCAGGAGGTGCAAGGCCAGCTACAAGAAGAAGCTTGAGCAGGAAATGGAACAAAATAATATTTGTGAGGTGTGGAGAGGACTGAAACACATCTCAGGCCATGGAAAGAGTGGGGATGTTCTCCAGGTTATAGGAGACCAGGCATGGGCAAATGAACTGAATCTGTTTTTCAACAGATTTGATTCTGCCCGGCCCCCTGCCCCCTCTTCACACCCCTTTAGACAAGCCATCCCCCCTCAGCTGTCACCATTCACACCTCAGCTGCCTGCACAGCACTCTGCCCTTCTTCCCACTGTCACTGAGGGCTCAGTTTCAGTTTCAGCTTCAGACCAGTCAACACCCACCCCCCTCTGTCTCACTTTGGACCAGGTTAGGAGGGAGTTAAAAAAGACCAAGGCCAGGAAAGCCACAGGCCCTGATAACATCAGCTCCAGGCTCCTCAGGGAATGCACAGACCAGCTCTGTGAGGTTGTTCTGTTCATGTTTAACCTGAGTCTCAGTCTGGAGAGAGTCCCGGCACTGTGGAAGACCTCCTGTGTGGTTCCTGTTCCCAAAATATCACATCCAAAGAAGCTGAACCACTATAGACCTATTGTATTAACCTCCCACCTGATGAAGACCATGGAGAGGATTGTCCTCAGTTACCTCCGAAACCAGGTGAGCTCAGCACTGGACCCGCTGCAGTTTGCCTATCGATCTGGCATTGGAGTGGATGATGCCATCATCTACCTGCTGCATCGGGCACTGTCTCATCTGGAGGCCCCTGGGAACACTGTGAGGGTCATGTTTTTTTATTTCTCCAGTGCTTCTTTTTAACACCATCCAATTATCATTGCTGAGGGGGAAGCTGGACGTGGCAGGTGTGGACCAACATCTGGCTGCTTGGACCATCGACTATCTTACTGATAGGCCACAGTTCGTTAGGTTGCGTGACTGTGTGTCGAATGAGGTAGTCTGCAGCACGGGGGTACCTCAAGGGACGGTACTCTCCCCATTTTTGTTCACCCTGTACACAGCTGATTTTAAGTACAACTCCCATCACTGTCACCTGCAGAAGTTCTCAGACGACACCGCCATTGTTGGTTGCGTGTCCAGGGAGAATGAACAGGAATACAGGGGGGTCATTGCTGACTTTGTCGACTGGTGTGAGGGAAACCATCTGCTACTGAACACCAGTAAGACAAAAGAGTTGGTGCTTGACTTCAGAAGGAACCCTCCAACTTGCACACTTGCACTGTGAGTATCCAGGGCTCGGACATTGAGATTGTGAACACTTTTAAATACCTGGGTGTTCACTTGAATAATAAACTGGACTGGTCAACAAATACAGATGCCCTGTATAGAAAGGGCCAAAGTCGCCTCTACCTGTTGAGAAGACTGAGGTCCTTTGGGGTATGCAGAGAACTCTTACGAACTTTTTACGACACAGTAGTGGCCTCAGTAGTTCTCTACGCTGTTGTGTGCTGGGCAGGGAGCAGCTCGGACAGAGATAAGAAAAGACTTAACAAGCTTGTTAAGAGAGCTGGTTATGTCCTGGGCTGCACACTGGATACTATCGTGGAAGTGGCAGACAGAAGGATGCTAGTAAAACTGTCATCCATTATGGATAATAATTCTAAGGAATTCCCCCATTGTGGGATTAAGAAAGTCAAAGTCAAAGTCAAAGTCAAAGTTACCAACTCCACGATACCACCAGCCCATTCACCGAAGTACATGCCCAGGAATCCCCCTCCAGCCCCAGTGAGGAAAGACATTGCATGGACAAACACCACACATGCAGAACCTGATTTTACCAAGTACTACATGTTGGATCAACATCTTTGTTGACCCTGGAACAACATTATGATTAACCAATCAGATTTCAAAAATCACTTTATAGTTTTTGTGAAGTTTAGACTTACAATCAGTGTTTGGTGCTTGTACATCAGTGTCATTCATCTATCATTTCCTCTGATTTTAGGGATTACTCATGGGTAAGGTTAGGTGTAGGGATGTGGACAAGATTACATTTTTGGATTAAAATGTTGTTCCAGGGTCAACAAAATATGTTGACCCAGGAACACATCTAACTCAGCAAAATCAGGATGTGCCACCACGCATCGTCCACTACATCCACCAACGGCCACCCGCTCTGCCCAGCACCTCCACACCTGCCAGCGAACTGAGCCAGATCAGAGAGATGTTGCATACACTGTGCAACCAGCTCCTGAACAGATAAGGACAACATCCACAAACACAGTGCACTAAGGGGAAAAAAAAAAAAAAAGTGCACTAATGTTAACTGTTTACCATATATATTCTCACTGGTTATTTTCTCTCTGTTTTACCAAACAGGTTTATCTTTAACAATACTAATATTCTAATGCGTTCATTTCATATAAGTTGTTGGAATATTCAGGGTCTTCATTCTTCGACTTTTGGTTCTAAAAGCACAGACACAGTTTTTCTGAAAAATAACAAAGATGCTGACATCATCATTCTCACTGAAACCTGGTGTCAAAAGGATGCGCTTACCTACTGTCCCTCAGGCTACTACGAAGTAATTGTGCCCTCAGTTAAATTAAGTACAGCCCATCGTGGACAAGACTCAGGAGGAATTTTGGTGTGATATAAGGAAGATCTGGCCAAACACATTTCTATTATTACACTTGGTAAATTTCATTGCTGGTTAAAACTAAACAAACAAATTGCCATTTCAACCACTGACACATATCTCTGTGCAATTTACATTCATCCAGCAGAATCCCCTTACCATGATGAGGAATATCTGAATAATATCCACACAGAGATCAGCCGTTTCCAGGCCCAGGGAAGTGTGCTGCTGTGTGGAGACTTTAATGCAAGAACTGGATCTGAATCTGATAACATAGATCCAAAAGGCAATGAACATGTCTTTGGCCAAAACCCCTTGAGTCTCACAAAAAAAACCTCCCACCAAGAAACAATCTTGACCAAACTGTAAATAAAAACGGTACAGAATTAGTGCAGCTCTGCCGAGCCTCAAGCCTGTACATACTTAATGGCAGGATTAGAGGGGACTCTTTAGGGAGGTTCACGTGATGTTCAGGTCTTGGAGCTAGTGTAGTGGACTATGCCATCACTGACATGGACCCCTCCTCCTTCAGTGCATTCACTATCATACAACAAACTCTGCTTTCTGACCATAACCAAATTAACATTTATATTAAAACACACCACACACTAACACAAAACATACTCAAAACCTGTAAAATGTATCAAATCCAGACAGCATACAGATGGGCCCCAGACAGAACAGACAAATTTATTCAAGCCCTCAAAAAGCCCTCAAATCTAATCACTACATTTATTAACAAAAAAATTTGAAACAACTAAAGATGGTGTTAATTTAGCTATAAATGAAATAAATTACATATTTAATAAAGCAGCATGTAAAATTGAGTTGAAAAAGAAAGGCAAAAAATATAGTAAATATAGTAGTAATATACGGTTTTGCAAAATATTAAGAAAACAACTTATCTTAACTTAGAAAATTATCAAATGAAACATAAAGAACCAAACAATGCTAACGTAAGAACTGTTCAAAATTAAAACAATACAAAGACACAATCAGAACAAAAAAGAAACACCATCTGACAAAAATTCTACAAGAAATTGAACATTCAATAAATCCTAATCAGTTCTGGGATATGTGGAATAATCTGAACACAACAAAACCACAAGATTTACCAATACAAGATGGAAATATTTGGACGAAACATTTTGAAAATTTATATAAAGAAATCCCTTCAAAACAACTCAATAACAATTATGATCAGATCAAACAAAATCTACAAATGTATGAAAACACAATTAAAAATAATCAAAACCCACTCGATTTCCCAATTACACATGAAGAATTGACAAAAAAAACTTAAAACCCAAAAATTTAAAAAAATCTTGTGGTCCTGACAGCATTCTAGGTGAAATGCTGAAACACAGCACACCTGAGCTTCAAACAGCTGTGCTCAAATTATTCAACCTTGTACTTGATTCAGGCTGTTTTCCTGACATCTGGAGCCAAGGACTTATTACCCCAATTCACAAGAGTGAAGATAAATTAGACCCTAATAATTTCAGAGGCATTTGTGTGATCAGTAATCTGGGGAAGTTATTTAGAAGTAGTTTAAACACTAGAATAGTAAACTTCCTTAACGAACACAGTGTCCTGAGCCCTAGTCAGATTGGCTTTCTTCCAAATTACAGAACTACTGACCACATTTACACCCTACACACCCTAATCAATAAACACGTAAAACAGACCAAACACTGAAAAATATTTGCATGCTTTGTCGATTTAAAAAAAGCATTTGACTCTATTTGGCATGACGGATTATATTACAAACTTTTACAAAGTGGTGTAGGGGGTAAAGTTTATGACATTATTAAATCAATGTACTCAAACAACAAATGTGCAATACGAACTGGCAATAAACACAGAATTCTTCACCCAGAAAAGAGGAGTGCGGCAGGGCTGTAGCCTGAGTCCAACACTGTTCAACATTTACATTAATGAATTAGCGGTGCAGTTGGAACAGTCTCCAGCCCCTGGACTCACTCTGCAAGACAAAAACAAAGTTTTTACTGTACGCAGATGATCTGGTGCTGCTGTTATCCACCCCACAGGGACTCCAGCAGCATCTAGACCTGCTGGAGAACTACTGTCAGAACTGGGCCCTGGCAGTAATCCTCAAAAAGACCAACATTATGGTCTTTCAGAAAAAGCCCAGATGTCAGGAACACAGACACCAGTTCCATCTAGGCAGCACCGCCCTAGAACACACGATGCAGTACACTTACCTTGGCCTGATCATCACTGAGCAAAACAGACATCCAACAGAAGCCCTACACACAGAATTCTGCAAAATGATTTCAAAATTACAAAGGAGAACACCCAACAGTCAAGATTAAAAACTTTTTTTCTTATAAGATAAAACAATATGTTTAATATGTTAAACAGCATGTTTAATACAAGTGCCTTTTTTTTTTTTTTTTTTAAACTCAGATATTACATGGATTTTCAAAATTGTTCATGCAAGAGTCTTGGAGGAATGTGCAGCAACTTGGTTGCCTTCATCTCAAACCACGTTCAGGATTTCTTCACAGGAAAATTCTAAAAGAAATGGATATGACAAAAAATGTAAAACTACAGAGTAATATGCAGGTTGGTGTGGAAAAGTAGTCATACAGTATTTTAAGTTCATTAAATCAACTGCAATCCATAATACTTTCCAATTGTTTACACATTGCTTAACTTACATTTCCAATAGTCTCCATTTGCATCGGCCATATGTGCTTGTCAAATCAACTATGTCTTACAATATACTTCATTATTTGTAACTAAATAAACAGCAACACGACCAAATGCCTCACACATTTCATAACATATGTGTTGCTTACTTCTGTATCAATTCCAGCGTAAGTGCCACCTCCTCTGGGTATTTTGTAGTTCACAACCGCAACAGGAAAGAAGATTTGTCCATTAGCTTCTCGAATGACAGCAGTCTTGAACTGCCCATCACCTTAAACAAAAAAGACATTACAAAATGACCATATACACAACGACAAGCACCTCTGAAGGCGTGTCCAGCAAACAACTCCACACTGTTGTAAAAGTCAACAGAATAAATGACTCAAAGACTATCTTTTCAATATTGAACACTAATGTTAAATAAAACAGAATACAAACCCACTTGGGTTGCCTTCATCTCAACCCTCATTTAAGATTTCTTCACAGGAAAACTCTAAAAGAAATGGCTATGACAAAAATGAAATGAATGAAACTGAACTACAGAATAACATGCAGGTTGGAGATGGAAAATCAAGTATTTTAAGTTCATTAAATTAACTGCTAACCCTAATACTTGCCAATTAAAACATTTGTTTATAATTTGCATCTGTCATATGAGCTTATCAGATCATCTATGTCTTACAATATACTTCATTATTGATCTATTAAATAAACAGATACACATTTCATAATATACGTGTTACATACTTCTGTATAAATTCCAATGTAAGTGCCGCCTCTTCTGGGTATTTGTGGCTCACAACCACAACAGTGGTCATTAACTTCCTGAACGACAGCAATCTTGAACTGCCCATCACCTTAAACACAGAAGACATTACAAAATGACCATATACACAATGACAAGCAGTCTGAACACACCTTATACACACAAGAGTGATAACATGCAAGAGTAATCAATCCAATCATTTTGGTAACGTTACTAGCACGTTGTCTGTGACGTGGCTTCCGACGCATCAGTCAGCAACCAACTTCACATTGTTGTGAAAGTCAACAGAATAAATGACTCAGTAACTATTTTCTCTCTGATGCTAAACGAATGTTAAATAAAACCGTTAATAAAACGGAATACAAATCCATGATAAGAATGCAGGTGTGCTTGAGATTCACAGTACAGCAGCAATCACGTCCTGTCATTAGAAAAGAAAACGAAAGAAACACAACGGTCATTTTGACATAATGTCGTGTGCATTTGTCCATTAGAGTGCGACAGATAACGTTACTGGCACGCTGACCTGAAGCGGCAATCTGTCGTGGCTACCGCGCGTCGGACGCCTCTGTTTACACAGTCGCTTCACAGACAGCTTGCTAGTAACGTTACCGAATTAATTTCTGTTTTGCATTTTATCTTCCGTGTGTGTGTGTAAAACAAGACAATAAAAGGTCTAAACTTACCTCATTTGGCAGAAAACTCCACAAGGAAGATGTGACGATATGCAGAGAGTATTGAGTGCGACGGCTCCGACGTTAATTTGCCAAACAAGCCAGACAGCAACTAAGTTAACGTTACGTAAACAATTTATGTGACATTTAACAACATATAATTTACCACGAAGAGTAAAAACGGGTTTCCCAAATTCGAAAGCAGACATTAAAATGAAACTTTGACCGAGAAACTCTCCATGTCTTCTCTTCACTGTTTTCGCGCCTATATAAGCCACCGAGGTTCTTGTTCCCACAATGCAAAGCGTAATTCAAAAATACGGAAAAACACCTGTAAAAACCAAATAGGGAAAATTTCCTTCAGTTATGAGGTTATATTGTACTATATTTTTCCGGATTTTTTTTTACAGTGTATAGTACAGCCAAACTAATTTCCCTATTGTAAAAAAAAAAGCCTTTCAGTGTAACAAAAATATAAAATAAAAAAGAATGGCAGACATTTTAGGTCAAGTGGGCGAAGAAAAAAATCTTTGTCATTATTTTATCTTTGTTATTACAAAATAAGAACAAATATATACATTACAAATACCAATAATATACAAAAACAAAAAACAAACACTGCTTTATTTTTCAGGTACAGTATTTAGCAGTAACATTCAAGAATTTGAATGAACAAATATTAAAATAAAACACTATATACATTTTTTTTTAAAGCAACTGTATTAAAGCTCATCAGTCATGAGCAGTGAGTGTTTTTTTTAAAAAAAAAAAAAAAAAAATGCTATTCTATCATCTGTCTGTCAATTCTGTCATAGTGTTTTATTTTTATAGCATAATTTACGCACCCTCAAGTTGTTTTACGGCTGAATTAGTTTCTTTCTTCTGTTGAACATAAAAGTTATAGCCTTTCCCTGGCCACGGAGACTTGGGGCAAAAATGCCACTAAATTGAACAAAAATGCCAAAGTGAAAATAACTAGAAAGTGTTGATTGCGGCATTAAATCAAGATCTGCTCATGTTGCACCGTAAGTTAATTCTTTTTAGGCGTTTTTACAGTGTTGCATTATAACCAGGGGCGTCGTAGTTGGGTGAAAAGTGGGACTAAATTACCAGGGCCCCAAGTGGGGGGAGGGCCCCTGAGGAGTGAAATTTTATTTTCTTGCAGGTCTATAATGTTAGGCTACCTTTGGTGGCATCTACTGTTAGCTTTAAAGCATTCTGCGAATAAAACAGAAATTCAGAGAAGTTGTGTAATAAGGCTTTTTTGTTATACATATAAGAGTTCTTAGATTAGTAGTAAGGTTAGTTGTAGGTAGTTGTGAACCTCAAGCTTACGGGGGCCCATGGCCACTGGTTGTGCATAGGGCCCAGAATTTGGTGCTACACCCCTGATTATAACCAATCACACACGATTTTGTTGAGCTTAGGAATGCAATGGCCAATCAGAGGCGTTTAGGTGAGCCAACACTGAAACTCATCAGTTTTGCTGAGTGTGCGCAACTCTTGAATTCTCTCATTATAAACAACAAAGCACAGATGCACATACAATGAAAATAAGAGATTCATTTCACAGTGTAGACAGCTTCAGTGATTATAATGATAAATTTGTTTGTTTTGAGAGTGCTTACACTCCTGATAGATCAGAGTTAATAATATTGTAATGAGGACTCTGGGAAGCGTGTAAGATCCAGTTGCGAGCTTTTATTAACAGATCGTAGTCAAGACAGGCAGGGTCGATAACCAAACAAACAGTAATATCTGGGGCAAGGCGAGAGCGTAAATCCAATAAAACAGGCAGAATGTCAAAAAAAAAGAGTGAGCAGTCCAAAGTGACAAATAAACAAGGCTATGAAACTAGACAAAACTATGGCAATGAACTAGGCAAAATTATGGCAGAAAACAAAGATAAAACTATGACCATGAAACAAAACCGAAACAATCAAAACAGGGCAATGAAAACAGGGAAAACGCTTGGTAGAGTCCGCAATAGCAAAACAATACTTCGTGAGGGGGTGTTTGCAAATTGCCTCCTTTTAAGGCCACCAAACAGGAAGTTACCAACGAAGCAGCAGAGGGAGCAGCAACAGTCAGTCAGTGGGTGAGGGCTCCCTCTGCTGGCATGGCGTTACAGAATCCCCCCCCGCTAGGAGCGACTCCTGGCGCTCAAACAACAACAGTCCAGGAGGGTGGGGGAACAGAGGGAAAACAGGGGGTGGGACGGAGGGCCAGGTCCATGTAGAGGAAGTGGGCCTGGATCGTGGAGCAGGGACAGACAGTGAAGCACTGGAGGACCTGGACCATGGAGCAGTGGCAGACAGGGAAGCACTGGAGGACCTGGACCGTGGATCAGTGGCAGACAGTGGAACCTTGGAGGACCAGGGCCGTGGAGCTGTGGCAGACAGTGGAACCCTGGAGGGCCTGGGCCCTGAAGCTGTGGCAGACAGTGGAACACTGGAGGTCCTGGGCCGTGGAGCAATAGCAGACAGTGGATCCTTGGAGGACCTGGGCCGTGGAGCAATGGCAGACAGTGGAACACTGGAGGGCCTGGGCCGTGGAGCAGTAGCAGACTGTGAAACACTGGAAGGCCTAGGCCGTGGAGCAATGGCAGACCGTGAAATACTGGAGGGCCTGGGCCATGGAACTGTGGCAAGCAGTGATACACTGGAGCAGAAGTCCCCCAAGCTTGATTCGGAGGAGCCTGGAGCCATGGTGGAGCAGGGAGAGCCGGTAGCCATGGCGGGGCAGGCAGAGCAGGCAGCCATGGCGGGGCAGGCAGAGCAGGAAGCCATGGCGGGGCAGGCAGAGCAGGCATAGCAAGGAGCCATGGCGAGGCAGGCAGAGCAGGAAGCCATGGCGGGGCAGGCAGAGCAGGCATGGCAAGGAGACATGGCGAGGCAGGCAGAGCAGGCATAACAGGGAGCCATTGCAGGGCAGGCAGAGCAGACAGAAGCAGAGATTTCCATAGTGGAACTAGTGACATCCACAGCAGAGCGGTGTGTATACGGACGACCACCTTGACCGTGGCATGACAGGCAGAGAGTTCATGGTAGGCCTTCTTGGCTGTGACATGGCGGTCAGAGAGTTCATGGTAGGCCTTCTTGGCTGTGACATGACAGGCGGAGAGTTCACGATTGGCCTTCTTGACCATGACATGACAGGCAGAGGGTTCGTGATAGGCCTCCTTGGTCGTGACAGGACAGAGAGAGAGTTCATAGGAGGATGCCGCCCCCATAGGAGGATCTACAGCAGGTGCTGACACCTCTGGGGGCATGGGCGCAGATTCTTGGGCAGACATGGCAGTGAGTTCATAAATAAACGCCACCTCCTTTGGAGGATCTACAGTGTGCACTGACACCTCTGGAGGTATAGGCGCGAACTCATAGACAGTCGAGCCCTCTGGAGCAGACTCGTGGACAGACGAGGCCTCTGGAGCAGACTCGTGGACAGACGAGGCCTCTGGAGCACAGTGTGCTGCCCACACACTGAAAATGGCGATGGCCATTACAGGCAGCGCAGTAGATAGTGGGATGTCTGTTGACCTTGAAGGTGTAGATGCTATGGACTCGTGGCTTGGGAGCGTGGGCTCTGCGTGGCTTGGGTCAGTAGATACATGATGAGGCTCTTGGTGGTCAGCTGAGATGTAAAGTGATTTGGGAGGGTCAGAGGGGACCAGGTTAGGTTCTGGCTGGACAGCAATTTCTTGACTTGATTCAGGGAGGTCTGCCGTGACTTGACTTGACTCAGGGAGGTCAGCTGTGGCTTGACTTGGCTCATGAAGGTCAGCTGTAGCTTGACTTGGCTCAAGAAGGTCAGCTGTGGCTTGGCTTGGCTCATGGACGACAGCAGCAACTTGACTTGGCTCATGAACAACAGCTGTAACATGACTTGACTCTGGAACAATATGGCTTGACTCAGGAACCACGGCTGTGACTTTGCTTGACTTGAGGGCTACAGCTATAGCTTTACTTGACACAGGAGCAATAGCTGTAACTTGACTGGACTTCGGAAGAGCAGCTCTGACCTGACTTGACACAGGAAACACAGCTTTAACTTGACTTGATGCTGGAACAACAGCTGCAGCTTGACTTGACACTGGAACAGCAGCTGTAGCTTGGCTTGACTCTGGAACAACAGCCGCGACCTGACTGGACTCGGAAACTTGACTTGACTCATGGGGAACAGCTGCGACTTGGCTTGACTCATGGGGAACAGCTGTGACTTGGCTTGACTCATGGAGAACAACAGCTGTGTCTTGGCTTGACTCATGGAGAACAGCTGTATTTTGGCTTGACTCATGGAGAACAACAGCTGTGTCTTGGCTTGACTCATGGAGAACAGCTGTATCTTTGCTTGGCTCATGGAGAACTGCTGTATCTTGGCTTGACTCATGGAGAACAGCTGTATCTTGACTTGACACAGAAAGTGTAGCCCTGACTTGACTTGACACCAGAGGATCAGGCATCACTTGATTTGCTTTGGGTGCAGCAGACATGGCGAGATGAGATTTGGGTGAGATGATTTTGGCTTGATGAGGCTCAGGCGTGGCAGCCATCTTGGCCGGGGACTCAGACGGGGCAGCCATCTTGTGAACAGACTTGGGTATGGCGGCCATCTTGTGAACAGGCTTGGGTATGGTGGCCATCTTGTGAACAGGCTCTGGGATGGCGGCCATGACAGGTGCAGACTCTGGACGGGCGGCCATGACAGGTGCAGACTCTGGACAGGCGGCCATGACAGGTGCAGACACTGGAGCGGCAGGCATGCCGTGAGCAGGCCCTGGAGCGGCAGGCTTGGCGTGAGCAGGCCCTGGAGCGGCAGGCATGGCGTGAGCAGGCTTTGGCTTGACAGACTTGGCATGAGATGGCTCTGGCTTAGTAGACTTGACGTGTGCAGGCTGTGGCTTGGCAGACGTGGCGTGAACAGGCTGTGGTTTGGCAGGCTTGGTATGAGAAGGTTCTGGCAGATTTGGCTGCTTATAGCCTTACCCTGGAGTTGGTTTACCCTCCGCCTATGCAAGCAGTTGCTGGTACCCAGTGACTTACATAGTATTTTTCACCCTACTATCAACTGTTTGGTTACCCACATTCTTCAAAATATTTGTGTTCAGCACAAGAAATTAAATTTTTGGGTGAACTATTCCTTTAATGACAAGCGGCAGCATGCTTCTGTCACCTTTTCAAGTGTCACACTATACAGCCCAGGAAAGGTCACCATCTTATGTTGTTGATTTAATTGTTCCTTTTAACTGGTCCCTTTAGATTGGACTATGGTATGTCATGTCACCCACATGTCAGGAATAGATAGACTTTGAGCTTTTATACCCTTATAGTATGAAAAAATATATATATTCTTCAATATCTTCTTTTGTTTAAAGTGCTCCTATTATGCCATTTTAAAGGTTGCTAATATTGTTTTATGAGACTCCTAAAACACGTTTACATGTATGCAAGGTCCAAAGACACTTTAGTTTTCTGCTGTTCGATTCCTAAAATTTTGGAATCGATTCCAATTCCGATTCCTGGTTCTGGAATCGATTGGATTCGATTCCAAGAATCGATTCCTCACTGTGGTTTTCGATTCTTTTTCGATTCTCTTTTTTTTTTTTTTTTTTTTTGAATGGAGGAGCCTAATTTCGCATTGACTGTAGGATAAAGGTCTTAGAAAGTAACATTATCATAGTATGAAGCTTAGCTTTTAAAATTATGATACATTTTTTTTAATTTAAATTATAATTTTGTCTGCATTGCCCATGAAATTAATCATAGCCCACAGCTCAGTAGTGGACATGCGTTTATCGCATGAATGAAACAAGACGTGTATGGTTCAGCTGAATGATGTTTACTTCAACCGTATACTTTGCGCAAAATTAACAAACTGGACATTGAAATAAAATAACCAGAACATTAACAGCAACACTGATATAAGAGCTGATATAAGAGCTTGTGGTTTAGCTGTCAGTCAGACGCGCACTCTCCGCCACTTATTTGTGCTCTCGGCACTTTCTTTCAGAATTATCACAAGCTGATAGAAAAGTTAAAAATAGCATTTTATTTAAGATGGAAATAGGATCAAGACCATCGATCACCTCATGATATAGTCTGTTGTGCAGCGCTCAGGTGGACAGTATAAGCCAGTTTCACCGTAAAATAACTTATGCATAATTTTCAAACTGGTTCATTAAAACGATCTATCGGAAAGAACCTTTTCGTGGCAACGAATCAGACTTCTAATAACTATTAGCGAGCAAGAAGAGGCAAATTCCCAGAAGGGAACGTTCTCTGTAGGTTATAAAAATAAAACCTAAAAATAACCTGCAGGGAACGTTCTGGGAAGGTTCTTTTTAGGTTATAAAATTAAACCAAAAAATAACCTGCAGGGAACGTTCTGGGAACGTTCCCTGTAGGTAATTAAAAAGAGAACCTACAGGGAACGTTCCTAGAACGTTCTCATTTGGTTCCCAAAAAAATTACCAAACGGGAACCATAGGGGAACGTTAGGGGAACGTGTTTGCTGGGCGCCCATATTTAAGCTTTGTTGAACTGAAAACTGCTCTGAATGGGGAGTCGATTCCCCCTGACGGAGTCGATTCCAACCTTTGGAATCGACTCTCGATTCCCAACGCCTCGGAATCGATTATTTTTGGAATCGATTCCCAGCCCTAATGACAGCCCTGGAGCTTTCACACCGAACACAGAAAGCGCTGCGCTGGCCGCTGGGCTCAGTGCAGCACTTCAGAGCGCAAAAGTTCAACTAATTTGAACTGTGAGCGCGGCGTGCGCGCCTTGCGCGCCAGCAGTGCGCTCTGGTCGACGAAGAAACAAGCCGTCCTCGCGTGGCGCAAGCAATTGAAATGAATGGGTTTCATAGTGCAGCGCTTGCCGCATTCGGTGTAAAAGCTGCTTTGTGCGCCATCCTTTATCATTACTCCAACTAATGAGACAGACAGTCAACTTGCATCAGTCACAAATTTTAGACTACAGTGGGCCCACAGCTGAACAACAGAACTACAGAAGCGTGAGTTAGCCGGTTAGCAAGACATGTGCAGGGTTGTTACACAACATAACATACACAACTACGTATTTTGAACGATCGCTAGAAAATACAATCTTTGTGGATTCATCTTTTGGAAGTGAATATAAAACAAATTTACTTACAGCTTAGGATACAGCATCTTCTCCACATCAGGTAAACCACATGTAAATTTTACTGTTTGTGGGCGGGCAGGTGGTTTGCGACGTAGAACCTGCCCGGACATTATGCAAATGTGTTACTTTGTGACGTGTGGCCGTAACAGAAAAAGATTCGAATTCCTGACAACTCGTTCAGGCGATGGTGAGCCGACTCTTTTTTTTTTTTTTTTTTGATAGACAATAACTTTATTTATCGTGCACTGTCGGTTTTACAACAGATAGTTTATGTTCACATACAGCTACATGACACACTGCATGAAAGGTCATATTTGAAAAGGCATAATAGGAGCACTTTAACAGAAGAAAGCAAATCATGCAGGTTAGGAGCAACCTATCACACCCCTGGACTATTTTGCATTGGTTTTTCCCTCATGTGCCCATATATGGTATTCCTATTCCTGTCCTTGTTATTAGTGATGGGAAGTTCATTTTACCGACTCGGACCTTTGATTCTCGTTCAGCAAAATGAACAAATCTTTTTTCGAGTCATTTCGTTCATTTCGTTTTTTTTAGCAAAATATAATTAAAATGTTACGTGCTACCTCCCTAACACATCTACTGCTTACATAAATGTTGATCACACTACAAACAAGACAAAACTATAATGCTATAAGAAACAGAAAAGATTAATTCATTGTTTACCTGGGTCTTTAGTCTATGATTAGCTCACCTCATCTCTTATCTGACAAGTTTTCGGGTTTGAGTCGTTCATCACGTGACAGCCCCATAAGCTTAACTTATGCAGCCTGAGCCGGAAAGAGAATTGATTAGTTCATCTCTTGAGTCTTCGAGTTTGAGTCGTTCGTTCATCACGTGACAGCCCCAGAAGGTGAACGAATGACTCCAAAAACCCGAGAGACTCAAAATAGGTGAAATAATTCCAGTACAGAACCTAATAGGATGTTGCGCATCCACGACTGAATGAATCACTCCTCGAGACGACTCGTTCATCCTGAGTCACATTAAAGTTTCGTTCAAGAACGACCCATCACTACTTGTTATTGTCATTATCAGTTAATCTCCTGCACCTGTCTGTCTATCATTAGTTTATCTTTATAATTTGCTTTTACTTCAATGTTTGTTTGTCTGATCTCATCAATGAGCATGTGTGTTCCTGCCTTCCTTTTGTGGATTTACCTGTGTGGATTTACGTGTGGATTATATTAAAGACTTTTCATTGCATTTCATCTTCGTGTTGCGCCTTTCATCTCACGCATTGTGACAGAAGACCGGACCTTATAAAGTTAAGCGGTTTTGTTTTTCGTTTTTTGTCAGTTTTCTTTTAGTTTTATTCATGGACATTGCATCCATTAATGTTGCCCCAAGGAGGTGCAACACAATATTTGATGAAAGTACAGTTTTTATTTTTCAAAACGGAGAGCCAGACCCAGAGTCCCCCCAACCATCACCCCGATTCACGGAGCATGAGCTCGAGCCCACCGCAGATGGAGAGCCTGACCCCAACGCGACCAACGAGTCATCGCTAAATGGAGCGACAGAGCTGAGGATTGCCCCAGAGCCTGAGCCCATCACGTCTGACCAGGTGTGAAAGCCGGCAACATCGCTTGCGACGGAGGAGTTCTCAGTGGAGCTTGAGGATGCCGAAGAAGGCCCCGCCCACTGCACCTCCACTGAGGGTGAGCAAAAACTGGAACTGGGACAAAAGGACCTGATAAACTTTGAGGATATATATGCAGACATGCCCCCTTTTATCCCATCATCAGAACTATCAGTTAACCCTGAAACCTCTGTCTGCCCTGACCTGTCTGCCTGCCTGGATTTCCCTCCCACCCACCCTCCCTCTCTTGCCTCATCCACTCAGCCACGCCACCTCTGTCTCCTGACAGCCCCTCTGCTCACCCTCAGCCCACCATCTGTGCGGTGGGCTCGCCACGGGTCTGCCAGTTTCCATTGGTGTCGTGGCTGGAGGATCCCTCGTCTCCACCTCCAGCCTCCGAGTCCTGGACTCTGCCTTGGCCCTCCGACCCATCGGCTCTGCCCTGGCTCCTGGCTCCCTCGTCTCCACCGTCGCCCGTCAGCCCACCAGTTCCACCGGGCTCCCTCGTCCCTCCGGCTCCGCCTTAGTCGGTCGTCAACCCATCATCGCCTCAGGACTCCACTCCTCTGGCTGCACCTCGTCGCTCCGGACCGACTCGGTTGGGCTCCTCCCTCCCTCCAGCTCCTCCCCAGTCCTCTGTCGCTCCGGCTCCACCAAGGACCTCCGGATCTCCACCTCGGTCGCCTGAGCCTTGGACTACGCCTTGGCCCTCTATATCCTCGGTGTCGCCTGGACTCGTCGAGTCTCCGTCTCTGCCTCAGGCTCCATCACCACATGCTCCTCCATCGGTCGGCCCCCTGTTTTCGTCAGCCCTTTCTCCACCATGGCTCCTCTCTCCGTCTGATCCGCCCTAGACCCTTCTGTCTCCTCCTTGGCCCCTCCCTCCGTCATCACCACCATGGACTTTGTTTGTTGTCCTGCTCCCGGGAGTCTGTCCTCCGCCAGAGCCTTCTCTTGCACTGACTTCTTGTTTCCATCGTTTTCTCTAAGGTACGAAGTCGCACCTTCCAGGAGGGGGGAGAACTGTCACACCCCTGGACCAGGGCATGTCTACGTGGTGGCCAGGGGTGGCACTGGCCCCCCCGAAATCTGGCTGGCCACCCCAGGTATTCCCCTCCCACCAGATATCTAGCTATAGGCTCTTTTTTACTAAATTTCTAACTGCATCTGGCAGTGGCGGATCCTGTCATGTGCAATATAGGTAGCTGCCTAGACCGCCTTTCTTCTCTTCTTTATAGGCTTCTTTATAGAGTATAGGCTTTTCTCACTAAATGGAAGCAAGCTGATTGTAGTCAGCCTTCTCTATTTATTTATTTTATTACTTAATACTTATTTGAGTTAAGTGCTTATTGTAAATATGCATTTATTCAATAATTTTATTTTTTTGTATTTTGTTGTTTTTGTATATAGTTATACAATAAAAGCCTATTAATCAGACTGGTTCCAGAAATAGGTCACTGAGGGTGCTTCTAAAAATTAGTGAATGTGCTCTAGCCTTAATGCACATTTCCGTCCATTGCTATAGTGATCACTGTCAATAATTGCTATTTTGAGAGTGAATCCCACATTAATATGCGGATGTAGAAAGTAGAAAGAATTCACTGAGAAGCCCGCCATCCCCCGCTCCCCCACTCATTTGTGGCCACCCTCTTTTGAGGCTGTGCCCCAACCTGGCCCCCCCATTTAAAATGCTCTAGACATGCCCCTGCCCTGGACTATTATCAGAAAACTCAAAAATCCCCACAATTATCTATGATGCAAACAACACTCTTGTAATACTCAGTACAGTGCGATGTAAAATTAAACAGTAAGAAGTAAAATGAAAGACTGCTACCATGGCTTAGAAAAGTGGTTTGCAGATGTTTTCTCTTCTTTCCATTCTTGTTTGGAGATTAATCCATTGTTCTTTCAATTTGACTATAACACAAAGTCTTTCTTTAAATTCTGTCAGTTTTATCATGAAATAGGAACAATAAATGTGTTTTTATGCTTTTTAATACGGTGTGAGATCACTGTATTCACCTCAGTTCAAGCAGCATGTTAATCAGTTATCTTTTCCTCATTTCTACAGCACAAAATAAACAAGAGTGAACATCAGAAGACTGTTGGGAAAAAATCTAAAGTATTCAATACAACAAATTCATTCAATACAACAAAAACATTCAATACAACAAATGTCTCATGTACTACCCCCAATTTGCCCAGGCCCATATGCACCTGCATACCCAGATGCTATCCTGATTTCAATCAATTATTTAATTTAATAGAGAATGAGAAGCTGACATCACACCGCGTTGAGTTCTGGGAAACTTCTCTGTATATCCGCCATACTTAGAAGATCGCGCTGTCGCTCCGCTATTGGGCTCAGTGCGGTATTTTGATTTTCTGTTGTGATTGTGAAAAATGTCACACTGTATGTCATTCATTCTGCATTATGAATTGCAATAGTAACTCAGACCATCTTTCTAAGAGAAAACTAGACAATGCCATGTGTTTTTTTTTTTTTTTTTTTTTTACCTTTTTTATGTGTAAAAACACCAAGGGAAGCAGGTCGCAGAGATAAGGAGAAGGCGCCTGGATTGTAAATCAATTAAATCTATGTCAATAATTAAACCCACTGCCTGTCATTTAACAAAATAATCATATTGCTGGGTATTTCTTAAGGTTTTGATTTTATTTGGTTTAATAATTAACATTACCTTTGTGAGCATTATCTCATTAGGCTTGTGAACAAAAAGTACTTGAACAGGGACTTAACAAGAATAACACTTAATGTGGCTTAGTGTACCAAGACAGTGACAAAGACAAAATTGTAAAGCATATACTATGTGCAGATACACATATAAAGCCAAAATGTGAATGCAACATGTTTAATTACATGTTAAGTGTTTTCCTCTCAAATGAATAATGCACCAAGTGATATTAAGAGCACATTCTATACACACCTTAATAATAAAGCATACTATGTGCAGCAACACAGAGGAGCCCAGAATATGAACTTTCAGTATCACTGTCTTAATCCATAAGTGTTTTCTTCACTATGGTTTTCTAAAGGGAGGAAAATGCTTAACATTTAAATAAACATGTTGCAAATATTCTGGGTTCATCTGCATGTCTTTTGGCATTACTGTCTTAGTACATTAAACCAGCATTTTAAAATGCTACAAAACTATTCACAAGTTCCTAGAGATTTGATTTTGGTTGTCATTTGTTGAAATAAATATTAAAAAATACAATGTTTGTGAATGAGACACACATATCAGAATGGTTCAATCAAAATTTTGTCTGAATAACCCTACAAATTAGTTATTTCATGACTATCCAGTGCATAGGGTTAAAATAACTGCTATATCCACCCACCATTGGGTTATCTGTTGCATCGTTTTTAACCCAACTATTTTATGTGAGTTGTGGGCAATAGCATATCATATATAATATCTGACTGGATTTTTGAAAAAACTACTTAATTGCACAGGTTTCTGTGATTAACCACACTTAACATTAAAATTTGTAATCATAAATTACAAATGATTCAAAAATGTTTTTATTCTCCAATCTGTTATTTATCTGTTTAGATAGTTTTTAATGCTTCAGTAACTAGCAGAAGACACTAAATTACAGTTGCGCAGAATGGGGAAAAATGACCGTGAATTTACCGGTAAAAAAACTGTAAAAATGCTACAGTAAAACCCGTTAAATGGTTAGCGGTAAAAGACCGTAAAATTCAATTTACCATGAATAATCGTAAATTGACATTTCCAGAATTACCTTTGTTACATTTTTTTCAATTGGATGTTTTTTTGTTGAAATAACTCTTTCTTCTAAGTTTTTTGTTAGTAATTTTGTACATTAGGGTTGTATGTTACATCTAATGTTGTTAATCGAATGTTTATTGCATTATTTCAGTTTCATGTGTGTTATGAAGGTGTTTAGTGTTTGTGTGAATGAAAGTGTGCACCTTCTATGTATGATAATATTTAAAAGCTGCTTGTAATAGGCTTTGATTCATCATGTGACTTTGTCATCACCACCTGCTTTTGGTGGTTATCAGTGTATTACAAAGGTACAAAACAGATTTCAGTACTTAAATAGGTTGGTACATTAACATTATATCAGTTAATGAAATTACAGTATTTACCTGTAAATTTAAGTGAAAACCATAAAACGTAAAACATTGCTACCATATTTTTTATGGTAAAATTCCTACCATATTTTTTACGGTAAAATTCCGGCAACCACAGCTGCTGTTTTTTTCCGTAAACTTAATTTTTTTACAGTGTGTCATCTGAAATTCTAGATCGACTTGAAGCATCACTGTGCAGACAGATGAGTGTATGACATCAAAGTACCACGAGAACTATAGAGAGCAGATGTCTCTGCATGCTGTAGAATTGTTCTCAAGACTGGTGGAAAATGAAAAGTTGTGATTTTATAGGCCGATATGGCTAGGAACTGTACTCTCATTCCGGCGTAATAATCAAGGAATTTTGCTGCCATACCATGTGTGCAGCAGGCGCAATGATATTACGCAGCGCCTGAACGTGACCGGCACTAAGTTTGTGTAGATGCAGAATTGCAGCCGGTAGGGCTGTGACAGTTGCAATGACAACCGCACCACCACGGTCATCGATCGCCACCGCGGTGGTCAGTTGCCACCGGCAATACTGCACGTGACGTCACACAATCTATAACAAGCATAAAATACAGTTTCTTTAACAATTTCTCTGCCGTGGCCATTTTTAGTGTCCCCGCCGGCAGCAGCAGTGAGCGCAAGTGCCTTCGCAGCTACTGGAAGAGATCCGCGTTCAAATGCACACAATAAGCTAAAGCTTGCAAAGCTCCGGAAAAACTAATTACCATGAATGTGTCGGGAGGGAATATTAATATTATTAATAAATTATTATTCATTTTTGTGCAGCGCTCCTGTTTAACACAGAGACATCAGACATCATTATTTTGTTGATAATGTGGGTTCACGCAAATAAAATTAGATCCTTTACAGTTCCAGATGATATATTACGCTTACCTTTATGAGCAAATATTATGGCGTATTTAATTTTTTTTGCAAGTGATTGCGCTGGTCCCTCCATGTCCTGCAAAGCGCATTTAGCTTCCACTCTTCAACAAACTATTGTATACGCAAAATAACGTGCATTTCTCTAAGTTAAACGTTTAAAATAACATTGTGATATGCTTGAAGATTTTATTTTAGGCAAGTCGTGATGATTTGAGTAGGCAAAACTGATCAAACATAGGCTGTGATCAACTCACTGCCTGCCTCTGGCCGCTTGGTTGTTAAAGCAAAAACCTTAAAGGAACACTCCACTTTTTTTTTGAAATAGGCTCATTTTCCAACTCCCCTAGAGTTATACAGATGTGTTTTACCATTTTTGAATCCATTCAGCTGATTGCCGGTTCTGGCGGTAGCACTTTTAGCATAGCTTAGCACAAATCATTGAATCCAATTAGACCATTAGCATCTCACTATAAAATGACTAAAGAGTTTCGATATTTTTCCTATTTAAAACTTGACTCTTCTGTAGTTACATCATGTACTAAGACTCGCGGAAAATGAAAAGTTGCGATTTTATAGGCCGATATGGTTAGGAACTATACTCTCATTCCGGCGTAATAATCAAGGAATTTTGCTGCCGTACCATGGGTACTATCGTTGCGCCTGCTGCACGCATGGTACAGCAGCAAAGTTCCTTGATTATTATGCCGGAATGAGAGTATAGTAAACTCTTTAGTCATTTTATAGTGAGATGCTAATGGTCTAATCAGATTCAATGATTTATGCTAAGCTATGCTAAAAGTGCTACCGCCAGACCCTGTGATCAGCTGAATGGATTCAAAAACGGTAAAACACATCTTTATAACTCTAGGGGAGTTGGAAAATGAGCCTATTTCAAAAAAAAAGTGGAGTGTCCCTTTAATCTTTGTTTATTTACGGGAGGAAGATATACTCTATTGCAAAGTAAAGATTGCTTACATTATAACTGATATGGCATTTATTTCCTTAGTCGGGTAATGTATAACTACCAGGTCTGTGTTTTCTTCTAGTCATATGAGCATTTTTACAATACAGGAGATAGAAGTGGATATTTGGCACGGAGAACCAAATCAGCTGTTTTTCTAACATTTCTACCCTGACCTTTTTACAAGGGCCTAGTATAGGAGTTGCAGATTTACAGTTTGAAATTGTTTTGTTGATATGTTGTAGATAAAGCTTCACTATATGACCTCATTTCAGTATCTGTAGAGGTCTTCACCTCAATTCATCCACACATCTGTAGTCATCAAGACTTGGCCATGAATGTACCGTTAATACTGAATGTGTGCAGTATAAACTAAAGTACTCGAGTGGTTAATATATTTATACCGTCACATCTTCCAAGTGAAGGTAAAGGAGAAGTCCACTTTCAGAACAACAATTTACAAATTTACTCACCCCCTTGTCATCCAAGATGTTCATGTCTTTCTGTCTTCAGTCGTAAAGAAATTATGGTTTTTGAGGAAAACATCTAGCGAAACGATCGTCATTGTTTTCGAAAAATAAAAATTTTATACTTTTTAAGCACAAAAGCTTGTGTAGCACAGGCTCTGGGATGCGCATCCACGGGTGATTTTTGAACGATTCGTTCATTTTGAACGAATCTTTAATGTGATTCGGGAAAAACGAGTCGTCTCAAGGAGTGATTCATTCAGTCACGCATGCACAACATCCTGTTAGGTTCTGTACTGGAATTAGTTCACCTGTTTCGAGTCATTCGTTCATCTTATGGGGCTGTCACGTGATGCTGATTTTGCTAAAATGAACGAAATGACTAGAAAAAAGATCATTTTGCTGAACGAGACTCAAAGGTCCGAGTCGGTAAAATGATCCGAACTTCCCATCACTACTATGAATCACGTCTACGAATCACCAAAAGTTCATCGTCTGTGTACTCCGGCTCAGAAAAGTAGAGTATGTCGAAAAACTCCATGTTATTATCTCCTACAACTTCAGAATCGTCTGACGTCGTTGTACTTTTTGTTTGTAAACAGCGTTTGACTTACTTGCACTTTCTTACTCTTTGCGCGTTTGCTTTGTAAACACTGGGTCTGTGGTTCCCCCTACATTACGCGTGACCTTTCGACGTCATTCAATAGTATGTCATTCAGTGAAATCCATTATATGGAGACAAATCCTGAAATGCTTTCCTCAAAAAACATAATTTCTTCACGACTGAAGACAGAAAGACATGAACATCTTGGATGACAAGGGGGTGAGTAAATTATTTGTAAATTGTTGTGCTGGAAGTGGAGTTCTCCTTTAACCCTCTGGTATTGTTAATTTAGGAGTCACACTTGTGTTGTTTACGGTCAAAACTGACCGGACACCTCAAATGTAACTTTATTATTTTCAGTAAAATCAATGTAATACATTTTTGTTCCATTATATTTTTTCTTTTTGTATTTTTAGAGAATTTTATGGTACTAATTAATATTTATGCAATAATATAAAAATAATATGAAATAATATACAAAAATATGAAAATAATACAAAAATACTTTAAAATAGAGGCAATGCCTTTAAAATCAAATGTTTGAAGTCAGATTAGTGCCATCTGGTGGGAGCAAAAAAAAAAGAAAAACATCTGCAATTCCATGGTTTAGGATCCAGCAGCTTTTCGCACAGACATTGGCCAGGTATGGACATTGCAAGACTGTTATTAGCCCTCGATCAGGGCACACGGTCGCTCGAGGACTATGTACAAGAGTATTTGGACATTGCTTACAATTCTGATTTACCAGACTGACTTTTTCTGTGAGGGCATTAATCAGCCGTCAAAGCTTAATCAAAGCTCATTCGTGAGGGTCCGCGTTCATCTCTCTGTTAGTTCATGGATTATGCTTTGTTGTCTGTGGGCTCTTTGTTTACATCTGTGACTGAAATAGCAAAGTTTAGTCAAATGCAAGCTCCGGGACATTCTAGTATGCCGATTGCTACTCCGGTAATTCAACCCGCTCATGAAATGGTGGCTGCACTGGAGCGCGATCACGTAATGGCGGGACAGTGGAGCACATTAACAGAATGGTGGGAGCAACAACGCCCCATCATGTCATTGCTGCCATCCCTGAGTCAAGTCAAGTCACGTCACATCTGGTCAAGCAAAGTCACAGCTGATCTTCATGGGTTAAAGTCAAGTCATAGCTGATTTTCATAAATCAAGTCTCGTTTCAGCTGTTTGTCCCGAGTCACGTCAAGTCACAGCTATTCGGCCAGAGTCACGTTGCGTCTCAGCTATTTGTCCAGAGTCATGTCACGTTTCACCTCACCTCCCAGAGCCTCATCACATCTCAGCTGATCTCCCAGAAACTTGTCACCTCTCAGCTGATCTCCCAGAAACTTGTCCGGAGTCTCGTCACATCTCGTCTGATCGTCCAGAGTCTCATCACATCCTGTCTGCTGCACCCAGATCCTCAAGGTCAGTCTTTCGTAATTCCAGTATGATATCCAGTGTGAGGGATACTCCACTGGTGTCTTCACATGCTGCTGGTATCATTAAACCTGCACTCACCAACCCTCCTGTTCCACAGGTAGTCCCTTTATATGCAGCAGTTCCCAAATGGGGATTGCTTTCTGGTGTCTATGGGCTGCGTTCACTACCGCCGAAGTTCCAGAGCCAGCGACATCTGCGGAAGGTTTGCCAGAGGTGGCGGCTGAGTCTGCAGAACCTCCAGTAATGGCAGTGCCTGCTCCAGATCCTCCAGAGGTGGTGGCTGAGGCTGCAGAACCTCCAGAGGCGGCGGTGCCCTTTCCGGATCCTACGGAGGTGGTGGCATATGCTGCAGAACCTCCTGAAGTCTTTCACTTCAGCTCCGGTCATGGTAGCGGTGCCCATACATGAACTCTCCTCTTGTCCTGTCACAGCCATGGAGGCCGTCTATGAACCCTCTGCCCATCCTGTCCCAGCCAAGGGGGTTGTGTATGAATTCTTGTCCTGTTCTGAAACAGCCATAGAGGCTGATTGTGAACTGTCTGTCCATCTTGTAGAAAATAATGAGTCTGACTGTCTGTCTGTCTAGATGCTGCTAATGAACCTGTTATCTGCCACATTTGTTCAGGCACGACACCACAAATCTTACCTGAGCTCTCTGTAGACTCTAGTAGCCTTGCCACAGCACCAAAGACCCACCTTTAAACTTGTAACCCTGCCTGTCATGAACCCAGAGACTAAAAATACACTCTACGTCTGTCCCTTTACCTCTGTCACTCTCAAGGAGACCAACACTGAACTTTCAGTGCCAACTGAACAGTGCCCAAGTACACTGTTGATAAGCTCACTGTATTTCCTGTTCCGACCTTTGGGGCCATAGAGTCTCTGTCTGTGTTTCAGATCTGTCTGCCCCAGCTTGGGGGTCTCCTGCTCCGTCTGTTCCAGCCTGGTGGGCTCCTGCTCCATCTGCACCACACCGCACTGGTGGGCTCCTGCTCTGTCTGCTCTGCCGTGGAGGTCTTCAGTCCTGCTCTGGTGGCCCTCAGCTTCGCATGCTCTGCCGGTTCTGCCTCAGCCCCCAGGTCCTTCATCTCAACATGGACCTGGCCCTCCATCCCTCATTTTGTCCTGCCCCTGCTCCACTGATCTCTTGGATTGTTTCGTGTTTGGAGCGTCTGCAAGCCACTCCTTGGGGGGGACTCTGTCATGAGTCCTGTCCGGTCTGCCCACCACCAGAGGTTGCCTTGCCATCATATTGACACTCAAACTACACAGACTGTTGCACTACACCCTGGACTACACTTTCCATGTTCCATTGCATGGATTGCACTTTCACCTGCAGCCAATCAGACACACTACAGTTATGAGGCCGTCACCATCATTCTGGGCAGGGTATTGTCTTGCGTTTATCACACTTCTTGTGATAGCAACTCTGTCTGTTTGGAATACCCGTTTCCCTCGCTCCCTGGATTACGTTTGCCGCCGATCGACCCTCGTCTGTCCCTGGATTACTTTTGTGTCTTGCCCTGTTTGTATCTGTTTGCTGGTGTCGACCCTGCCTGTGTATGACCATGTCTCTGTCTTTGTATAGATCCGCTCGCTTCATGACTCGTTCGCTCTGTAACAACAAGGAAGACACAAATGTAATAAAAGGGGTTTTATTAACAAAGTGATAGACAAGAGTAACTAACAACTAAATGGATACAATGAATGGATAAAGTGCAAAGATTAATAAATGCAAGTGACTGAGTTGGATGTTACAGTGGATGTTATCTTTTGAAAGATAAACTAAAATTTCCTGGAAGTAATAAGGTAAACCTTATTTTAGTTTAAACAAATCAATCAGAATTTTTTTTTTTATTAACTGACATCAGTTCTATAGAGTCTAATGTGAATTAGTTAATCATAAACACTAATGCCAACGGCCTCTGGAAAGAGGTTTGGAAAGAGTGATATGTTTACGTTTCGCATCTGGCAGCGATGTCTTCCACTTTTGACCTGGGCCACGTTGTAGTGGGAAGAAAGGAGTTAGATCCGTTTCCAGTCTTGAACCCGAAGCACTGGTGAAACAATGAGCTCCTGAGCACAGAGAAGGTCCTTTGGTCTGGAACACGCAAACCGGAGCCTTGAAGGTGAAGGTTCTGAAGTCTGTACAGAAGATTCGGACTACCTGGAACACACAGGAGGGATGGCAGTCTGGAACTCGCATGCAGAGAATTATTGGAGAGAATATTCTGAAATAGTTGCAGAAGATAGGGGGTGCTGAGCTTGTGGTCTTTGTTGCTGTGGCAGTTTCCAAACTCCCCAAACTTACTTCTTGCAGAACTTCCTTGTTTCTCCGGCAGAGCAGCTTAGCAGCTTAGCTCTTGCTGTAGCAGTAGACCACGCCACTTAGCACATGGTACACCACAACACTTAGAACTTAGTACTTAACACTTAGCGCACTTCCTTTGTCTTGAAAGAAACCTTTTAATCTTTCTTTGAGTATCCGGGAATTGCAAGCTGGCACCTTTCAGATATGACCGTTTTGACTGGCCGATGCCATCAGAAGTGGCCATGTTAATGATACCCCCCCTCCACAAAAGGTAGTGTTGTTATCTTACAATAAAAGGCACCCTTTGTTGTCCATGGAGACTGATAACATCAGAATATTACTTTCCACATGTTGTATGGAAAGGGTTTTTTCCATCTTGACCGCTGTTCACTACAGTACTGTTGCTGCTTTTGCCTACTAGAGAAAAAGAAGAGTTTTAAACAGTGTTTGGTAAAGATAGCCCAAAGATGTCAGTGAGAGCTAAAGAACTTCATACTGAACACTGCCAGAGAATGCAGAGCAATTCTAGTCTACCTTATATAATCTGAGTAAAAAAGTCTTGCCTTTTAAATTTATTGGAATATTTCCACACCACTACAAATTTTTCGGTTGATATTATGTACAATACATTAGAGGGGAGATGAAATTGCCAATTTCAGCACCTGATTGACAATTACATCTCACCAGCAGAAGTACACAAAATAATTTAGAGTTTAAACTATGGCTTCATTGAACAAAACAATAAACCTCCTGGCGCAGAGACAAGAAAAAATAAACTAAATTACAATGTCACTCGCAATCGCCGCCTGCACTCTCAGCTACCTGCGATGTCACTTGCAATCCACACAAATGGTGCGTGTTGCCAATGGAGACAAGACGCTGTGGTCCCTAAACGATTAAAACCAATTTAATAGCATAACGTACAGGGTCCTGCAAGTCATCTGTAGGAGATAAAAACAAGACCCAAAAATCTGTTGCCACAGAACAGCAGAATATGAACGCAATGCACAAAGTCTCTCGTTAAGCTTTTTCCTCACGTAGAAAACCATTAACACTTCATATGACTTAATGTATTAAGATACATTAAGTGCCATTAAACAATCAAATTTGTAATATGGTTTATTAATTTAATGTACTTCAAAGCAAGCATATGGCCATGAATGCGCAAACTTTCACTTTTATACTTGCCCAGCAAATGCTTAATGTGGATGATAAAGATGATAAAGACCAAATTCGATATAAACCTTACCGTTGTCTAACGATATACCAAAAGATATGAACACGCCATAAGAAAGGCATTATGTGATATTAAAAGGACCAACTCTGTAGGCAAGCAGACGTGCCCAGAACGCAAGGCGTAAAATAGACGTTTTAATCGTTTAACCAACACAGCTTATTGTCTCCACTGGCAACACGCACGATTTGTGTGGATTGCAAGTGAGGTCACAGGTAGCTGAGAGTGCAGGTGGCGATTGCGAGTGACATTGTAATTTAGTTTCTTTTTCTTGTCTTCACCACCTGGCTACTGTTGTAAAATGTTGAAAGATTTGATTAAAAAGAATAATAAATATATAAAACAAAGTAAAAAAATAAAATAGACTGCAAATTACGTCACTTGGGGAAGTGCAGGTGTCTGAGAGTGCAGGTGCATGTCTGCAGCCAGACCCTATTGGAATTAAGAGATGACTTGGGCTTAAATGCCATTCAGAGCTGGTGTTTACTGCATTATCTGTTCATCATGTTTGGAGATCTTGTATGTCCTAATAATCAACATAGGAGGATTAACCATATGGGCAATTGGGCACTTGCCCAACTGTCGGCTGTAACAGTTGGTTTCTTTGTTAAAACATGTTTGAATTTGCTGCATACTGTTCAGATTTATATCTAATTTTAGAACAGATTACACCTGTAAGAGTTGGATTCACAAATTATAAATAATTAAAATGACTTCTGTTGATATAGCCTTCTGTTATCAGACAGGGGGCACCAAAGAGTCTTAATCCGCCACTGATGATCAGCACTGGTATTTGTTCATTTTAGAACATTTACATTCATTCTAGCCAGAGTTCAAGCTCTCTCAAAAACTCCCATTATAATCACTGAAGCTGTTTACACTGTGAAATTAATATCTTACTTACATTCGTAGGGGTGTGCGGGGCACAAACTAACCCGGGTTAATTGTAACACACGTGGTTTAAATATTTCCACACATGCTAGCATAACCAAATTTACCGTATTTACTAGTTGCCATGGCAACACTATACAGAGAAAAAAAGTGCTCCAAAATTAAAAAGCTTTTTGATGATATCGCTGAATATTTATTTTACCATAGTAAAAGTACATTTCTGTCTGAAGTAAATTTTTCTTCTCAGTTTTTAGTATTATTTTAAAATGAGACAAATCTGCTATTATTTTAATCTACAATCTGTTGTTTATCAGTTTAGATAGTTTATTAATGCTTGGCAAGTCAGCAGAAGACACTAACCACTTTTATATTCCAGTCGCGCTGATGGGGAACGTTGTAACACTGTTACAGTCTGCCCCGCTATATTAAACTATGCTATTCTATGACATTAGCCATGTAATTTTCACTATTTACTTTTATGGATTTTAAAAAGAAACCACAAGAAACAGGTGAACAAAGATTCACAATCGACGTTTAATTTATTATTATTTCAAGTTTAAATTATTATTTCAAGAAATGTAAAGCATTTAGGCTCCTTTTTGTGTCTGTTCTATGAGAGCTGTGTTTGGAGGGAGGAGAGTGGTTTTTGAATGTCTGAATGCGTTTCATCTATTTGCGCACATTGTTTTGAATTATACTGTATAGCTGTGTTTTGCGATCAGGGCCGTCCCACGCATGGTTGCGATGTGTTCATTGTGAACCTAAAAAATTGGATTTTTTTTTTTTTTTTTTTTAATTCTTAAAAAACGTCATTATTTTATTTGAAAACGTTAATTTTATTTTATTGACAAAATATTTTAGTTTGTCGTGTATATTTTTTCATTCGATCAGATAACATTTTAAGCTGTCTTATGGTCATGTTACAACGTGCCCCTCACATGTTACAATGTACCCCATATACGGGGCATGCTGTCACTTTTCACTTCCTTTCTTTTGAGGTAAATAACGAAAAACGTATACACTGTAATCATGAAACAAATAAGCGACATATTTGTACAAGACAAGTGTGAAATTAGTGTGGATAAAAATTATACTCTGAACCCCACGTAGAGTTTCTTTGATGGCTAATCTGAACACCTTTTATTGGTCATTGCATTCAAAAGCTCAACAGAATCGTGTGATTAGTTATAATGCGCAGCGCTGTAGAAACGCGCCTGTCTTTGGGTTAGCGCCAGCCAGCAAACACAGATTTTAATTTGGTAGCTGAATTGATGTGCTGCACGCACTGAACGTTCTAATAAATCAAATACAAAAATATTATTCGGCTATTTTTTTGTCTTTTGGAAGATGCATTCAAAACCCACTTGGCTCAAAAATCTGACTTCAATTTATGACCCTCAATGGGCACGATGCCTCTGAACATAAAGATAGTTCTAAAAATAATTTTCAAAATCAAAGAATAGCAGTGTTAATACCACAGCTTTAAAGATTAAAGGTCATTTCACACCAAGAACAACAACTGTACATATAACTATATTGTTATGGTGCATCAGCTGAAAAAAAAAAAAAAAAAAAAAAAAAAAAAAAGTTCTGACAGTGATTCCAACGATATTGTTTCTCTGTCCCTTTATCGTTATAGCTGTGGTGTGGACTCTGCTATTCTTTGAAACTGAGGATGATTTTAGAATTATATTTTTATTGTTTTCTTTATAGTTACTGAGATAATGGTATCGTTATCTTTATCGTTATATATAGTTATGTAGTTTTTATAGTCCTCACGTATCAACGCACATTGTATCCATATTCCCAGTAACATATTCCCGAGCCCTTGTAACCAGTCAAACAGCTAAAAATTGTTCATGCTAAGATATTCTTATTCATATTCATCCATGTATACTCATTTATCCATAAAATAGCTACATTAATTAAACACCTACAGAAATATATATATAGACACTATGTAATCAATCAATCAATCAATCAAACATTTTGACCAGCTAAGACCAGCCTGGCTGACCAGCTTAAACCAGCTAAGACCAGCCTGGCTGACCAGCTAAAATTAGCTAAGACTAGCCAGGCTGACCAGCTAAAACCAACTAAGACCAGCCTGACCAGCTAAGACCAGCTAAAACCAGCTTGACCAGCTAAAAAAAGTGGTCAAAACCCCTCTAAAACCAGCTTGATAAATCAGCTATGACCAGGCTGGGAGACCAGCTTAAACCAGCCTGACCAGCTTAGGCTGGTTTAAGCTGTTTTTTTCAGCAGGGCTTTCAATGGGCATGATGCCTCTAAACATAAAGATAGTTCTAAAAAATAATTTTCAACATCAAAGAATAGCAGTGTTCACACCACAGCTATAAAGACTAAAGGTCATTTCACACCGAGAACAACAACTGTACATATAACTATATTAACATCCAAACCAGTGGATCAGATATCGTCTGGATCAGATATCATCAGATATCACGCATGCTCGTCTGCCATTTCAAATTCTTGAGCTTGTGATAGCAGAATTGATTCTGATGGTGTCAATACTGTTACTGTGCATCAGCTGGAAAAAAAAAAAAAATGTTCTGACAGTGATCCAACAAAATTTTTTCTCTGTGCCTTTATCGTTATAGCTGTGGTGTGGACTCTGCTATTCTTTGAAACTGAGGATGATTTTAGAATGATTTTTATTGTTTTCTTTATAGTTACTGAGATAAAGGTATCGTTATCTTTATAGTTATATTGGTAACACTTTAGAATAATGGGCCGTTGTTAACAAATAACTATGCAGGAAGTAATAGGTAGTTCTACATTAACACTTAAATTAATACTATTAACTAATATAGAAGCAAGATTAACTAAGCAGTAGGTAATTGCTAATTTTGGACAAAGGGAGTCCCTTATTAGGTATTTGATAATTACTAAAATAAAAATTGTCATTGAGAACTACTTGTGAACTGTGACCAATTCATAAAGACTAACTAATTAATTAATAATCACAACAGTAACATTTATAAAATGAACAATTAGGTTCTTTGTGCAAACTAATTTATGAACACCACCACCATCACTGGTTGAAGTACTGGTTGAAATTGTGACTCTTACCAAAATATGAATGGATGTGTTCTTATCATTTCAAACAAACAATAGTATAATTTCTTTAATTAGGATGTAATGCAGGCAATGATTGGATGCTCATGATTGGATTATTTCATTATTATGAGCTGCATTTAGTTCAATGTTCAATTATTTTTTTATTAGTATTAGTATTAATAGTATTCTGGGGCAGGCTTCTCTTTAGTGTGATAGTAAATAATTATGTTCTTTTACTTCCGTAATGAAGACATTAACTGCATTTATTTTGTTAAGTACAAAAACATTTTCCACATTACAATGTCTGAATATCAGTTAGAATATCAGTATAGTGCTTCAATGCATGGCTGTACAGTATGTCATATAAAATATGTTAAAAAAAGTTTATTGTAAGTTACTTGCAAAATCCATCTTAACCCCTCAATAATAACTCAAGTCTTACCTTGTCAGTCCGCATGAACTACTAGTGTGATCTGGCTCATTATTTTAAAGTGAAAAACATGTTAACCATTCACTAATAACTCAAGTGTTACCTTGCTTGTGGCTAGGTATATTTACTGTGCCAAATTTATTTTAAGAGTTTAATTTTACTTTAATTTTAAAATTTAGTTTAATTTTAATACCCCCAAACATAAACCTACCCATTGTATAGCAAATATGCATTTTTTTTTTATTATATTAATAAGTGATTTAAAACGTAATATATAAAACGTAACGTTAACTGACCAAAATATGCAGGAAAATTCTCATTTTGATAACAATATAGCATAACAGTATTTTTTATAGTCGCTAATCACACTCCTAAGTGTAAACCTAACGTTAACCATAACTCTCTCTGTACAGTAATAAAGAAAAAGATGAAAGACGGAAACGTGCAATCGCAATCATTTATTCATTGCAAAAATGTAAACAGCCGTACCAAAAAGTAATCCAAATGACTATGCGTTTGCAGCCGCAGTCGTCTCTGGCGGAATACAGTAGGTTTCTTTGAGGTACAGAGCAGGATTTACGTTGCTGATGGCTGAAAATATTATCCTCCTGATCCTCTCCGTGATGGCGCCTGCGCATCGTTCAAACACATCTCATCAGAAACACGGCATTTCGTAATCTGTGGCGAATGCTGGCAAGAGCCAATGAGCGTTCGATTTTCCTGCCGTAAAACTGTTGCTGCTGGAGTCGCTGCTCGGGATGGAGATGTTACGACAGCGCACAAATAAAATTGTTTTATTTTATGATTATGATGCGTGTTCGGTGTATTTTATGGTTCTATTGTTAGTCACAGCATGTCGGAGAAAACTCCTTTTGTGTCCCACCACCCCAAACAAAGTTTATATTACATGAATGGTTAAACGATTGCAGAAATGTCATTTATTTTAATGGTTTAAAGTGTAGTCTTGTTTAACATTTTGTAGACCTTAAAATGCTAAAAATACATAAGTGTTTGTACGTTTAGATGCTGTAAATACGTCAGTATTGTATGTTTTAGTGTCTGGAAAAACGTAAGTAAATGTACGTTTTGTACAACCACATTTTATGTAAATACATAGGAATTATCATGAGATCACATTGCATATAGACATGTTGGTGAGGAGTTAACATGCTTTTCACTTTAAAATAATGGGCCAGATCACTAGTAGTTCATGCGGACTGACAAGGTAACGCTTGAGTTATTAGTGAAGGTTTAACATGTTTTTCACTTTAAAATAATGGGCCAGATCACTAGTAGTTCCTGCAGACTGACAAGGTTATTATTGAGTTATTATTGAGGGGTTAAGATGGATTTTGCAAGTAATTACAATAAACCTTTTTAACATATTTTATATGACATACTGTACAGCCATGCAGCCATTGAACATTGAACTAAATGCAGTTCATAATAGTGAAATAATCCAATCATGAGCATCCAATCATTGCCGGCATTACATCCTAATTAAAGAAATTATATTATTGTTTGTTTGAAATGAACAGAGAACACATCCATTCATATTTTGGTAAGAGTCACAATTTCAACCAGTACTTCAACCAGTGATGGTGGTGGTGTTCATAAATTAGATTGCACAAAGAACCTAATTGTTCATTTTATAAGTGTTACTGTTGTGATAATTAATTAGTTATTCTTTATGAATTGGTCACAGTTCACAGTTCACAGTTTTTTCTTTAGTAATTATCAAATACCTAATAAGGGACAACCTTTGTCCAAAATTAGCATTTACCTACTGCTTAGTTAATCTTGCTTCTATATTAGTTAATAGTATTAATTTAAGTGTTAATGTAGAACTACCTATTACTTCCTGCATAGTTACTTGTTAACAACGGCCCATTATTCTAAAGTGTTACCGTTATTTTTTTATAGTCCTCACGTATCAGCGCACATTGTATCCATTGTATCCGGCTTGATGGCGTGGCCCGGTACCATTAGGTTCAGCGATATCTTGGTGGAGCAGAGGAGGCTGCAGTCCTGTCTGCCCCTCTGGAACTTCATCCTGGCCCTGAAGTCATCCAGATTGTTCTCCATAGACTGAACGTTAGTTAGCAGGATGCTGCGCAGGGGAGTGCGGTGTGCACAAGCCCTCTGCCTGTTCCTGATGCCGACCCATTTTCCTTACTTGCAAGTACAATGTCAGACACTGTAATATGCTCTGGCCCCCTCCTATCTTACAGTGGTGACGTAATACATAGCAGACTGTGACTGTCATCACTCAATGGCTGGATGTCTTATGTGGTGCCCACAGAATAACATGTTTTTGGGGCAGACCTGACCTGTTGAAAAGATGTTTATCTTTATCTGTAGATGAATATAGCTCTGTCGCTCTATATTTCTTCGCAGCCCGAAGAAACATACCAATTCGGAATGCATAGTTGATGTAAAAAACTGGATGACTAGTAATTTCTTACTGCTAAATTCTGAAAAAAACAAAAATAAAATAAAAATAAATAAATAAAATTATTATTAATTATCAAACCAAAAACCTCTGCATGTAATAACTTAGAACAGGGGTGGCGAACATCGGTCCTGGAGAGCCGCAGCCCTGCATAGTTTTGCTTCAACCCTAATCAAACGCACCTGAACAAGCTAATCAAGGTCTGAAGGGTTACTAGAAAGCAACAGACAGGTGAGTTTTAATTAGGGTCGGAGCTGAACTCTGCAGGGCTGCGGCACTCCAGGACCGGAGTTTACCACCCCTGACCTAGAACACTTTATGGCTGCTCTGTCACTTCTTCATTATCAGTTAGGAACCTAGGTGTGCTATTTGATGACAATCTTTCTTTTGAAAACCATGTTTCTAGTATTTGTAAAACCAAGTTTTTCCATCTTAAAAGTATATCTAAATTACAAACTATCCTCTCAGTGTCAAATGCAGAAATGTTAACTCATACGTTCATGACCTCAAGGTTAGATTATTGTAATGCTTTATTTGGTGGTTGCTCTGTGTGCTTAATAAACCATTCAGTAACACTTTACAAAACGGGTGCACAAATATGCATTAATTCATAGCTTAAAGGGATCATCGGATGCAAAGTTCACTTTTACATGTTGCTTGAACATTAACGTGTGTTGGCAGTATATGTACACATCTACCCTATAATGATAAAAATCCATGCAGTGGTTTTTAATTAATCTGTAAAAATAATATCCCCTTTTTCAAATCGAGCCATTCTCAGATGCCTGACGGTGTGGCGTCACACCCACAGAGGCCGCTCCCACGATAGTCGATTGACATGAGCATCTTACCTCAGACCTGTCAGCTGTAACAGTCCGACCTCCATTGTTTCGATGCCGGAGCAGGGATGTAAGTTGGACACGAATATCTCCAATTGAGGTGTTGTGTTGCTGGATGTAATAATGAACATAGTGGTCATCATTTACTCCAGAGCTCATTAACATTTAAAGCAACCTCGACCAGAACAGGATGATTTTTGCAGAGCTGATTTTGGCAAAGAAAAAGGTGTTATTTACACTACCATTGAAAAATTTTAACCAAAGCATGTTAAGACTTTTCATTAAGACTCTAAAGAATCATATCAACTTGTAGAAAATGGGCCTCAGATGACCCCTTTAAGTAATGCAGAGATAATCATGAGTTAATATATAACTCATGAAGAACTAAACCATTTATTAGTAATTACTCTTTCACACAAACCTGCTGTATGCATTAGTAAGACAAATATAGCACATGAGTCCTGTGTTTTAATACTATATTGTAATATTTTAGTTTTTGGAGCTTTTGCTCACTATGAACTATTGGATGAAAAAAAGCTGTTTGAAGTGTTTGCATGATTCATATAGTAGATATGACTTAATCACTGGTTGCCACCTACTGGTGTAATGATGTAACCAAGAGAACGAGTCACTGAACAAATCCACAAATAAATCTTTTTAGTGAAGTGTTTCAGTGAAGATTTCAGTAAATCAAAATCCTTACTCCAAAATTTTGACCATTTCTTAAGTTCCTCCAAGACACAGCAAATACAAATCCTATGAAATGTGAAATAATAGCTATGAAACTAATAGAAATAGTATTATATTTACATGCCTTTACATGACATTTACATGAAAAACATGTTCATATAAAAATCAGACATGGTTGACAAAACCATCGCCAAAGCCAGAATGTAATGTGATATAGAAATGCATTTGAAGGTGTGTATTAGATGCAAAAGAGTCATTTGGCTTTTTGTCAGATGTCAGACAACATAGTTGTTACGACTTAAATATTTATTACTGATCAAAAATATCTGGACAATTGTATTCTGAAAGAAAAATATAAAATGATAAATTCAACATAAAAATCAATGTTTTAAAGCAACAACAGTTCATACAAACATTTTGGTTTATGTAACAAAAATAAATACAGCTGTATTTAAACACATATATATTTAAAGTATGATGCGACACCTTGAGATTCTGGAGAAAAAAGACCTACACTCTCAAGGTGTTTACTAAAATAAAAACAACCCTTCAGACACGGCTAAGAAAAGAATGTCCTAGATAGAGATTTTCCTAATGAAATTCAGAACCACTGAAGTTCCAGTGCAGTGCATCTTTCTCCTCTTAAAGAGAAGTCTCACAAAGGTTTGACAATGATGTTGGCACTTCCATGCACCTGAGGTAGCTGACGGCAGTCGAGTGACACTAGAAGTTTCTGTGGTCCAGCCTCCAAAGGAACAAATGTCTCTGTCAGTGTCACTGTGGCCAAGCTATTTATATTTCTGAGAAAGAGAACAATAGAGAACAATTTGTTTATTCGTGCATATATGTATTGTATTTTTATCTTATGAATAGTGAGAATTAAATACATTAAAACATCTTATGGAACCCAAACCTTTGAATCAAAATGTATTCACATGATGTTCTAACAACTGTTTATTGAAAGCAATCATAGACCATACTAAGGGCAACGATTTATTATTCTTTCTTTAAGTTTACAGTGACTGTCTTACCCATAGGAAACCTCCCTGACACTCTGCAATCCCAGTCCTTCAAAGCGAAACTTCACATTCTTCAGCGTGAGCTGAAGTGGGTTCCGGAAAACAACCGTGACCTTCGTCTCTTTGCCAACTACAGCGTCCTCTTCAGGCTGAAAGGTAAATTAGCAGACATTTACAATAAGTGATGAGCTTAAGTGAGATTTCAGAGTTGATCTCATTAAACTAATTCACCCAAAAAGCTAAATTAATTTACCACAGATATTAATCACCATATATGCATATGGATCATTTTACATTTAAAGCAAAGAACTCACATTGATGATTAGGTCTGATGTGCGCAGTCTGAAACGAAACTGGGTAGCCAGAACCTGTTTGGTCTCATTGACGCGTCCAGTGACTGTGAGCATCAGCATGGCCTGGTCCACCAGCTGGTTTTTATAATCATCATAGCGCAGACACCACTCCACACTCTCAACTATGATGAGAATAATCATCTATAATTGGCATCATTTATCCAATATGAATTAAATGCTGCATTATTGCCGGAATGGAATGAAAGTCACTCACCTTCATTGGGTTGGAGTTCGACAGGTATCTGGTCTTTCTTCACTGTAGCTTTATACACCCCAGTATAGTACATAACAACCACCTGGCCATGTAGGTTGAAAGTACGCACTTCTGAGCTTGTGTTCTTTACCATGATGGCCAGTTTAGCATCTGCACCAAGCTGAGGCTCTTCTCCATCCATGGTGATGTAGATGGTGACATCGTTAACACTGGAGACATTGTAGATCCCTGCTTTAGAGCCATACTTACAGGCTGTTTCCACAGCAATACGCTCTTCCTCTGAATCTATGGAGAGAAACAGTAAATTTATGGAATAGTGACGTGATGCTCGTTTTGTTCACATTTATTTATTTATTTAAAAAAAAAAAGAAAAAAAAAAAAAGAAATTAGTAAAGGATTCACAGATGTGCGAAGGAACGTGGAAATGTCTAAATTTACTCCCTCATAACATTAGAAACACTCAACCGTTGCTCCACCCATCTTTTCTGAGACTAATGCAGCTCAGTACCTTTTTCATGTGTATTTGTATTTTTTTTTTTTTTCTTTTTTCTTTTGGTTACCTTCTGGGTATTTGTAGAGGTGTGTGATGTCCTCACGGTCATCAGAGCCAACTGCTTTAGTGCTGATACAGCGACCTATTGCTTTCTTCTTGACTTGGACAGGAGTGAAGGTCCCATCAGCAGTTCTCTGCCAGTAGACTTTATCACTGTTTACCTTGAAACAAAAAGAGCGAAACATTCAGCACATATGAGTCTCTTTGGGCCTCATTCTAAATAAAAAAAAAGACAAAAAGTGGTAATGTTGTGTATACCTCTGCAAATACAAATGGTGTGTCATGCTTGAGGTAAACCTGTCCATTCCGGATAGCTGTGACTGAAGCGGGACCGCAGCGAAATACACCCTGACTGGTCTCTTGAGGGGTGGCATCTACTACTTGCCAGCCCCCCAAACCCTCGGGTAGGTCTGGACGGGCCATCCAGCAGTCATTCCACACATGGAAGTTCCTGTAGAGACAGAGCAGGGTCTACAACATTTGTAGGTTTAACGGCAAGCTATGTGAAGCTGATGCTTTACCACTTAATGGTGGAGTATATGAAGGTAATAGTAATATGCTAAGATATTTTACAATACAGTGTTGTGTCGAGTAAGTTTGTACAGTTACAGTGCACTCCTCAAGGTTTTAGACTTTTTTTGTGAATTAATTTTTAACTAACCAGACAGAATCTTGATTGAGCGCCTCAATCGGTTCATAGTTCTCATCTAAATACACATCTGTTGTCAAGGAAACATCTGTGTCATGAGCAGACTCGAAGTTTGTAACGCACCGGGTTGGAATCCCCAAACACCTCATCACTGAAAATGAGGAAGAGGTTCAATTGTTACATTCAAGTCAAATGGATGTGTTATTATGCATTCTCAAACACAGGGGTGTCCAAACTCAGTCCTGCAGAGTTAAGCTCCAACCCCAATTAGACATACCTGAACAAGCTAATCAAGCTCTTACTAGGCATACTAGAAACTTCCCGGCAGGTGTGTTGAGGCAAGCTGGATCTAAACTCTGCAGGACATCGTCCCTCCAGGACCGAGTTTGGGCACCCCTGCTCAAACAAATACTCTTACCTGAGGTGGTAACCCCAGAGAAGACCCAACACTGTCCGTATCTAACCGATGTTCCTCCACTTTCATAATACTGTTGCAGAATGTCACTGCTACCGCTCCAGAATGTGGGGGCTGTGCCACCTTCGTACGTACCTGACCAGTTTCCTACCAACACACCGCTGTCATCAGGAGAGTTAATCTGTCAATTGTAGGACAAAAATTATTCCTTTAATCGCATTTAGATATTTTTAAGTGATTGCATTTATGCATAGTTCAGTTATGATACTCTGAGTAACAAATTGATTCTTTCAAGCTGGCAGCACAGCTAATAGACCTCTCTTTTCTATCTATGCAATCTTATCTCCGTTCCAACACAAGAAGTGCCTCACAGGCATCTCACAATGGACAAATCACATTCAGTTCAGTTCACGTGGTCCAAAACCAATCTAATCACTGATCATGCAAAAGTTCACACCACAGACCATAAGTCCAACAGAGGAGGGAGGGTTGGGGCTCTGGAGGTGCACATGGAGCTGAGGGAAGGGAAGGAAAGGCCAAGGGAAGGCTGGGAATGCTGACCGAGGGAACCATCACAGAGGAGATGATAGGAGGAGCCAAGGAAGAGACGATGGCAGGAGAAGGTGAAAGCAGATGCTGGAGGAGCCAAAGCAGAGATGAAGGCAAGATAAGCCAGGGTTGAACTCCCATCATAAGAGCCAGATGCAGAGTAGAGGGAGGGCAGAGCCATGGTGGCGTCATGACAGGTGAACACAGGGGAATGACCGACTGAGATGGAGTCAAAGGAGCTGGAGACTCAGGCAAAGCAATGTAGATGCAGATCCAAAATGATAACTGAGGGCTGGTGGGCCAAGGCAGAGCCCCAGTCTCATGGGACTGAGGTGGAGACGGGGGCTCAACAGGCCAGGGCAGAGCCGGAGGGAGTGAGGACCAAGGTGAAGCCAGAGAGAAGTCCGACGGAGCTAGAGGGAAAGAGGGATGCGGCACAGCCAGAGGAGTGGAAAACCGAGGTTGTGGCGGGTCAACGACTGAACAAGGCAGAGCCAGAGGGACGAATGAACCAGTGGAGACACAGGCAATTAAGGGTTGGGTGGAACCAGCGTAGACACAAAAGATTCAGGGCTGGGCAGTAACACGGATTCTAAAAGTGTGGTACTGGGTGAAGCAGACTTGGTGCAGGGAAATGACACAGGCAGAAAACACTCACTCTCCCAATCACAATTAGCACTATTTCTTCTGCTACTGTAGAGGAGGTAGGGGTCCACGAAATCCACTCATACTCCACCAGCAATCTCAAGCAATTAAAGAACTGGACCATGCTGGTGATGATTATGTTTACATTTATTTCAATCATGACTACTTTAGCATGTTAATGGACATGACAGTGTTAATGTATTTGGTCTTGGCGGACTAGATCTGCTACACTCGAATCTAATACAGGCCTTGTTAAAAAAATAATGAGAACAGTAAAGTAAAAATACCAAATTTGAGCAATCAATCAGAATTAAGCACTAAGGCTTGCAGTGTGTAGCCTAGGATGTGCTGCTGCTGCATGATTAGGCATACATAAATCCCATAACAGATGTAGACAGGTGAAGCTGGGATAGGTAGAAGGTTTAAGAGGATCTCTATACTGCGCAGCAGGGCCTTACAGTGAACACACTGAACCAGACTATTTAAAGTGCCCCTATTATGCTATTTGAAAGGTTATAATTTGGTTTTGAGAATCCCCAACAACAGGATTACATGCATGCAAGGTCAAAAAACACTTTCATTTTCTTATAATTTAATTTGACCTTATTTCTCAATCAGTCTTAAACGATTTGTTCAAAGATTTATCTTTCCAAACCTCTCATTTGCATGTGGCCATTCTGCTCCGATTGGTCCAATGACCCAGTGTGTTGTAATTGGTCAACTGCGTAAAGCGCATGTCGGAAACAGAACCTAGTAAAGACCCAAACAATAATGGTATATGCGTGGAGCACTGATAAATCACTCCGGTTTGTAAACCAGCATATTGCTCCATCCTAAATCATGACTCCAAGTGACAAGAATGACAGACATTCTGTATTTACAACATATTTGTAGACAATAGCGGACCCACAGCTGATTAGCAGAACTGTAACGTGAGTTAGCCGGAGACCTACAACTGCACTGAGTGTATACACAACATGACGCACAAAACCAGTGTGCCCCTTTAATTGTCAATGCTAAAGCACCCTTTCGGGTTCGATCTTGGTGTTCCCGGACCGCGATTTTAACCGTGGGGTATGTGACGTAGGAATTTCGTGGAAATGGGATTTGAATTTAAAATGACTCGTTTCAGCGATTCAAAGTCAACTCTTTGTTTTGAGAGTCAATAATGTTAGTTATGAGGTACTTCCAGCTTTACAACTTTACATTCACATACAGCTTTACATTACACACTGCATGAAAGGCAGTTTTCAAAAATCCATAATAGGGGCACTTTAAATGTTGAGCAAGCAAGCAAACAGGGATGTTCCATGTAGTAAATGATGTGATTGCTAGCAAATTGCATTTAATGGCACCATCTAGAGCAGGGTTGTCAAACTCACTTCCTGGAGGGCCGCAGCCCTGCAGAGTTTTGTTCCAACACACATACTATGCAGTTTTCAATTAAGCCTGAAGGACTTGATTAGTTGGATCAGGTGTGTTTAATTAGGGTTGCTTATAAACTCTGCAGGGCTGTGACCCTCCAGGGCCATAGTTTGACATCCCTGATCTAGAGTATCATGAAATAGATATTAATTAGATAAACATTAATTTGTCATTATAAGTGGACCCCAGCGGAAGATAATAATGATACAAGCCCTTTAAAAGGAGTGTTAAAACTCACCATTGCAGACAAAAGCCTGACCACATTGATAGGATCTCCCCATCCTGAGGCTGGGGCTCCACTGTGCTCCAGCAAGAACAGACATGCAGGAAGAATGCCTTTATCAAACTACAACACATGGAAGGAGCAGGTTTTTCATTTAATTTAACCTCGGACATTTCAAATCTGGAGAACTGAAATTTGATTTTCTGTCATATGTTAAAACCAAGAAGGAATCTATTTAGTTAGATGTATATGGATAGATTGGTCTGACCTGGCCAAAATTCCACGGCCTGTCTCCGATCTGGCTGTCAGTTCCATAATAGATTATACCCATGTCATTTAAAACAAACTCTTTCCTCTCTTCCTCATTATCCATGTACACAGAGTCATCTAGGAGAGAAAGAGAAACTGGATGATTCACCGTCTTGGAATGTTTCTGTGTTTGTTCAAAGATAAGAACAATAATAAGATGATACTGTCCAAAAATGAGACAAAACAGGCTCTGAAACCTTTACTCATACTACTACTTCTAAATTACTTCTTTTTCAATTAATAATATATTTGTCTTAGTTATGTGGATGTCACATTTTAAAAGACTACTGTACTTTTATAATCATACTGGAGTGAGCATAATGTATGTTTACAAAATAAACTAAATATATAAACATTATAATAATTATTGGATACAGCTGAGAAGGTCAAGACCTCTGAACTGGGACTGGACAAAATGCAAATTTTTAGGCAGGAGTTACGTGTAATCGAAGGTTAATTCAATGTTAGATATATGATACATAATGTCTAACATATCTAATAGATTTACAGTTAACATAAAATTTGTGCTTTAATGTTTGTAAAAACTGTCACAGGACATTAAAGGCTACAGTACATATGGAATGTCCAGATAATATCATACTACAACTATTTTTTAGCGCACATGTCTTGTTATCATTTCCTGTGTCTCACCCGCCTTTGTTAGTACCTTTACACCAGGGGTTGAACAGCATGTAGATGTCGTTGTCGGGACTATACGGGGACATGGCCTCGCCCGTTGCTGAAGACGTTGCAACACAGAACTTGTATTTGCCAATAGCAGCGGTTGACGGAGAGTTGACGGACAGCTTTATTCTTTTGCCTTTCTGTTCAACTATCTTGGCCTCCCAGCAGTTATCCTGCAGATCCTCAACCAAAGAAACAATCACATGTGTGCCTTTGGATACATCTGGGAGATTACCTGAAAAATATATACATACAAACATATGGAGTGGAGTGGAGCATGCTTAGCATAGGCCTCATGTGATGGTCTTTATGTTGGGTTATGGTAGTATGATGACAAAACTGACCTAGTTTCAGATCTAAGTGAAGCTTATCTGTCTTTGAGTTGAAAGCTCGTGAGAGCTCAATCAGCATCTGAAATGTCTGGCCTCTGCGGATGATGAGGTTTTCGCTGTGGTAGCGATCCGTGTGATGCTCCAGTCGGTTCTGTTCTTTGTTGGATTTGAGAAGGTCTATGGAACGTACCACTAGTAAAGCATCTAAAAGACAGAAAACGAGCTGTGATGTTATGATATTGTATTGATACAAAAATGAAAATTCTGTCATCATTTGACTGTCTTTCTTCTGCAGTACACAAAAGGATGTTCCCTTACAAAAATAAGTTTATTCAAGTGTGCTATTAGTATACTTCTTTTAAACTAAAAAATAGGAAAGTATACTTTCAATCTACTTCTATGTACTTCTCAGTAATATACTTAAAATGGCATAAGTATACTTGACATAATTAGAAAAAGTCTAAATATATCTGAGATATACTTGTGTACCTAGGATCTGTTTTTTCATCGTTATACAGTAGGGGGCGCTATTACAGATCTTCTGTACAGAATTTCCAAAAAACACAAAACAAACCTAAACAACATGCTTCCAGGTGTAATCTAACACAATCATCAGACATAAAACAGCATCAAAACTGTGTAACATTATGGAATAAACTGTCGACCAGTGAAGAGGTAATAATGACTGTAAAGCTTTGGGGTGTTGATCGACTCCATCTACATTTTGATTATCATTCTGAATCCAAATCAAGTCTTTTTTTTAGCTTTTTGTTCAAAATGTTGTTTAATTCTTTATTTTTTTATTTTTTTATAAAACCTACCCACATTCAAGTGTTTAAAAAAAGAATGCATAAATCTAGAATAAAATGTTTTTGTTTACAAGCAGATACCCTGTTCTTTCTTTCGATGTTTTGTATGTTCAGATATTCATAAAACAAAATATATACAAATTAATACCTAAATATGGACATAGTAGTATACTTGAAGTATGATGTAAAGTTCATTTAAAGAAAACTTAAGTAAACTTGCAGTATAAAAATACTAGTAGTTTACTGAGACTATACTTCAAAGTGTACTAATGCTACTACACGTATTTAATTAGCAAATAATCAATATACCTAAAAGTTCACTTTTAGTATAGTTGCAGTAAAAGCTAAAAACTTTGATGTGAACTTGTTGTGTACTCAAAGTTTACTACGGTTATACTTAAACTATACTTAAAAGTATACTTTTATATACTAGAAAGTGGGCCAATTTAGTCCCAAGGAGTATTGAAATAGTACACTTACAAGTATATTACTAGTACACTAATACTGGTATACATACTACATAAAGTATACTTAAAAATATACTTGAACTTTACTTAAGTATACTTCATAAAATAAACTTGAAGTATACTATTTTTGGTAAGGCTTGTCCATTTAACATTAATAAAAATATCTTCTCTTGCATTCCATGGTGAGTGAATGATGACAGATTTTTCATTATCAGGGTAAATATATATTCAAGACTTATTTTTGAAATCAAAACACTCTTTGCCCAAAGCATTACACATCTGGTTAGGTTACATGTACCTGTCATCCCAATGCTGGCTGTATCATTTGCATCATTTGTGGCATCTGTGCTGTCTACGTCCGTTTTTTTGTGCCAGCAGCAGCCCTTGCAGCACTGCCGAAGCCATGTGCTACATGTCCACTTTGTGTCTGGTTTCACCTTATCTGGATCCTCCAGCACAAGAGTACCAGACGGAAAGCGGCCAATGGCAGAGCGGTTTCTGATTGATAATGTTTCTACAGGCATGCTGTAAAATGAAACAGAAATCTCAGCATTTCTAAAGGATTTAGACAAACCACAATCGTAATTTCTTTCTCTTTCTGTGTTCAAATCCTCAAATCCATTTAGTTTTTTTGTTGTATAACATAATTTTTGAGTAACATTTAGGTTTATTGTTATTTAAAATCCACTTCAAGAAATAGTGCAGCATTTCTGGGCAATAATGTGTTCATTTTCTTCATTATCCTTTAAGCAGCTTTTTTACCCAGAAATACTTCTCTTTTACTCTCTCAGCAGCTACTTAACTGTTGACGTAATCACATTCATATATTCATTTATTTGGTGAGTAGTAGTATAATAAGTGGGATATTGCAGTCAGCCAGTTATTATTGCAAATTAAACCTAGATTAATTTGAGCTCAGAACAATGTATGTTCAAATTAAGTCAATATACTGTTCAAAACCTTGGGGTCAGTAATGTTTTTTTTTTTTTGTAAATAAATTTATAGTTTTATTCAGCAAGGATGCATTAAATTGATAAAAATTACAAAAATTGTACAAAAGATTTATTTTCTATTTCAAATAAATGCTGTTCTTTTGGATTTTATATTTATGTGTAATGAAAAATACGCATTACAATTTCTACTAAAATATTAATATTAATATTACAAAATAATATTATTTAAAGTATATTCAAAAAGAAAACAGTTATTTTAAATTGTCATAATATTTTACAACAATACTTAAAAAAAACTGAACAAAACATAAATAAAATTGTAATAAATGTAAAATAAATAAATAAATAAAAACACCTTTGAATTGTAATGTAAGTAATAATAAGCAGGTCATTGTACAATTGGCTAGTCAGTATTAAAGAATAATTTCAAGTCCTTATCGTCATTAATTTGTCTCTGGACATTCAGAATATGATTGGTTTTCAGATATTCATATTCCAAGTTAATTTACCAAACAAAATTTTACAAATAATTGAATTTGCTAACTGCATTTTCACCAAAATCCCATTGTAATACTAAGGCAGTAGTGAAACACAGTCTAGCTAATTATCATGCTATATTTCATCTTTCTGAATATATCTGGTTTTAAACTGGAATCTTTTCAGTTGAGTTTCCTTCATATATTGATAGAGTTTTTCTTACCTGGTTCCAGTCCTTTGCCGTTTGTAAAAGTGTCAGTCTTGTTTATGCTTGTCTCTGTTCTAAAAATACCTGTAAACTCATGTGACTGAGCTGTGTTCAGTGCGACTCACTCAGCATTTTATTAAACAAGTTTATAGCTTTTAGCATTATATGTAGGGGTGTGCCGACTGCATGAGAACTGGTTTAACAAGACTTCTTTAAAAAAAAAAAAAAAGAGAGAGAGAGAGAGGAGATGAGATTTAATGCATGGAGCTGTAATCTAAGGGTAATTCTGAATGGAAGATGACACACAGTTATTGGGCAAACTACGTATTTACGTACCAAGGTGTGTTTTCACTAAGATGGCAAGGGTGGTAAGTAACACTGTTTTTTACAAAACATAAAGAAACAAAAACTAAATATAAAATTGGATGTATAAACCATTCATTTTCATAATACTGCATCAACATCCGTGGATGAAGTTATAAAGGGATGCAGCTCATTGTGTTCTCATGTGACCTAATGAGTGAGCATGCATAGACGAACACAAGTCACTCCTGAAATCACTATGACCGTATGACAGCCACACGTGACCATGATTACCTATGATATCATTTCTCAAACACACACACGTTTAGTGAAAGTTTGTATAGGTTTTTCTTTTTTTTTTTTTTTTTTTCCATTTAGGCAGGGCGCGAGAAATAACAGTATCAGCCTGAGAAATATTTAATCAGCAGCTTCATCACACTATTGGCAGCAGAGTGTCACATTTATACAGATTAAACAGTTAAAACTCAACTACTACACTGAATATATGTCTGTAAACATATGCCATCTGTTTATATCCATTCATTACAGTTCAACTGATAAAACACAGTGTGTGTAGAGAGAGGGAGAGTAAGAGATGTATGTGCATGTTTACATGTTAAATACTGTGGTATGAAATGTTCACGTTCTATTTTGTTACACTGTTCAAGTTTAATTTTTTTATAATGATTTTTTTTTTTCTTCTATTATTTACATCTTCTCATTGTTATTATTATGTTCCTCCACATATATTCAAAGCTTTGGCAATGTTGTATTTTTACAGTCATGCCAATAAAGCAATTTTGAATTAAATTGAATTGATTTAAGAGAGACAGACAGACAGACAGACAGACAGACAGACAGATAGATAGATAGATAGATAGATAGATAGATAGATAGATAGATAGATAGATAGATAGACAGCTAGACAGATAGATAGAAAGATAGAAAGACAGACAGATAGATAGATAGAGAGATAGAGAGATAGATAGATAGATAGATAGATAGATAGATAGATAGATAGATAGATAGATAGATAGATTATTGATTATTGGTCAGGTTGCCTGTCAATCAAACTCCCTGCTAAGGGTTAAGTGTGAATACAAAATTAATACCAACTGAACAAACCAATCAAGAACCAGTTATTGAGTTTCCTAACATCTATTGTGTAATGACACTTGAGCAAAATGTTTTCTTATAAAGGAAACTACTAGTCATGTAACTGAAATAAATGATTCGCCTCATTCATTGTTTTGAATATTCATAGTCTATAGTGTACATGAAATGCAGCTACACAATATGAAATGTAATTACTGCAATTACTGCTCAACAAAACATAACTGCTTTACAATAATTACTAAACATCAATTAATTAAACGTACTTCACCTTTTGTAGTCATATAAAACAGAACTATCAATGACTATTTACATCAAACACTTACGCTTACAATGGTCAAAAACATGCGTCTAGATCAGGGGTGGTGAACGTCGGTCCTGGAGAGCCACAGCCCTGCAGAGTTTTGCTTCAACCCTAATCAAATGCACCTGAACAAGCTAATCAAGGTCTAGAAAGCTACAGATAGGTGAGTTTCAACTTAAGGTTGTATCTATAAGTATAATGACTGAACAACTCATTCTCATAATGAGCATAACATAGGGACTGCTTGTAGCCATATTTGCATAAACAAAACTCAACACTTAGCAGCTCCTATGTTGATTATTAACATTACAGTATGAGAAACCCAGCTAGACACAGACATTGGGGAGAAACACATTTCTTTATTGGCATGGAGACTCATACCTGCAGCTTTCACACCACAAATGCTTGATTTTTGTAGTGCTAAAAAAGGTGTCTAATTCATACAGTATAATAAACCCAAAGCTGAGTATTTGCATCTTCACTGATACACTGCAAGAACAATATCTCTGCCCAAAACAGAACCCTCGGGACTTAAAGCTAAAAGCAGATGTGGTGAAATATTTCTCTCTATCAGCATGCAGAATTATTTGTTACTTGAAATGTGAACCATCATTTATCACACACAAACACAGACAAACATACAGACAAAAGCTGAACGCTTTTAAAGGCATAGTTCACCCAAAAATGAAATTTGAGACATTTTATACATATCTTTCCTAATCTGTATGATGTTACTTTTTCAGTGAAATGCATCTAAAGTCAATACTTCCTTTCAATCTTATGTGCATTACATTGAAACTGTCATCGCATGGAAGAAAAGAGCAGCATGAACATTCATCAAATATACAGCCTACCAAAATACAGATAAATGACAGAATTTTCAATTTTGGCTAAACTATTCCTTTAGGTCCAGCATATGGGGTACAGTTAGTGAGCTCTAATTATCTCTACAGCATTACAGGCATTATGTCACACACATTAACACTTACACACACACACACACACACATGCACACATCAAAGAGACAGAGCAGTAACTAATGGCAAGAGCTGGCTCAGCTCAGATTCTATGTTGGCAGTTTTGTGGACAGGGTTTCCACGCAGGTCCAGTCTGGTCAGTTTGGTGCAGGACGCCAGTGATTCAAGATCAGAGAGTTTACAGATATCTAAAAGATGTGTTAAGAAAACTTTTTTTTTTTTTTACAGTTCAGTCACAGTACCATTCTATAAAACAAGATAGAATACTGCAATAGAATGCATTACACATTCTCAGCTGGTAAAAGAGACCTAGAAATATAAATAATTATTAAAGTTTTATATTTATTTTATATACACAACTATTTTATTTGTAACTATTTTTATTTTTAACTAAATTTGGAGTTGCAAGACTTTTGAAGAATTGAATTTTTTTGATCAAAAATACAGTAAAAACAGGTAATACTGTCAAATATTATAACAATTTGAAATAACACTTTTCCATGTGAATATATTGTAAAATGTAATTTATTGCTGATCAAAGCTGAATTTTCAGCATCATTACTCCAGTCTTCAGTGTCCTTGCTGATCAAAAAACATGTATTATTATTATCAACAGGGTTCATACAGATACTGTAAAATGAAATTCCAGGACTTTTAAGTCTTTTCAAGCAGTACTTTTTTGATTTCCAAGGACTCAGAGATCTCACTTATCGAACAATGTCTTCTCTTTCAAATTCAAAAAAATTAGAGATATAGGTAAATAAAGATATACTAATAAAAAAAATGGCAAAAATTAAGTGAAGCACGTGTTAAGTAATACTACTACTACTACAACTACTACTAAGTATTACAAATTGTTACTATAGTAAAACCACGGTTAATGTTACCAAGGGATTTTTATTTGTGTATACTTTCTCTTTCCGTTGTTTTGTTTTAATAACTGTACTGCCTTAGTGGTTTAACGTTTTCTGCTGTTCAAGAAAAAAAAAATCAGAAAAAAAGATTTGCGAAATCGCTCCAAAAACATGATCTGAATCAAATGATTTGCGAACTGCGCTGCAGAGTTCTGATCTAAAGCAAAAGATTTGCGAACTTGCTCCAAAGTTCCAATCTAAATCAAATGATTCGCGATCTACTCTCTGAAGTCCCGATTTGAATAATGATTCCCAAACTATAATTTCAGATCCAGACAGCATGAATCGCAAATCTTTTGACTTTGATCGGTACTACAAATCACATATTATTTGATTTGAATCATTCAATTTGCAAAATGATTCATGAGCTGGTCCGACCTAAATCAAATTATTTGGGATACTCGAATTGAGTCCTGAAATGAAAGAAATGATTTGCGATACACAATCCAATTGGTGCACTTCGAATCAGTGAATCATTTTGCGAAGCAAAGGTTTAACTGATTCGGAGTTTCGAAAAGCTACACTTCACCCATCACCACATGCTTTTTAAAATCATTACAAGCAATGTCAAATTTCAAAAAATGAATGGCTCTTTTAATTTGACCTGGGTTTTGCTAGTGAATCGTTTGAAATGAATGATCAGGAGTGGTCCCAGCGTAAATGACTCAACTGATTTTTTCCTCTTTTCGCGTCTGTAGCCATGTTTGCACAACGCTGTCAGTACTACTACTTGCTTAGTTCGACTGTTTTCTGACATTAACTAAAATAAACAAAAAATGTATGATGTTTTTTGAACTGTGTGAATTTTGGGTGAAAAGATACGTGCTTACTGACAAAATTAAACACTTATTTCATAGATACATTGTTTTGTTTTGTTTTTATATTAATCAAGCACTTTTCAAGTACCTCTTTAGGAATACAGCTATTTTCAAGGGTTTTCCAGGCCTTACATTTCAAAGAGTTAAAGTCAAAAAGTCAAGTACTTCAAGCACTTTAAGCACCTTGTACGAACCCTGTATTAATCTTGAAAACAATTGTGCTGCTTCATATTTTTGTGGAAATCGTGACATTTTTTTTTTTTAGGATTCTTCAAAATTAAGTTCATAAAGTTCAAAAGAATGCATTTGTAAAATTATAAATGCCCCTACTGACTACTTTTGATCAGTTTTAATGAATCTTTACTTAAAACAATAATAAAAAAACAACTATATGTTACAACCCCAATTCCAGAAAAGTAGGGGCGTTTCATGAAATGCCATAAAATCATGAATATGTTATCTGTTCATTCTCTTTAACCTTTATTTAATTGACTAAAGTACAAAGAAAAAAAAATCCAATGTTTTCAGTGGAATTTTATTTTGTAAATATTTTTTATTCTGTAAAGATTTTCATGGCTGCAACATACTACAAAAAAGTTGGGACAGAGGCAAAATAAAAGTAAAAAGGTTATAGGATATCCAAATGTAACTGTTTTGAAACAGTTCACAGTAAGCAGGTGAGGATATCATGTTTGGGTCAAAAAGGAGCATTTCAGTCTTTGCAAGCGAAGTTGCAAGATCATGTCTCATCACTTTGTGCCATATTTCATGACAAAAGAGTCAAACAAATGAAAAATCACATTTCTTAATAGAAAAATCACAACGAGTTTGGTTATATTTGGTTATATTTATATTTAAATAAAATTAAAAGATGGCCACCGAAAACACTGACATTTTTTCTTTGTACTTTAGTCAATTAAATAAAGGTTAAAGAGAATGAACAGATAAAATATTCTTAATTGTGTGGCATTTCACGAAACATACCAACTTTACCAACTTCTTTTTTATGAATATAGAGTTCAAAAGAGTAGCATTCATTTGAAACATAAATCTTTGGAACATAAATGTCTTCACTGTCACTTGCTCATTTTAACGCATTTTTGCTAAAAAAAAAAAAAAAAAAAAAAAAAAAAAAAACCTGAAAACAATTATTTATTAATAGCAGTATAGTAATAATGAAATATAACAAATAAAATGCATAGTAATCATCTGAGAGGAGAGAATATATATCTATTAAAAACAAAACAAAACATATAGCCGTAACTGTTTATATAAAGCTCAAATGCTTTCTAAAATACAGAAGAGAGTAACAGACATCGTCAGAGTGACTCCGGAAAACATTAAAAGCAATTCTGTGTGATGTAAAGTGGTGTAACCTATTTTGGCATAATTTGGTGACCCTGCTATATGTCTGAAGAATACTGAATCCTTCAAACAAGGCCACATCATGCACTGGCTCTGACGGCAGGAATGGTCTTTTGTTTTTGTATTTTTTTTCAGAAAAGGATACGATTGTTCCTCAGAGAAACTTCCTCTAGTTTAGGCAGATGATGCAGTCCCTCCAGACTTTCAATTGCATTGTCATCGGCCTCTAGCACCTGTGTGTGTTGACAGAGGCATTGAACCACAACATATGAAGCATACTTCACCATTACTGCTATCAGTGTGATCATTCAAACAAAAGACCAAGTAATAGTTAGTTGTCGAAAATGATGAAGAAAAGAAGAGTCAGTTCACCTCAAGGCACTGCAGCATGGCAAACTGAGGCGGCAGCCGCAGCAGCTGATTAGAGGAGAGGTTGATGTGAGTCACCAAGAGAAGCTGATCAAGGTGACACAAGGTTGTCAGGCTCTGTTGTATGAAAGAAAGACAAAAAAACAAAGTCACAATGTAAAAGTTAATCTTTCGTTTCAAGCACCGCAATATTGACTGGAATGAATGGAAGATTTTCTCCAATTTTCTGAATTGAAACTGAGTGACTGAGTTTGAACCCAACAAAACAAGCACGTATGAGGGATTGGTGTGATATTGGTAACATGAATAACTGTTCATCCATGTAGCTTGATAAGAAGGGTGTGACTGTGGTTGTCACCACATTAATGGAAACAAAAAAGATATGTGTTTTTTTTACGGTGACTACATGCAGAACACCAGCATGGGTGTTTCTATATAATTGCATACTGACCGCATCTGTTTCCTTAACCCTTTAATAGGCACACCCAGAAAAAGATTCATTATTTGTAGTTTGTCATTCTTTGTAAGGAAGAGAATTTATGCCACATCGAAATTCGATCCTTACATAGCAACCACAAAACAATACAATACACCCAAAACCAAGCTTTTCATTACATTCACAGAACAATTATTTTGACAGACAGGGTCGTAAAAATTCCGTTATAATCTATTATTACCCGTCATTATAATTTTATTATTTTAATTAAAATAAAACTTTTAATTGCTTTTATTTCCCTTCACATCTTCATTTTTAATCATGAACCTACAGGATGACAGCAAAGTGTTTAAAAACAACAGAATAGGCTAGGGTTGGGTAAATAACAACAAAAAAGATTTCTCGATTTTAATAAATTCTCATTTTAATGAACCTAAATCGATTCTTAAATCACAATCGATCTTTTGGTCTATGCTGTTTTCAGTTGATGATTAAACAGTACATAGTGCGTCTACCTCCCAAAAAACAACAATATGCTAGGCTTTGTGTTACTTTTGATATTAAAGTATCAGATTTGAAATTCTGTCCATTTCATTAGGAAATTTAAGCAATAAATTCCGTTTTGGCGCTCTTTAATGTGGCGTGACAGATCGTTGTAGCTTGTGTGTACTCGCCTGTGCGTAATCAAACGCATAAGAAAACATTCGTGACAGTTTCGTTTTTGTTTTGGATCCAGCGCTCTGCTGCTACATTGGAACGCACTTGCCACCATCTGGACAGGGGTGGGAATTACAGCTTCAGTGTAATCCGTCAAAATGATGGACAAATTTAGGTTAACGTGACATCTGATATATATATATATATATATATATACACACAGTGGCGTACGGGACACCCCCGCAGCCCCAGCGGTGTGTGGGGGGACCCCGACCTTTTGGGGGGCCCCGTTGCGGGACATTTTAAAAGGCAGTGCTTCGAGACACTGCAAAAAACGCAAGACGTGAACACAAAGGTAGTGCAGTGGAGCTGGATTAATGTTCTAAAATAACTGGGGAAAATCAATTTTTTTCTCACATTTAACCTATCATAAACACTACTTCTAAGACAACCGCGCCGTAATGAAAGAGGATATTTTTATGCTTAAAGTGGCTTACGGAGCCCCACACATGACAGGAAAAAAAAATTAAATCATGCACACAGTATTATTCGCTCCCTCGTTTTAAAAATCCCTTGATTTGATCCGACTAAATCCTGGTTACGATTTAGTAATGTCGTGTGCAAGACTTAGTAAAATGCGGAAACGAATATTCTTGCGCACAATTTAGTAAAATGAGAAAACGAATTCGTGCAGACGATTTATTACATTTATTTATTTATTATTTATTATTTTTTTGTCCTGCATGTCATATGCGTGGCTCTGTATGCTTTAAGCAGGGCTAAAAAAAAAAAAAAACAGTTCACTCCGAGCAGAATCGGTATTTTCTGTTCATGCGTCTCTTTGTATTACTAGGCTACCGTTTTGTGTTTTCTTTAGGCTACTCATTAAAAAAAAAAAAAACACGAAGAAAGCCTTGATCTGGTATCCTTTCTTGGCCTTAGTCATAGCCAATACAGCATCATCTTTGGCCAGATTTTTAAACAAAAGAAAAATCTTTCAATGCTTTAAAAGACATTAACGTATTTTTTTTTCAAGATATTTCAAATGTTTGCTGTATAGTTAAAAACACGCTACTTGTAAAAAATCGTTTTGAAAAACATATGTCGCATTTAATTATCACATTCAGACATAGCTGATGTAGGCTGACATACCGGTAGCCAAAATCAAAATGTTTACAAACATTATAAACACAAATAGGCTTTTATTTTATTCCCTTCTCTCCACACCAAATTATCCACAACATTATCCTTCACAAAGACTATAACAGCACAGTGAGGCGCTGTTCATGCTGAATGGAACGGTCTATTTAACTTAAACATTGTAAATTTTATGTTTTTTTTTTTTTTTCAATGTATTTTATTTTGATAATGAACAGGCTGCAATGTCAAGGTAGCAAAAATGTTGTGTGTGAGTGTGAGGCGCAGTGCAATCACTGTATTGTTTTCCCAACTGTTACTCGTAATTTAGTCATACCAGTGCTTGTTGCTCATACAAGCAAGATATCATTCATCACTGTAAAGCTTTTACAAAATAAAGAAAACGGCTTTCCGCCTCGTTTACGTGAACTTTGGATCGTGTCACAATGAATCGAAGTTCAGCACATTTTTTCCCTTTTGTTTTGTTAACCTGTTAAATGATTTACGTGAAATATATTTATATGTTTTTGTGCCCTGGTCCGCTGCTGCGCTTCTCTAACAACCTGTTTCAATGGCAGCGGAAATCTTCACCAGATTTTGCCACACAATTTATCATTCGTTCTCGAAACTGAAAGTGATCAAGACATTTCTCCAGAGCACAATGTTAACTGATAAATCAGTTATGTAAATGGGACAGACAGACTCAGGTGCACAATATGTGTTGCCCAATGATGAATTTGGTGCAAACAGTCCGTTGTTCCATTCAGCGTGACCAGCGCCTCACTGTGCTGTTATAGTCTTAGGGATAATGTTGTGGATAATTTGGTGCGGAGAGAAGGGAATAAAATAAAAGCCTAGTGGTGTTTATAATGTTTGTAAACATTTTGATTTAGGCTATGGGTGTTTTATCCTACATCAGCTATTTCTGAAAGTGATAATGAAATGCGACGATTTTTTTTTTTTTTTTTTTTTTTATTAACAAGTACAGTGTTTTTAACTATTTAGCAAACATTTGAAATATTGTGAAAAAAAAATAAAAATACTTGTCAGTTGGTGTGCAACAATGAATTGTCGTGCATGACATCGCAGCCGGTGGGAGGGGCCCCATCTCCTTCTTTGCGGGGGGCCTCTAAGAAGTGCGGTACGCCACTGTATACACACATACACACACACACACACACACACACACTCACACACTCACACACATACACACACACACACACACACACAAACATACATACATATATATATATATATATATATGGAGTAATGATGCTGAAAATTATAAATAATACTGTAAATAATAGAAAGAAGTTATTTTAAATAGTAAAAAAAATTTCACAATATTACTGATTTTGCTGTATTTTGGATCAAATAAATGCAGGCTTGGTAAGCAGAAGAGACTTCTTTAAAAAACATTAAAAATCTTACTGTTCAAAAACATTTGACTGGTAGTGTGTATATATAATGCAGAAAATTACAATTAATGTGTGCCTCATCTGTATGGTTGAGCAAGTTTTATTTAAATAAAAACAAAAAACACATTTAAAATTTTTAGCCATGTAGTTCATTTAATATTTTGATATTACATCAAAGTACGCTTGTGAAAAGATCCACATAAATAATCCCCAACTTAAGACAGATTACTGCTTACATCATGAAATGATGCAAAGAGTTTCAACTACACTTTAAACTGCTGTAATAACTAGTTATTTTGTGCTTAACATTCAGCACTCGAATGGTTATAATGACTCAATGAGTGGAGTACGAACATTTTTTTCAAAGGATATCACATTTAAAATGTGCTGATTAAATGACTGAAACACCTGTCAAAGATTTCGAAAGCTAGACATCTATTATCTCTCACATGCCAGTACTTGAGTAAGACTACTGTACATTACTCACGTTTCTGACATCACATTCATGTGCAACATCCATTTCTTCACACGGGTGAAGATGCTTAAACAATGCCACCACACTCATTACACAACCATATAAAGACATAACTTTCTCAAAACATCCTGATGAGGTTTAGAGTAAGTTTAGACATTAAGGTTTGACTGTTTTAATACAACAGTCAATTTTTGTTAAATTAACACACATTAACTAGAGAAACAGTATTGTTGTAAATGTACACTATTGTAAGCAAGCAAATAAATAAATAAATAAATAAATAAATAAATAAAAGGAATGGGAAACGTTAAAAACTAAAGTTTTCATGGTTCTGGAGCTAACTAAAATAAAAATAATAGTTCTTTATTGTTAGATTCTTTCACAATCATCTACAGCAATCTACAAATTTTAGTTACATGTAACCAACCAACCCGTTGTTGGCCTCTTTGAAATTGCTGGAATGAAGGCATATCAGGTTTAACTGCAGCACAGCCACGCAAGTCATAGAAACCGTGAGATTTCAATACAAGATTACAAAATCAAATTAAAATAAATAAATAAATAAATAAATAAAAAAATCTAAAAGGAAAAAATGTGTGAATGTGTTTACAATAAGACCAGCAACATGCATTAATAAAATAAAGAGGGCCATTTTTATTTCAATCTTAATAAATGCAAAGAGCAATTCAATTTTAAACTTTAAAATGATAAAAGTCCTGTTAGAACCCTATTTTTTAATAATAATAAATGCATGTTAATAAGATGTCACCCTCATATGCTGATAAATGAGACCATAAAAATAAAAATAATAGTAATAAAAAAAAAATAAAAAAATCAGAAAACAAACAAAAAGGAAAAAGAATAAAAAAGCAACAAAGACGCCATTAGAAATTGAAAATAAAATTAAAAGTAAATTAAACTCCAAACTATAATATAGCAGTGTTTCCCCTGCCACTATATTAGGGTGGCAGCCCGTCCTCCCCCAACAGCATCCCCCCCCCCTTGGGTCTATCACTTAATTGAATCGCGATATAGACCATTTCGTCAGATGTAAACATATTGGTCCCGATACACTTCCTGTTTCTTTTTTTTTTAACTTTACACAAACATCACAAAAAAATACAACCAACATAACATTTGACTGGATGAAAATGTTACATTAGCGCCTTTAAGATGTATTTGTATATGTGAAATAAAATAAAAAAATAAAAAACAAAAAAAACAGGAAGTGCTTCTGGACCAGTGTTGTTTACATCTAGCAAAATGGTCTATAGACTAATGTCTGTGAATATTAAAACGCAAAAAGATGGTTTAGATATGAATCCTGTATGTTCCGCTTGGCTCTGTATGTATCAATGGCGGAAACACAGTTTGTTTACTACACAAATACTGAAGCACACATGAGGCGATTTTCGGCCTCTGAGTCTCATTATATGACGACATGAACACATGAACTTCATCTCCAGAGCTGCTGTGAGAGTGTTAATTTTACCGTTTTATTTGATAAAACTAGCATCATATCATATTGTATACACACAGAAACTTCAAGGCAACCTGTCAAAATAAAAGTACGGTTTAACGTGTAACAGAAATATATTACTCTTGTATTAATTTTGTACAGTATAATGTACGTCTTTATATATTTCTATTTCTGGCTAATTTAAATAAAACAATTAAATGGTAAAAATGAATATCATTACCAGATTAGACTTTTTAAAACTTTTTAAACAGAATATTCACACAAATTTTCTTCCATGTATTAATTTTAACAGTAAATCTTTGTTTGTTTGCCAAAAAATAAAAGGTTTTATTTTTTATTTGATTAAAAATAAATAAATGTTTAATGTCTTCATTTGATTATCAGAAAAGTTAAAACACAAAATGAAAAAAAAAGAAAAAAAAAGAAAAAAAGAAAAGAAAGAAAGAAAAGAAAGAAAGAAAGAAAGAAAGAAAGAAAGAAAGAAAGAAAGAAAGAAAGAAAAAGACTGTAGGGCCCTATTGTTCAAAATGTTGAAATTAACAGTTTTTGACTTTTTTTTTTTTTTTCACTGAAATAAATGTTTTTGTTATTATATAGTTTTAATGTATAGTTATAAAATTATAATACATTTTCAGACCAGAATTGGACTCTCTTACCTTATTTGACAGGCTAAACACTCGCACCTCTGCATACTCCATTTTCAGAATTGTGTTTTCAATCAGAAACTTGCTGCACAGGTCACTGTAGTAGGTAGAGCGCATCGGGTCCACTTCCTGTCAGACAAAAAGAAAGAGACAATTATACGGCCTTCTTAAGTGGTGTTTACAAAGCCAAGCATCACTATTACTGTTGCTCGTAATGAGGAGTTAGTGATTTGCGATCTGTTTAACAGACATGAATGACACATCAGTAGAGCATAAATGAATTTTAAAAACATTTCCAAAAACATTATTTTGAGTTCTATTATGTATGATCTGATTGTTATTTCCTGTTACCAGAGCATCTTTTATTCTTGAGGTCATGATGAACTCACTTTAAGGGTTTGAAAGTGTGCCAGAGTCTCTTTCTCATGGCCTAGCGGATCCAGAGCTCTCATGAGCAGTATGATTGTGAGCAGACACCCTGAAACACACACACAAAGACTTACAACAGTTTCTTTTGTCAAAGATAACGCAGCTAATACAAACGCAATGTGAAGTATGCATGTACAAACACAAACACACCCATATAAAACACACTGAGACACACTTACATTTGTTCTGCGGTTCAAGCTCCAGGAGCTGATTACAGGACTGAAGCTCAGCTTGTAACACCGAACTCTTTTCAACTGACAACTCGCTCCTGTCACAAACATATCACAGATTTTTATTATTTTTATATAAAATTAATTACATTGAAAAGAAAACATTTTTGGATTTTTAGAATGACAACAATTCTTTTTTTTTTTTTTTTAATTTTCTATTCCAACTGAGCATGTCATTGTCCAATTCAAGTTCTTGTAATAAATTAGTTAACACAATCAAACATTGGTAAGACATCACTCTTTTCATCGTGAGACCTGTTTGACACATGAAGAAATTGTTTCGAATAACTGTCATACACATATATATAAGGCCGTATAATATATATATATATATATATATATATATATATATATATATATATATATATATATATATATATATATATATTATATATATATATATATCACTGATTTTTAATCAAATTTTTGCATTAATCCAATATTTAATATCTTTCTTTTTTTTATTTATTTAGGTAGCTAGGTAGGTATTTAGGTATTTTTCTTTTATTTTAATACACACTGTTGACATAACAGTTTTATTTTAACCTCATCCAAAACCCCACCCTCTAATGATATGTCAGCAAACCTGAATCTGTAAAATGATTGACAGGGTGTGGGCGGGACACCACCTTGACAGCTGTTTACGCAACACTGGGCTTTCTAACATGAATGAGAAGGACAATGGAGCAGTGTAGCAGCAAAAACATTAATTACACATATTAGTCAGATCAATTAGTAGGTTTTGTTACAAACTATAATACATCATAAGGCATTGTTATAATATTCAGTTCTTCCTGATTTGCAGTTCAGTGTTTGGTTTTCCTGTGTCTTTTGTGAAAAATAGAACGTGTTTTAGTGTTTACTTAAAACTTTATGACATTTAAAGCATTTAAGTGTAGACAAATAGGAAAGAAGGCTGTCTTTGTAATGCTTTAATGTATCAAAATAAGTTTGCTATGCTTTGATATTATATTTTAATACTTTAAAGAGAAGTCCACTTCCAAAACAGAGATTCACAGATAATGTACTCACCCCCTTGTCATCCAAGATGTTCATGACTTTTTTCTTCAATTGTAAAGAAATTATGTTTTTTGAGGAAAACATTTCAGGATTTTTCTCCATATAATGGACTGATATGGTGCCCCAAGTTTGAACTTTTAAAATGCGGTTTAAATGCAGCTTCAAACGATCACAGATGTGGTTGTAAACGATCCCAGTCGAGAAAGAAGGGTCTTATCTAGCGTAACGATCGGTTATTTTCATTAAAAAAAAAAAAAATACAATTTAAATACTTTTTAATGCCAAACGTTCATCTTGTCTTACTCTGCCTGGACTGTTTTTGTTCTGGTTCATGACAGTTAGGGTATGTCAAAAAACTCCCATTTCACGTTCTCCCTCAACTTCAAAATCATCCTGTATCTCTGTTTTACCTTTTTTGTTGAGGTGTTTGATCTTCTTTGCATGTTGACTTTGCAAAGACTGGGTTGGAATTTCTGCAGTGATGTAGGATGATTTTAAAATGATTTAAAATGAGGGAGAAAATACGATTGGAGTTTTTCAACATACCCTAACTGTCTTGAGCCAGAATACACAGAGTTCAGGGAGAGCAAGACAAGACGAGTGTTTGATATTAAAAAGTATTTCAATTGTCATTTTTTAATGAAAATAACTGATCGTTTCGCTAGATAAGACCCTTCTTTCTCAGTTGGGACCATTTACAACCGCAAACACTGAACGTTTGAAGCCGCATTTAAACTGCACTTTGGAAGTTCAAAATTTGGAAGTTCAAACATTTTTTTTTCTTTACCACCGAAGAAGAAAAACACGAACATCTTGGATGACAAGGGGGTGAGTACATTATCTGTAAATTGTTGTTCTGGAAGTGGACTTCTCCTTTAATGTATTGTTTGCTTAAAATATTTAAATTTTACGTATAGCTTTAACCCTGTGTTCCTGTACTGCATCTGGTTTTGATACACTGTTGGATTCAAAAAGACCTATTTTTTAAACTTTGATACTTTAATTTATTTAAAAGTTTGGGGTCTGTAAGATTTTTTTTTTTTTTTTTAAATGTTTTCTAATGTATTTATTTAATTAAAAATACAGTAAAAATCCTTATATTATAAAATATTATTACAATTTAAAATAACTATTTTCTAATGTCCTCAGTGTCACATGATCCTTCAGAAATCAATTTTATATGCTGATTTGCTCCTCAAGAAATGTTCCTAACTATACAATGTTAAAGGACAATGGACAACAGCTATACTGCTGTGTATTTTTGTGGAAACCATGATACTTTTTTTTCAGGATTCTTTTAAAGAAAGCTAAGAAAACTCAATCTTTTGTAACATTATAAATGTCTATACTGTCACTTTAGATCAATTTAATGCAGCTTTGCTAAATAAAATTCCCCAAACTTTAAAATGTTAGTGAATTTAGGCTACATTTCATAGAAAGGTGTATGTTGCCAATAAAATGGTATGCTTAATTTAACTGTTTGTTGCAAATGCACAGTATTATTCTTAAGAATCAAGCTCTTCACCTTCATATTTAGGGTGTTATGGTTTAGTGTCAAAAAAAGTAAATAAATAAATAAATAAAACACTTAAAAACTCTTAATCGTCTTTTAATCGTGATTACACATACAGACTCACAGCAGTACCTGAAAAGCTCCTGATCAGTGGCAGAGTCTCTACACCAGCTTTCAGCACAGCCTAAAACATGACAGAGAAATTTATTACACTTGCTCTCACTGCCTATCTTTATCTATCTCTATTGACTAGGGCTGCCCTCAACTAAAGATTTTGTTGGTCGACTAGAAGTCATTAATTTTAAGCATAAGTTGCACGTTTATTAATAAACCATACAAATCATAACAAGCCTTTTATTGCCTACATAACTTAATATGTGCTCAAGCGCGGAGGCAAAAAAGAGCTTGCCACAGTGCACCGTCAGATATAATAATTATGAATGTGTCAGGGAAAAACAGCAAGGAGACTGCATTAATGTTTTAATAATTTATTGACAAACTAGTGCGACAGTCGGCGACACTGATTTGTCATCTCCACAGTAGTGTTGCACCTGTATGCATATTCAAACAGATTACATAATCTGAGAATATTTGTTTTCCATTTGAACTGGTAATTTGAAAGTAGACATTTCACTCTTGATAGACATACTGTGTTTTCTGTAAGCCAAGTATATAGTTTAGGAGATTTACGCTCAAACTGACAGAGAAAGAGATGGCAGAAAGTGCATGCTGTTTGCTTTCATTGTTTTACAAAAGCGCAACGTTTCATTGTTATTCTGAGTGGACACAAATAAACAGTCTTTACAGACAGGAAACATGTATTACTCTGTATGATGATTACTCTGTATTATCTGTATGACCAAAAATAACAGAGTATTTTAAGGGCAAGTGACCACACCAGCGCCTCCATCTTTCATGCAGTAAGCGTGCAACTATTCAGCTTCCACACTCCGCACAGACGCTTCAACAGTGCGCATTTTTCAAGATTAACATTAGATTGAGCAGCCATGTAAATTTGCTACCGCATTTATCTTTCAGATGATAAGCCATATTTGAGGTCTATGAATGACAGGCGAGCATTTGGATGTCCTGTCCAATGTACTATATTACCACATAGACCACCTGTTAAGGATCTGTCCATCACGGACTGCGTGACTTCGCAACCTCCTTTGGAATTTTTCTTTGTTTTTTTTTCTGAGACTAAGCGACTAATGCATTTTTGGTCGACCAAGCCTCTTCTCGTCGACTATTAGGGTGCAGCCCTACTATTTACTAAATACAAAATCCTCCTCAGGGATTTTCCCTGCAAACACTCCTTCGCATGTCAGAGTGACACTTACCTGTGTAGAGAGCGCAGTCTCTGTGTGCGTGTTTCTCTGTCCAATGGACAGTCAGGTTGTGTTCATTACTCATGTCACTGATGGATCCGGAAGGAAGATCACACAGCTGACAGACACAGTTAAAGATCTGTGCGTGAGTGTATAAAAAAAATAAAACTATAGCTCTGCTTTACAAAGAAAGGAAGAGCTCATTAAATAGAAACGAACATTCTAGAAATTCTGCTAAATGTCTCCTTTTGTGTTTCACAGAAGAAAGTCATACAGGTTTAAAGCAATAGTTCACCCAAAAATGGCAATTTACTGAAAGATTCACTAAACCTCAGGCCATCCAAGATGTAGAGGAGTTTGTTTCTGCATTTGGAGAAATGTAGCATTCCATCATTTGCTCACCAACAGATCATCTGCAGTGAATGGGTGCCGTCAGAATGAGAGTCCAAACAGCAGATAAAAACATCACAATGATCCACACCACTCCAGTGCTTCAGTTAATGTCTTGTAAAGCCAAAAGCTGCATGTTTGTAAGATACATATCCATCATTATGGCATTTTAACTTCAAACTGTTGTTTCCGTTGCTAAAATACAAGTCCATAATCCACAATATCGCTTCCTCCAGTGACAAAGTAATTCGAGAAAACACCGATCAAATACTTTTTACAAGTGAAAACAGTCTAAAACAGCTCTAAACAAATATGTGTGTGGACTTTGATGTGAGAAGACAATAGGAGATGGACTTTTTCATTAGAGGAAGCATTATTATGGACGTACACGGTCTTAGTTAAAATGCCTTAATAATGGATGTGTTTGTAAAAACACATAGCTTTTCACATTCATTGATGGAGTGGAGTGGTGTGGATTACTTGTGCATTACTGTGATGTTTTTATCAGCTGTTTGGACACCCATTCACTGCAGAGGATTCATTGGTGACCAAATGATGCAATCCTGAATTTCTACACATCTAATGAAGAAACAAACTCACCTACATCTTGAATGGCCTTGGCAGGGTTAAGTCAATTTTCAACAAATTTTAATTTTTAGATGAACTTTTCTTTTAAAAACTGAGTAAATTATGAAAAAGGACATTTGTGATCTGTTTTAAACAAAAGAGAAGCTGCTTGGAGAGGCTGAAGTGAAGGATACCCAGACAGGACTGTGACGGAAACGAGGGTGAGCGCTTCTCCACTCCACTTGCTGAGGTTGGCCGTCCAACACCAACATCAGACCCTCCGACTGAGCCTGGGAGAGAAACACTAGTTCAGTTGTATTGTGGTTAAACAGTACAGCTGAATTTCTCAAAGGATTCACTTACATGAACAGGTTTGGAGAAAGCGACCGACACCCTCTCGCCCTCCCGGCTGACATACACACAACTGATCATCTCCTCGCGCTCAGCTACACACACACAGAAAGGGTGAGCAGACTTGTCTTAACAAATACATAGTTATTCTAAACACACACACACACACACGGACACACACACACCTCTGCCCAGCAGCCAGCGGTAGTAGAACCAGGCGCTCTGGTCGTTGGGGTCAGTGAAGAAGGCATTATGCGCCAGCTCATATTCTAGAGAAACAAACACAGAAGATCAAAACAAATAAGTCAGAAATCTTACTACATGGCTCACTCAAAATCTTCTGACCAGTCAACTGCGGCAACTCGAGGACAAATAATTTTGGTAATACCACAGCATCCTTAGATGCTTGATTTGGATTGTCTGACAGATATTCTGAAGTGCTAAATTATTTTTCTAACTACAGAGATAGAAGCAGGTCCAGGTCTTGACCATATTACCACAAAACACAATGACACAAAAAGAAAGAAAGAAAATAGAAAGAAACAATGCAATCTTTTTTTATTATCATCTAGAACAACATCATATAGAACAAGATCTATATAAAGTACAGTCTCCTCACATAATAAAACTAGGTTTAACTCAAATCAGTATTTAATTTCGCTTTATTTATTTTGTGATGCAGCTGTGTAATAAGCAGATAAATGTACAGTCAACCTCTGTGTCTAGGTCATAATCAGGTTGTAATCTTTTTCATAAATGATATCGCATTTAAATAAGATAATTTAATTTTAATAGTTTAAATAATAATGTATATTTTTCTTTATATGTATTTATTTAATAATATAATAATAATAATAATAATAATAATAATAATAATAATTTTATTATTTATTTATTTAAACAGTACATTAAATCTAACTATTGGCAAAAAGATTCAAACTACTGTTTAAAAGTTTAAGTTTTTTTTTTTTTTTTAGAAATTATTGACTATTTTTATTCAGCAATGATGCATTAGATTGTTGAATTAATTGACAAAACATTTGCATTTCAAATAAATTTTGTTCTTTTTTACTTCTTTTTTAACTTCTACCATTAATCAATCCTGAAAAAAATTTATCACAGTTTCCACAACTCTTTTCAACATTAATAATAATCAGAAATGTTTCTTGAGCAGCAAATCAGCATATGTGACCCTGGGCCACAAAGCCAGTCATAAGGGACAATTTGTTGAAAATGAAATTTATACATCACCTGAAAGCTAAATAAATAAGCTTTCCATTTTTTTGGCTATTGCTACAATTATACTTGTGCTACTTAAGACTGGTTTTGTGGTCCAGGGTCACATATTAGAATGATTTCTGAAGGATCATGTGACACTGCAGACTGAAGAAATGGTGCTGAAAATCCACCTTCGCATCACAAGAATAATTTACATTTCACCATATAATCAGAAAATTAAATTGCAATTTTATTACTATTTAATTGTAAGTTGTAAATTTTAGAATGGTACATCATGAGCTCATGTACTAATTGCTGTGCCACAAAAGTTGTGCTGCAGTATGTAATATAAGATAAAGCACAATCCTGAGTGCCTTATTTCACAGACCTTTAAGAAGCTGCTCCTCACAGACTCTGTGTGACTGAATTTGAGGTGATGCAGTGGGAGAGCATCCTGTGTTGGCGCCGGAGTCCGGGGCAGGCTGTGGGTGGAGCTGAGGTAACAGTGTGCTCCTGTAATGCCAGCTGGAGTAGTTGGAGAAATTGGAGCCAATCAGACGATCTGTGAACTGCAGCTCCTGCTCGACAGAAACACCAGACTCCTTTACCACCGTGCGCCTGTAATCCCAACAGTGGACTGAGGATTGAAACAGAAAAAAAAAACACGTCAGACAGAGAAATATAAAAACCTGCTCAACACAAAGTCAAGTCTTATATTTGTCTTGTTCACTCCATGACTCTCTTACAGTTGCGCTCATCCAGGCTGAGGCAGCGATCGCAGAGGCCGAGCTCTCGTGTCCAGTCAGGCTGGGGCAGACGGGTGTTTACCCAGGTGCGGTGGTGCCAGCAACCATAAGATTTGGGGTTCACTTTCAGACAGGCCTCAATAAAGTGCAGCTCAGACTCATATAGCTTCTGTACCTCGTCCTTCTCTCTAGAGGATGCAGAGAGAAATATATTACTGCCTTTAAAATGTTGCTTTGGTCATATTTGGTCAGGAGTTATCATTTTTTTTAAACAGTATATATATATATATATATATATATATATATATATATATACAGGGTGGGCCATTTATATGGATACACCTTAATAAAATGGGAATGGTTGGTGATATTAACGTCCTGTTTGTGGCACATTATAAGTAGTCAGAAACTTGTAAATAACTCATGAAAGAATAAAGTTACGTTTAAACCAAGCACACCATTGTTTTTCTTGTGAAATTCCCAATAAGTTTGATGTGTGATGTATCCATATAAATGGCCCACCCTGTATATATATATATATATATATATATATATATTTTTTTTTTTTTGGCATTTTTATGTTTGTTTTTCTTAATGTTAATAAATGCAGTTCAGTATAGATATTACTGCTATGTCCTGTCCTGACACTAGGATTTTTTTAACATGAAAAAACTTCTATAATGATCTATAATGACAAATGAAAATATTTAGAAATTCTAAATAAAAAAACATAAATATTTAGACCACAAAACATTTTATATAACTAATGCATTTTAGTAAAAAACTCAATGTTCAGTAGAAAAACAAAAATGGATTTACAATTCATTATGTGTAACACGTAAAAATGGTTATGTGCATAACATAAAAAATATGGCATAAACCTAGTCACTAGTTATATTATTTTAGTAAATTATTACAAGATTTAGAATAAAATGTAACAGATTTTCAGAAGCCCTGTGCAGAAAGAAAAAATAAAGTTGCTTTGTTTAATCAAAAAGTTGATCAAATTAGTATTTTATCTATCTATCTATCTATCTATCTATCTATCTATCTATCTATCTATCTATCTATCCATCTAATAGATGTGTGATTTGCATTATAATACTATAATATAATTTAATAGAATAGAATATTATATAATGTAATATTATATAATTTAATGTAATATAATATAATATAATATAAAATAATATAATATAATATAATATATTGTAATATAATATAATATAATAAATGTTAAGTATAAAAACACATTTTCACCAAAAAAAAAAGGATTTTGCATTTAATACATGTGTGATTTGCATCATCATAATATAATATAATATAAAAGTAATTTACAGAAGCAGAATGAATTGAAAAACAATCTGATTTAAAAAAATATATATAATAATAAATAAAGTATATATGACCAATACTGAGTGACAAACAAAAAAAAGAGTGAGAGACTGAAAATAAATTGGTGGTTGTGTGTAAACAATAGCTTAGCCTCTCATACATTAAATCTTAACCAAAAACCTGCACATGTTTGCATTATGGCTCGATGTGTCCCAGTGCAGCGGTCTCTTACCGTAATGTCTCCAGGTGTAAGAGCACTTCTCTCCTGTAGTTCCACAGCGTGGCAAAGTCTGGGTTTGAGGACAGGAGTTGCTGAGTCAACTGCAGAGCCTCCTCATCATGTTCCCCAGCACTCCTCTGAGACAGAGACAGGGACACCTCAGCTCTGACTCAACCTGACTTAATTCAATACACAACACAGTACTCAACAAACCTTTTTCAAGACGGCATCACGAGCAGACACAAACGCTTTTAACTTTTTCTCTCTCTCCTTCCTCTTCTCCTCCTCCTGCTGCGCGGTTGACTTTATCTTCACACGTCCGTGCTGTCAACAACAAAGTAAGAAACATATGCCTAATATACAGAGTCAAACTAGAGGAAATGGTACAATACTATGACAGAAAGAACAACTCACCATAATTCACCACTTGAAGATCTACAAATAGGAAAACAATATAACAGTATAGATTCATTTTTAATAATGTGATGCATGATGTGACACTGTGCATGTGCATCTAGATTGTTTTTAAGGTGTAAAGACAGACACACACGTCATGTATGTCATTTCTATGAGAGCATGAGTATGACCCACCCAACAGACAATGACTGAAGACTTCAGTGTCATTTGAAATATTAAATATCCCATCAGCACACACTTCCTGCCACTTAAATCACAATAATATATGGGTGCAGCCCTCTAAACAAATTTTAGGTCTAAATACATCTGGAATGATTGATCTGTCATACTGATGCTCAATCGTAGATGCTTCACAACATGCGTTAAACTTTGCTTTACCCTGCTGGTGGAGTTTCGAAATTAACATTATATATATTAAACAGCTTTATATGTTAAAGAGTGTTTTTGTTTTTACCTCAGTCTTTGACTTTAGGATGTGCAGGACGTGTAATAAATGCAAGCTGCACTACAAGCAACTCTTCCGTCGCTTCAATAATACGTCATCATGACGTCCACTAGCGCCCTCTGCGGGCCGTCTATGACGTGTCTTGTCATAAGGAATATTGTTTGATTAATCTGTTGCTAATTTCTGTCGTTTTTTTTTTTTTTTTTTTTTTTAATTTAGTGAACATAATTGTAATTACAGCGGAAATAAGCTTTTGTTTTTAACATATCTAAAACAAGTTCAACAATATCTAAAAACATAAAAAAAAACTGTAAAATGCTACTATTTGTGAACATTGCATTGTTTTTAATTTCACTTTTTGACTTTTGATTCTATTTCTTCATTTATAAAAAATAAATAAATAAATACATTTAAAAAAAAAAAAAAAACACTCATACTACTACTACTACTACTACTACTACTACTAAAAGCTCCTTAAAATAAAATAAAATAAAATAAAAGCTGCTTGGCAATTAGTATCTCTGTTTCTGATATTATATTATATTAAGTCTGGTATCAGTTTGGTTAATATTCTTGTATATTGGCAAAATAATATAATAACGTATGAATTAAAATAAAAAAATAAACACTAAATTTCAATTTGTAAAGCATTTAAATATAGAAGATGATTCCTGGCTATCATTTTTAATAGAATAGAATAGAATAGAATAAAATAAAATAAAATAAAGTAAAAAGCTGCTTGGCAATAAGTATCTCTGCATCTGATATTATATTATATTAAAAAAAAACACTCATACTACTACTACTACTACTACTACTACTACTAAAAGCTCCTTAAAATAAAATAAAATAAAATAAAAGCTGCTTGGCAATTAGTATCTCTGTTTCTGATATTATATTATATTAAGTCTAGTATCAATTTGGTTAATATTCTTGTATATTGGGAAAATAATATAATAACATATGAATTAAAAATTAAACACTAAATTTCAATTTGTAAAGCATTTAAATATAGAAGATTATTCCTGGCTATCTTTTTTAATAGAAAAGAATAGAATAGAATAGAATAGAATAAAATAAAGTAAAATAAAATAAAATAAAATAAAATAGCTGCTTGGCAATTAGTATCTCTGCATCTGATATTATATTATATTATATTAAGTCTGGTATCAATTTGGTTATTATTTGTGTATATTGGCAAAATAATATAACATATGAATTTAATAAAATAAAATACAATAAATACTCAAGGTGGCAGAAATGTTTTCTTCATTTTCTAGTGTAATCTATTTGTTCCCATAAGTAAAGGTCGTATCAGTTTACTGTCAAACAGAGCTGTGTAAATGTATACAGGCTTGTGCACAGTATGCATTCATGTTTTCACGTGTTACATTAAGTCCCAAAATAGGACAGATTTGATAAGATTAGATTACTCAGCATTATCAGGTCCTCTGAGAGTGTTACTGTGCTCACCTGAGACCACAAATCTGCAGTAATCAGAGACAGCGGAGTAACACCTTTTATGAACACTCAGGTGAGCGTCCTCTCCCAGTCTCTTATGATGCAGATGCTTCTGGAACACCATGCATTGATGGGAAAAATAAGACTATTTTGTTACCTTGCAGAACTCAAGCAGGAATTTCATAACTAAATCTCTCAAAAAGGCTCGCTGCACGTCAACTGCTTGTACCATGCATGTGAGGAAAAAAAAACAAAAACCTTTTCCTTTTTCTTCAGATATGTATAAACACAACAGGAGCCACTCTCTACAGGACAAAATCCATGAAATCATACATGGAGACAATATATTTTTATGTAGAAGTACAGTTATTAGATAAACCACATTACAAACATTATACAAACATTACAAACCAAACATACAAATTGAACCACGTCATTCATGTTATGTCAGTTGTTCAATATCAAGCATGCATTAAATCTGTTAAATCCCTCATTTTTTCAATCATGAGTAAATTTTTTAAACAAGCAAAACACTCGAGCAGCACAAAAGCACACAATATATATGTACAAATCAACCTAATTCAAAAACATTAAAACACCTTTTTAAATTGACAGTCAGGAGGATTTTACAGATAACTACTGTTAGTGTATGAGATATAAATACAAAAAAAAAAAAAATAAGAAATGTTACAGAAAATCCAGTGCAAGCGTTTCGCTGTCTCTGGTAAATAAAGGCACCAGTTTGTAAGGCTCTGGTCATGAGCTCTACTGAAATAAAGGGTTATTAAACTAATTGGGTGTTCCATTAGTCCTTAATGAATAATGTTTTAATTTTCCCACATTTTATAAAGCTCTACTTAACACATTTAAAGTTGAAGTTAGTGTTGAGGAGTTAATATCACATATAACTGAGCACAACTGGGATTTTAGACATGAAATGACCTCAAAATGTTTAGAACAAGTAGAACTACTGGTTTGTGGTAAGTGAATGAGAAATAATGTTGCATGATGTGAGATCTGTTCCCTTCAATCCTCAGAGGAAATGGCAGGACAGGGCCGCTCAGTGTTTGTCCTCCTCGATGGTAAAGCTTTCCATGGGTTGTTTGCCCAAGTTATAAATGTCCTCCAGCAGACCACGTGGAGTCAGGATGTGAGTCGAGCCTACAGACAACAAAAAAGGCATTATTTGAACCATTTCATAACACTGGCTGCATTTTAAGCCTCTTTCAGGTTTCTTGAATCATATTGTTAAGCTTAGCAGCATGCTATTTGAGAACTTGTATGGACTCTTACCGATGATGACCTCACAGGATTTATTAGCATGCGTGACTTCATAAGCACAGCGCATTTCTGAGTAACTGACCCCACCCAGAACAAAGATGATAAGCCGCGAGCCGCTCCTGAGATCATCCGGAGAACTGCCCTTGTGCTTCTGCCGTGCACTGACAGGAAACAGACCAGATCCGTGTGAGTAAAAAAAATTAAATAAATATAAAAATAAAAATAAAAATCAGTCCATTACAAAACACTTTATATATGCACATACAAATTACTGTTCAAAAGTTTGGGGTCATGAAGATTTAAAAAAAAAAAAAAAAAAAGTTTTTGAAAGAAGTCTCTTCTGCTCACCAAGGCTGCATTTATTTGATCAAAACCAAAAAAAAAAAAAAATCAGTAATTTTACAATTTAAAACAGCTGTTTTCTATGTGAATATAGTGTAAAATGCAATTTATTTTGGCGATCAAAGCTGTATTTTCAGCAACATTATTCCAGTCTTTAGTGTCACATGATTCACTGCTTATAAATTAAATAATTATGTAATTAATTAACTAACTAACTAACTAAACTAAACTAAACTAAACTAAAATATAATATAATATAATATAATATAATATAATATAATATAATATAATATAATATAATATAATATAATATAATAAAATAAAATAAACCTTGGGTATATTTCTAATTCTTTAAAAACAATTGAAAAAAAAAAAAAAAAAAAAAAAAACTATTCTATTCTATTTTATATCCTGGTATAAATTTGGTTAATAATATTCTTATATTGCCAAAATAATACAATATTACTAAATGAATTTCAAAGAAGAAAAAAAAAAAATCTGCATTTATTTGAAACATTATACCATTATAAATGTCTTTTCAGTCACTTTATGCCCTAGTTTGATATGCCCTGAAAAAAGTATTAATTTCAAACAAACAAACATATCTTTTGCAACATTTTAAATGTCTTTACGGTCACTTTTTATCAGTTTGACACACCCTGAAATAAAATAAAATAAAATAAAATAAACTGGAAACAATCTCTGCATCTCAAAAAATTATATTATATTATATTATATTACATATTAACAAAATAATATAATATCTTTTCAGTCACTTTTGATCAATTTGATATACCCTGAATAAAAGTATTAATTTCTTTCAATCAATCAATCAATCAAACAAATAAATATATAAATAAATCTTATTTAAAAACCCCAAACATTTGAACAGTACTGTATGATATATTACATCATGCAATTTGATCACCAGTGGGAAATGAGAAGCCTTTTAAATTTTAGGTAGGCCCATTTTTATTTTTTATTTTTCTAGAAAAACTTGAAATAAAGCAACACAAAAGAATTAAATAAAGTATGTGTAAAAAGCAGCCAACAACCCAAAGGGCTGGTCTTCATCCTCATCTTACCTCACCACTCTGACAGCCAGAGGAATGAAAAGAGAGACATTGACTACAACTTTAAACTCAACAATTATAATAAAACACTATGGATTTATTTATTTTTTTTAACTGATGGATGAGCAGCCATAAAAGTATGCCACAGATGCTTAGTGCTTTAAGGGTGTATCTTAAAGAAAAAATGTAAGGTAATTAATTAATTATGTAAGAGACTTGCTGGGAACTGTGACTAAACTGGGTGAATCAATCTGACCAGGCCTACCTTACAGCACGTGAGCCGTTCCACGCAGACGGACATTCAGACTGATACGGCCAGTCTTTGACATCCAGTTTGTTCTCTACTGCATCCTACACACACACACACACACACACACACACACACACACACACACACACACACGTTTAACTGAAACAAGCTCATTTTTCAATACACAACAACATATTCATCTTATAAGGTTAACTCACTAATAAATGAAACATTACTTTTACATAGTATTTCTGTATTAAATCTATTCATAGTGAATGTGCCTCCTCAGAAGACTTGGATTAAACCACTCGATTCATATGAATTAATTTTACATTGTCCTTATATACTATTCAAAGCTTAAAGATGATGGCGGGATGGAGTTCCAATGGAGAGACAGAAATTTCATTACAATTTTTTTTTATTTGTATGTCAGAAGAAAGAAAGCCACAGAGATTTGGAGTGACATGAGGGTGAGTAAATCATGAGAGAATTTTCATTTCAGTTAAGATATCACAACTATAAGCTAATTTTCATATGACCTCATATGCAATAGATTTTAAGCATTCAGCAACTGGTCTGCCTTATGCAGGGATTAACACATAATTGAGGTCCTTTACATAGAGAAGGCTTAAAGTTACAGCAACAAGAAACAGTCTACAGTTATATAAGGAGCATTATAGAGTTCATGGAGGAAAAAAAAAAAAAAATATTCTCATGGTGGCCTGTCTCAACATGCCTGACAAAACTTGTGCAATTCAATGTTTCCTTTGACAAGAAAAAGAAAGTACCCACTGTAAACCAGCACATGACTGTCTACCCAAAGGCTTTTAGCAGTGCTATTTATAGCAGTCAATAAAATAAGACATTGTCTTTTTATGACTTCTGGAAGCATGACATTTTATCTGTCAGTCATAACTTGGAATATAATGTGGCCTTGAGCAGTACATATGTGCTTATTTACATTTTACATTATACCTGTAATCTCATGTTCTGCTGTATTATATATCAGAGCTCAACAATAAGGATGGCCTGCTGGCCCAAGGGCAGTGTGAAAGCGTTTCAGGACAGTTAACTTGCCTTTTTGGGATAGTTTTAAATTCATTGTTGTTGTACATCCATTTTACATCTTGCAAATCTAAGTATTTTGTGTTCCAGTATTTATGGTTAGATTATAGCTGTATAATTTCAACTTCTTGTAATTTCAATTAGTTGCAAAAAATACTGTCAAAAAAAAAAAGGGTAAATTGAATCGCCATATCTGCTTCATTTCAGCTTCAACACGACAACATAATACCTTAAATTCATCAAGATCAAGCATTAGTGATTCACTTCCAGAACAAAAATTTACAGATAATGTACTCACCCCCTTGTCATCCAAGATTTTCATGTCTTTCTTTCTTCAGTCGTAAAGAAATTGTTTTTTGAGGAAAACATTTCAGGATTTCTCTCTATAAAGTGGACTTCTATGGTGCCCCTGAGTTTGAACTTGCAAAATGCAGTTTAAACATATATAAATAAAAATGTAATTAGTTGTTACTACTGTAAATCTATATTAATAATCTAAATCTATATTATTATGTGATCTCCTTCAATGCTTTCAGAATCTTCACTTTTTAAAATGATTTTGTTTCTGTATTTTCTGTATAAGACAGTAGCCTATTTATTTATTGATCGATTTATCAAAGTAAGCAGAAAATAGTACAAACTTTGCTAACGCGATTGTTTTGAACAATTATTAACTTAATATTTATTAATAACATTATTATTAAAAAAAAAAAAAAAAAAAAAACATTATTTTAAAAGTAGGCTATATAGTATATACTGTGCTTTTTGTCCCATGATTGTGAAACATGAAACTCACTTACATGATTTTATGGTAAAATAGATTTTTTTCATGTTAATCAGGTCAATTTTGATTAAGAACAATGCACTGTTGGCTTTAATCCAGCGTAAGTGGCGCAGCAAAAATAGACTTGGCGCAGAAACGTGTGTGGAACCGGCATAAGTGTCACTCACCTCCATTATATCTTTAATGACGGGTGTCCAGCGAGACACTTTGTAAGTCTCCTCGTCTGACCGGTCTCTCCGAGACGGTTTACGATATGGCAAAATGCTTGGCTGTTATGATGAGAGATGGGGGTAAAACTGAATACCAGCAAAAATAAAACTTTGTAAAACAGCTTTTGTATTTCACGTCCAATCAGAACGGTCAAAAATCAATACTCTTAAATCAATAATAAAACCACCATTTGCTGTGGTTTGGAAAAAGCCATGAAACTGTTGGTATGGATGGTAAAATTTTGGTATTGTAATTACTTTATAAACCTACAGCACTTCTCTATTCCTAAATACGTTCAAGTAACTAAACTGCAAGTACGAGTCACCAGTGTGAGTGAATTATGCAATATCAGTGCCAGAGGAGACAGAAAGCATTCGTGGACTCACTTTGTTGATGGGAACTCCCAGATGTTCCCAGTTCTGGATATACCCCCTCTCATCCTCGATTTTCACATGCTGAATCAGTTTATTCAGGTTCTCCGCTGTCGTACCTGCTCATTACACACAAACACACCATGCTCAACCAGCTGGAAAACATACTAAACTGGACAGCGTAGATGTTTCCAAATCTCTGCGTGACAAGAAAAGAAAAATATCCACCGTTTAGACTGAAGATGTAGAGAAGGACGGCCCGGATCTTATCGGTGGTGTCATGTGGGTGTAACAGCACAGGAAGTAACGTCCTCATGGGATCCTTGACCTTCTGTCCTTCAGCATCGGCACCCATAGCCAGATCCTACATACAAAGGACAAAATCAGACACAAAAAGACCATGTGAGACACACTCTGGACAGAAGAGGGCGTCCTTTCTCTCGAGACATCACTACGCTTTACCTGTTCGGCTTTGCAAAGTTTTTCCACGTTCTTCTGGTAATGATTCATCAGATCCTCAGCTAAACACAAGTGGACAGTTTTCTGAGAGAAAAATGGGAAACAATGAACTGCAAGTGAGCATTTTCAGGCAGTCACTATTGAACGTACAGCCAGAATGAACGTGATCTTTCAAAGTCGCAGGTGTCATGTGATAGCATGCTCTTTCAGGGCATGTGAGGCGGCTCGATTACCTGAGCCATCTGCTTGCGGAAGCCTGGCATCTTCTTCATGAGCTGTGATAGGACTCCAATTGAGATCTGCCAATGACAGGGGGCATCTATGACCTACTCATATGAGGGAATCTGCAACTGGACACTACTGGTATTGTTTCGAGGTGTAATTAAATGTAAAAAATATACTGTACCTTCTCATCAGTCTGTTTCTTCTCACCTCTGCTGACAGAGATTTCCTTTACCAGTTTGGGGATTTGCCTTTGGAATAAATAAATACAGTAGTGCTGATTACATAAATAGGGATATTTATGACAATAGGCTTTATGCCTAACATCAGTGTAAACAGCAGTATTAACTGACAGTGATATCTGTGGACAGTTAAGGTATCCAGCTAACCTAGCTAGTTGTCTGTACTGTCTGCATTTTATTCAATGTTAATATCCAAATGTTAGCGAGAAAAAAAAAAAAAAACCTTTCAGATATGAATCTTTTTTTTTTTTTGAGAATAAAGTAATCCCATAATGCACTGCAACAAGCTTAAAGGAGCAGGGAGTTTGGGGTCAATGTGACTTATTTTTATTATTATTTTTTTAAAAGAAATTAATACATTTTTTCAGCAAGGATGCATTAATGTGATCAAAATTGACTGGAAAAACATTTATAATGTTACAAACGATATCCATTTCAAATAAATACTGTTCTTTTGAACTTCCTATTCATTAGATAATTTAGAAACAGAAATTATATCAAGGTTCCCCAAAATATGAAGCCACACAACTGTTTTCATTATTGGCAATAATCAGAAATGTTCCTTGAGCAGCAAATAGTCATATTAGAATGATTTCTGAAGGATCATGTGACACGGAAGACTGAAGTAATGATGTTGAAAATTCATCTTTGATCACAGGAATAAATGACATATATTCATAACAGTTATTTTAAATTGTAATAATCACTTTTTTAGAATATTACAGTTTTTACTGTCTTTTTGATCAAATACATGCAGACTTGGTGAATATAAGAGACTTATTTAAAAAACATAAATCGTACAACCCCAAACTTTTGAATTTTAGAGTAGAGAATAGGGAATACAGTACTGACACACACAGTCCAGTTTAAAGGAAACTGAACGCTCCACCCAATGTTTGGAACTCAATGAACTCTGATACGAACTCAAGTAATTCTACTTACTCAGTGACCTCAGCAATGTGCATGTGACGTAGTTTGATCCATAACTGATCCTCTTCATTCAGTAAAGCGTCTTTCTTAGAGCCATCCTTTAATGTATACCTAAGAGAAAACACACAGAAATTCACCAATACATAGGAGAACCAAAATAACAGCAAGGATGTCTGTTAAAGTAAATAGAATTTCAAGCTAATTTCAAAGTTAAATAAAGATCAGGTGATTTGGCTGAAATTCAGTCGAGGTGACATACTCATAGGTGTTGTCCTTTATTGGTATGAGGTCATAAGCCATGGCCTGGTAGGTGAGCTCATGAAGGATAGGGCTAACAGGGTCCATTGCACGGTCAACAATCAGAAGCTGAGCCTGCGTTTTTCCCTGAATATGAAAGGAAAGTGCAGAAGAGGCAGTTTGTGCAAACAGAAAAATCACTTATAAGACGTCACATTCTAGTGCTTTAAGACATTTAAGCACATATGAAAAAAGACATTATTTAGCAAGCCTGTAACCACCTAAAACAATGATTTTTAAAAGGCATTTTTGGCAAATCCAGGTAATTTACCATAGAAATATTATGTTGATCAATTTAATGCATCCTTGCTAGTAAATCCAGCCATATCACTCAGATACGCTGATCACTCAACAGCTCTCACCTTTTTCTTTGAATTATCATCCAAATCGTAATGTCGTGCCAGTTTATTATCCACAAGTTCAGCTAACTTCTTTCCATAATTAGGATCCGAATCCCTGCACAGAACAGGATTAAATATCCATTCAAGCATCAGGTGAAATTTCAGCACATGTAAAGCGAGTAAGAACGGGCCGACTGTACTTCTTGTATCTGACTCCAGGGTACTCGTCCAGTGTGGCGCAGAGCGTTACGATCTGATCAGCTATCATCTCCAGCGTCTGATCTCTGTCCTGACTGGCCGGGGCGTAGATTTTCTTGAAGGCCTCTGGGTTATCACAGGTGAACACCTGCACAGGTGAACCACACAGTCATAAACAACACTCAGCCATAACAAGCTACACAGATTTCCAAATACACTCACCTGTGCTTCCAGTGGCAGAAACGAGATGTTGATCTCTTTACACACTTTAATGTGCTTGCCGCAGTTCTTCTTCATCTTATCGAAGAGATCATCAGGACAGTCTGAGGTCATTTTGGCATAAAAGTAATAAAAACATCACTCTGGCTGAAAATAACACACAATCTGTTTGGTTTTTGGGATAGTCAAATCAATGAACTCACAATCAGTGAAGAAGACATACGCAGCTCTGTATTTGGGTTTCGGTTTGAAGTCATTAATAAGTGCATCTACACACTGGAGACAGAAAACATCCAGGTCACAAACAGGTCGTCACAGTAAAGTAAGTTCATTACGCTTATTATTTGTGTCTCCTGAGTTATGACCTTGGCAGTAGGCGCCATGAAATAGATGGCCTTCATTTCTGGAACTGGTTCTCGGTTTTTGTACAGGTCCTCCACAACTGTGAACAAATGAGAGGTAACACGTTAAGACAATAACTCCCCATCCAGCACATCGTGCAGTCTTTTTCTTCATAGGGAGGAAAAGAAAAGCTTCCTTTCTGGAAAACACAGGAAGGAAAAGCATCCGACTTGCACTACACAATAAAGTTCAAACACTGAATCAACAGACAGCTGGATTTATGTCTAGCACACAGGACTTTCAACAAAACCTGGAGCAAAATCTCTTCTCACTTACTTGTGATGCCCTCCGACATGAGATCGGACATTTTGCAGCAGGACGAGAGGAGGCGCGTGGTGAAATGGTCCAGTATGAGGATCTGCGAGAACAGATTCGACAAACTATAGACTGCGAATCATTTAAGTGGACATGACATGAGAAATCAAAATTGTCTTGATCTTTTGGCATATAAGAGGTTTCTGTACCATTAAAACATCCTGCAAGTTTCATAGCTTAAAACCTCCTCCTCGTTATAAACAAAGCATTTATTTAATCAAGCTCCAAAAATGCCTCATTTGGATCTGAGGTGCAATACCATAGGCCCCGCCCACTGGTGTTTGGTCGCTTAACAGCTGACCATTTGAGTACGCTGAATGCGAGTGCTGCTTTGAGTCATAAATAAATAGAAATTACATTCGCTTTCTGGCACAGTCCATGGACTTGAGTCTGTCGTCAATAGGATAAATCAAGGAGAAAAAACATTCGCTTTGATGCATTTGGTTTAAACAGCTCGTTTGTTAATGGCATCCCAGATTGTGTCAGGGGATTGTTCAGATTTCAGGAGCATGTTGTTTTGTAAACTAGGCACAGTGTCATAGAGAGTTCACAAAGAAACATTTGTTGAAAGATCAAGCGGTACTAGATCTGACTGCAGCTACATCACAAACTGTAAGTAAATTATTTCATAATCCTTGGTCTGGAAATTATTGTTTTATTTTGATTATGTCGTCAAAACACTCAGATGCAATAGTGAGGGGGTGCTGATACCGTTTCCTATGCAATGACGTTAGCCAATCATAACAGTGGCCAATTACTGACAAGCCTTAAAGGACCCGCCAGAGATTGCCTTACTATAGGGAGATTAGAGGGTCTGTGAAGCGTAACGACTAACTTGGATCACGTGTCTCTTAATAACCAATCACATTACAGCCTTGACATCACTGAAATTCAGTCAGAGTTGTGCGACACTCAATCACCGTTTACGGATACCACAGGAATGAATAAGTGCCGTAAGTTGAATCCAACCTGTCGCAAAAAGTCAGTGACTTCTCCTATAAAATGACTAAAACTTATCGAGGATGGACCATTTCGAGGAACTTGATGAACCCATGAATCTTCTTCAGGGCGTAAGAGGAACATAAAACCTGAAACTTTTTCACGAAACCTTGCAAAAGCAGCACGTTACAATGGTGAGGGAAAACTGTGTGTAATCACAACCATACAGTCTATGATCACAACAACGTTTGTCAGGTGTCTACATTGTCAGCTGATGAGATTACAAAGATAAAACAAGTGTTTTTTTTTAATTCTGAAATATGAAATGTGGAGTTATCTGCTTCTGCCAAAAAAAACGACTGTTATCTGCTCTTGCTACTTTTAATATACATAAAAAACATACTTTCAATTAACTTTAATTTTGTAAGTTATCTAATCAAAACAACCCAACTGCAGTTTGATTGATATTACTTGGAATGCACAATAAAAATTCTGATTTCTGAAAATAAATAAATAAGGATTTATCTGTGTTTTTCTTTTCAACTATTCAAATAAATGGATGAATCGTTCACAGTAAGATTACATGAATTTAAAACTGGATTGTAAAATTTAATTCCGTGTCAAGTTTTACACAATCTAGAATTTCATTTTAGAGGAATCAAGCTCTCATTTATCTGAAAAAAAAATGTGATGAGAAAGGAAATACAAGTCTGGGTTTAGCAAAAGAAGAGAATTTCTTTTTGTTGTGGTTTCCTTGCTGCTTGCAACAACAAACACAGAGTGTGAGCAGTAAAGTCTGTTTATGCATTTATTTATTTATTTATTTATTTATTTAAATGTTCATTAAGAGGTTACTAGAAGTAGTATGGATTTTGTTTAGTATATTATAAGGAAAATTTCCTGTAGGTGACCTGCTCTGATACCAATCAGGTCAGCCAGCCTCTATGTTTAGTATACAGCAGAGCTGAGCAAATACTACATTAGCTCATTGGGAGTCAAATCAAGCTAGATGAACATGGATAGCCCCTTTATGGCCACAAATTTGCAAAATATAAACAGAAGTATTCAGGGGAAATAAAAGAATTCATTCAGACTGACCTTCCATACTTCTGACTTTCTGCAGTCAGCAATGAGGGTGTCCTTGATTCCTGTGATGCCACATAAAGCAATCTGTTAGTTACAGCAGTGAATCACTTTTGCAATGCACCATGAAACTGAAAATCAAGAAAAAATTCCAAGAAGCTTTACTTCCTGTTTTGAGTTTGTTTTACTTGAAAAGGGCACAGACATAAAAAAAAAAAAAAAAAAAAAAAACAGCTTATAAATATTATAAATGAATATGTATGTATGCGCACACGTGTGTAGGGAAAATACTTAATGGTAAATTTCATAATTTTGATCTGTGGATGTTTTTCATATTCTGATTAACTTTGGTTATTTCAAAATAACATGTTTTAAATAATTTGAGCCATTTTACAGCATTGGACACATGCTGAGGTCCCCTAGTTTCAGAAAACCTGTAGTATATACATGTGAAAGTACATATAACAATTTATAATACTTAAAAACACACATGCACCATTATCATCAGCCTATAACTTTCTTTTGAATCTACATATTAAACGTTGCAAAATAACTGTGTGTGTTTGGACTAGCCTCCATCAAACGTTGTGACCGGAAGTTATTGATAAAGTTCACAGCATGTAACACCAGGGCGCGAGATAACATAAGTTCCATTATGACATCATCAAACACTCCGCGTCATCAAAAGTCCTGACAACAGACAGAACCCCGCAACTATTAACCCGTTTCCCGTTAAAAACGGAGACACCCAATGCAGAAAGTGAGCTGTAATTGTAACTGAACTAGACTGGGCTGGCTAACGTTAGCGGAGCTGCTAACGGAAACTCTGACTCAATGACACATGCAAGACATTTAATGAGACAAACATCGCGCAAAACCCAGAACACAATCAGCCTGCACATACATTTCCTTATTAAACACCAAAACAAACGCTTAAACAAACAACTTTATAAAAGGACTGTAACTCCTCTGGGCAAACCCAGCATAAACCCATCTCTTTAAACTTCTGACAGTTCGTCCTCTCAGTTGAACTCTCGTAAATGACGAAGCATAGGGCTGTGCATGTAAGACGTTTGCAGAAAATCACCTGCTTACTCTATAAACTTACTTTGCCAAACTATTTTTTTCAAGCCGTACTCCGCTCCAGTTGCCATCTTGAGTTGAGTCGAAACAAATGCGCGCTTCCGTCAACTGGGAGGAGTGAGAGTGCGCGCGTGGGAGAGTTCATGTGTGGATAGTTTTGACTGAGGATATGCGCAGATATATTTGGCTTCAGCTACACAATTCGCATTTAAATTGTCTATTGTAATGGGTTTTTAAAGTTATAGTAAAAATTATTTGGTTTTGTGAATTCACTGCTTTGAAGTAGAATCCAGGGCTAGTTAGCACACTTTTAAATTTTGATTTTATTTTCAAAATCCATTTCTGTATGGGTGTTTAAGGTATGCATTACAAAAAGAATATATTCAACATTTCCACCATGACTGAACAGGAAACAAGATAAAGTTCATTAAACAGATCATTCTTCAATTGCAGTGGCATACGAAAGGCGGAATTTGTTATTTTAAATAACAAATGTATTTAAATTAGAATCATTCAGAAAATTAATGCTTATTGGAATTTTGATATTTAAATAATTTTAGTAAAATACTTGTGTTTATGTTTATAAGCACTGATGCTGACATTTCCACCAAGGAAGACAGTAACACCACAGACAAATTAGCACAATTTTTTCTAAAATTGGGAGTGCCATGGTGATGGTTTCAAGGTCATTTTGGAAATAATGGTACAACTATATTTATGAAAATATAGATTCAAATATTTAAATCTGCAAATTGTCAGCAGCAGCAACACTTGAGACTCCAATAAAGTGTGACACACAGTTAGAAATTTAGCAAAGTTTATAAAAATTAATAAGAATAACTTCACTATACACTCCTCAGAACAACCATCATCTGCAGTGACCTTCAAACACAAAAAGTAAACTGACATAATTTTCCTTTTAAAGGAGCAATAGATAACAAAACAAACATTACACTGGGGGGACACAATTTTTTCCTAAAATATAATATAGTTATATAAGTTAATACTCTCAACACATATTATACGTCCATCAAATGCTTTTACTTCAAACTCGCTAAAATACCAGCCTCGGTCCAATCAGAAGTACCGGTACTTACATAAAAACATGCATTTATTTATATTTAATTAATTTATTCATTTATTTATTTATTTTAAACAGATTGTAGGGACAGCATACCTGTTTAACACTTCAGAATGAATGTTCTTTATCCAAGTGAGTACTTAACTATCTGCACAAATGTGTATAAACGGCATTATTTACATTAGACAGGCTATATAGCATTAGACTTCTTTCCCAAGTTTTCTGTTACACCTGTTTACATTCGTGTCTCCACTTTACTTCTGATTGGCCAGCTCATTCTCATCCCCAGCTCTTATTGGCCAGCTGTAATAAGGAGGCAGGGTTGGGTTAAAGTATCTGAGATGCCTTTAAAAAAAAGCTCCATGTATAGTCAGCCAAAACACAAGAAACAGAAGACAGTGCAGAGTTTAGATTAAAAAAGAGAAATCAGGATTTAAATAGGGAAAACAGATGGCAGGCCTTGGAGGAATCAAGGGGCTCGTGCTTTTGCTTGGAATAGTCTCACAGGTAGAGTTATGCCACATTTTATTTATTGACTTTTAATTTCCCTTTATGCAGAAATTAAATACTCTGTAACATGCAAATAATAATAATAATAATAATAAAAAATAATGCATATAAAATATTTTTTTCTATGATTCTGTCATAATACTTAATATTTTAAATGTTATGCAGTTATGAAAAACACTTGGGATTCAAAAAAAAAAAATCAAAAAGAAAGAAAATATCAAAATGTCCAAATTATGCTTACCTGTATTTGAATGTTTACAATCTAATAAAAGTCTTTGTAAATTGTTTTATTTACAGGCATCAGGTACTGCTCATCTGGATCAGATTCACAGTGTCTGTTTAAATTCAAATTCATACTCATAAATGCACTGATTGTGATTTGTATTATATTTAACCAGCATTAATGAATACTAAGCTAAGTTTCTTGTCTTTTTCAGGCAGCACAATGACTGTGAGTATTTTTACGGTGACATCAAAGAGCGCAGTGTTGCGCTGGAGCAAATATGAGGGCGCATTGTCCTACAGAGTAACAGCTTCTCTCCGAAACTCTCAAGTCCCTGTAGTCTTTGCCAGCTTTGGACAGAACACTATTATGGGCTCCGTTAATTCCCTGAATCCTAACACTGCATACACCTTTCGTGTTGAAGCCCTGGACAGCCACATGAACATGCTGACAGATGCTACTATGGATGGATCTACTGGTACGTACCGAAAACTACCAATGGCTTGCTAAAGAGTAGTGATGGGATGTAAAAAAAAAAGTGTTTTCAGGATCTCTATGCCTGGAAATGAACATTTTAAAATTCCCTGATAATTCCAGGTTTTCCACATAGAATCCCTGACCTTTTAAATCCTATTTCAGGCTTAGCATCTAGTTTAACATTTTTGAATCAGTTAGGCTCCCGGTGTTAACTGCAGTAAATTGATGATGTGTAACCTTAATGGAACTGTCAAATTTCTCATCTTATGTTCAGCTCCTGATGTGCCCACCATTGTGATGGCCTCCTCTAAAAAAAGCCAGAGCATCACTGTGGAATTCACTGCAGTCTCCGGTGCCATTTCCTACATCCTGCGTGCTGAGACAAGTGATGGATCTTTTTTCTCAGAGATCTCAGTACTCAGCTCTCCGGGGACTGTCACCAACCTCCAGCCATACACAGGCTACACTCTCAGTGTCATGTCCGTCAACAGCGCAGGCAGAAGCCAGCCTTCCATCTCCGTGGAGGCTAAGACAGGTATATTCTTCTACTCTCTCTCCACCCTCTTTGACCCAGAGGCCAGAGAAATGATCCATTCATGAAGGGACAGAGTTGGCTATTCTCTAACCCTCACCCAGTGCAGTAACCTTATCCTCTCATTGAGAAAGATCAGGATAAGCTACATGGCTGATCTCATGGGCTTGATTTTTAGCAGCATGCGTAGCTTGTGTTCACATTTTCAATGAAATAGGTTTCTCACGCATGTCTCCCTAAGTAACAATATACGGGTTTGCTCTGTAGGCAAAACATGAGAAGTTGATCTATGACAAAAGGGCTGCCCTCCCCAAGGGACTGGGCACAGAAAATTTATTCTGTGTCTTCACCTCAGGGCCCTCAGCAGTTTTGTGTCATTGTTCAGGTAGCACGTTTTCCACCTGAGATGGTCACCCAGGAAATAATAAGGGAAGGGACATTAATTCACAGAATAGCCTCGATGTGAAATCCTATCACTTACAAATATCTACAGAATTACGTCATGCATATAATCCAAAACAGAACAATGGGGTGTTCTTCAAACAACCTAAGTAATCTGAGAACTGTTATGACATACCAGGAAATGGTAAGAGTAGAACCAGTGCCCAGGGTTCAGTGGAAAGAATAAAGTTTCCAAAAGAAACTGTGGAAGGGAAGGGATCAGAAAGGAACAGTAGAGGGACAGACTGGACATTCCAAGCAAAGGACAGTACAGAACAAGAAATGGACACAACTGGAGAGGGAAGGGAACAGATGGACTGAAGGTGATGAAAGAGACCTCAAGGAAATGGATGGGAATGGAAAGGATGGGAGAAGATAGAGAGGACTTGCCAGAGCAGGACACGACAAGGAATGGAAGTGTATAACAAGAAAGGAAAGAAAAGGAAAGGAAAGGAAAGGAAAGGAAAGGAAAGGAAAGGAAAGGATGAGACAGGATGGGACAGGAAAGGACGGGGCATGGCATGAAAGGACAGGAAAGAAAAAGGCAGGACATAAAAGGAAAGAATAGAACATGTATGACAAGACAGGAAAGGAAAGGACAGGAAAAGACAGAACATCCTTGAAAGGAAAGGAAAGAAAAGAACAGGAAAAGACAGAACATTCTTGAAAGTAAAGGAAATAGGATGGGATGGGACACGACAGGACAAGAGGGGACAAGACAGAACAGGATATAAAAGGACAGAACAGAATGTATGATGAGAAAGAAAAGGAAAGGACAGGAAAAGACAGGACATGGCATGAAAGGACGGGAAAGAAAAAGACAGCACATAAAAGGAAATGACAGAACATGTATGACAAGAAAAGGAAAGGAAAGGAAAGGAAAGGAAAGGAAAGGAAAGGACAGGAAAAGACAGGACATAGCATAAAAGGACAGGAAAGAAAAATACAGAACATTAAAGGAAATAATAGAACTTATTTGACAAGAAAGGAAAGGAAAGGGTGAGACAGGATGGGACAGGAAAAGACAGGCATGGCATGAAAGGACAGGAAAGAAAAAGACAGGACATAAAAGGACAGAATAGAATGTATGACAAGAAAGGAAAGGAAAGGAAAGGAAAGGAAAGGAAAGGAAAGGAAAGGAAAGGAAAGGAAAGGGTGCTGCTCTGATTACATAAAACCATCTAACAACAGTCAGCTGTCCCTCATATCCATATCACTAAATATTTCTACAATTCAGAATTAGATCACTTAGTTTGGTATTTAAAAAAAAAGAAAGAAAAAATCTTCAATACTTGTGGACACAATACAGATATCTGTCTGATCTCTCACTATTATCTTTTCTCCCTCTTCTGTCGGATCTCAGTCCTTCCTGCTCCTCAGTTCAACACCAGCTCTCCCAGCAACAGCAGCATCCTGGTTAAGTGGGAGCCAGTGAATCATGCTGTCCTCTACAGTCTCAGCATCATCAAGGATGGCTCATACAGCCAAACTCGCCTCAACACTACAGAAACTCAGGTTCTCTTTACAAATCTGGAGGCAGGAACCAAATACTGCATTAAAGGAAATGCCTCGAGTCCTGAGAACATTCCCGGAGATGACTTTACAGTTTGCCAGTTTACACGTAAGACAATAGAGATAGTAAAGATAGAATTTACTTAATACTTAAGTAGACAGAAACTGTTGCACTTGATACAGACCTGTAAACAACACTTAAAGTAAAGAATAGGGTCAATAAAAGAGCAGCCAACAATGCATGTATACCAAGGACAGCATGTTAGGCAAAGCTGTCCAGTTCTGCTCCTTAGAGTGGCAATATGTTGCAGAGTTTAGCTTCAACCTGTTTTAACACGACCTAAAGGTAGAGGCCCTGAGGCCTTGATTACCTGGTTCAGGTGATTCTCATTATGCTTGAAGCCAACCTGTGCAGGGCAGTGGCCCTCCAGGAGCAGAGATGGACACCCCTGAGGTTAGGAAAAGTTCACTGACAAAAATCTCTGATAGCTGACTCTTTAAACTTTGTGTGTGTGTCTCCACAGTTCCTCCCGCTCCTCAGTCCATTGAGCTGGTGGTGACAAGCACCCCTGATGCTGGTATTGTGGTGTCATGGGACCCCGCCCAGGGTGCAGAGCAGTATGTTGCCTTGAGTTTGACTGGACTGAACTGCTCCTCATCTAGCAACTCCTGCGTCCTGATTCCTCTGAGCTGTGGAGAGACAAACTCTGTCACAGTGATCGCTATCAACCAGGCCGGAAACAGTGTCCCCTCAAACCCAGTACAGATTATTTCATGTGAGTAAAACGATTCACACATTCAACAGTTTGTTATTAACTGTTGGTCTTTCTTCTTCAGTTTGATGAACTATGCAAATTCTTGAGTTTAACTCCAACACAACTGCCTGGTAGTTTCTAATGACTTTAAAGACCTTAATTAGCTGGATTAATCAGGGAAAGAGGCACTCTGCAGGTTAGTGGGCCTCCAGGAGCAGGACTGGACACTCTTGGTTTACATCAGGGATGGGCAACTTCAGTCCTGGAGGATCCCTGTCCTGCAGAGTTTAGTTCCAACCCTGATGAAAACCCACCTGCCTCTAGCTTTCTTGTTATCCTGAAAACATTGATTAGCTTGTTCAGGTGTGTTTGATTAGGGTTGGAGCTAAATTCTGGAGGTCTTGACCTAAGTTGCCTCTCCCTGATGTAGACCAAGGGTGTCCAGTCCTGCTCCTGGAGGGTCAAAATCCTGCATAGTTTAGTCCCAACCAGCTCCAACACACTTGCCTTAAAATTTCTAGTAAATTCTGAAGACTTGGATTATCTGGTTCAGATGAGTTTAATTATGTTTGGAGCTAAAATCTTCAGCATAGTGGCCCTCCAGTAACAGGTTTGAACACCCCTGATGTAGACATACTGTAATATTACTACACAAACCTCCGTCATCAGTCCACCCAGACCATTTATTGAAACTAAAATCCAAAAACTGGACATTCAAATTTGAAAAAATTAGTAAAACTTTAAATGAAATATAATATTTTGTTTAATATAGACAGCTGTATGGGGATTTTGGGATATATTACATGTTAAAATGTTGTATTATTTGGACCAGTTTTAAAGTTTTTATTTTAAAGTTTTTGCTCCTGAAATCCACCATTCTGCTGGGATCAGAAAAATCCTTTTTTTTTTTTTTTTGAAACAAAAGTATCCCAATCTTACTAAAATGTTTTGAACAACATAAACTGATGATTTAATCCAGGTAAAAACCAAGATTGGATTTTGTGATTTAAAATAATTAATTTTCAGGATTTTATCCAATCTAATTGCCAAAATCTAATCAGATTACTTTTGAACAACTCGCCCCTGGGGGCCCTAAGCAAAACTTTGTGAGGGGGCCCCTGTCAGTGCGTTCACCAAAACGAGCCCCCAACCCCGTAATATGATTTTTTATTTTATTTTTTTTCAGTGCAGTTTCACTGTCAACAAGAACAGTGGAAGAGTCAAAACAGTAATACAGTAAACTATCATAGAAGCCACTTTGGTCAAAAATAATAAAATTACAAAAACATAAGAAGAAAATTACAAACAAAACAAACAAGACAAATACAACACAGAAACATACAAATCATCTTTGGGAGCAAGGGGTGGTCTGGGTTCCACATGCATCTTTTGCACTTTGCATATAGGCAGGACGGCACTGCATATCAAAGATGGCTACTCAATATTCAGCAATTTGGCAAGAGGTTATTACTCAATTCACATGCATTCACAAGAGGTAACCTATTCATAAACAATGTAATTTACACACAGGTTTGAAGAGATATATCCCTGTTGAAAAAAAAAAAAAACATATGCTGGTTAGGTAGGTTTTGATGCTGGGATGCTGGTTTATGCTGGTCTTTTACTGGTTTATGCTGGTCCTTAGCTGGTTTATGCTTGTCCATAGCTGGTCTAGTGCTGGTCCAGGACCAACATAAGCCAGCAAAGGACCAGCATAAACCAGCTAAAACCAGCATCCCAGCATCAAAACCTGCCTAACCAACATATGCTGTTTTTTTTCAACAGGGATTGCAAGTCTTCTGAAGAATTGCTAGCTTTGTGTGAACAACGGAATAACAATTAAGCTATTATCACTGCCTAATCTGTTGTTTGTCAGTCCCTTGTCCCCCACAGCCCATCTGGGTGGAGGAATTGGTGCCCGGGAACTGTTCTGTGAAGTGGGGCTCTGTCCCTCACGCAGAGTACTACACCACCTTTATTAAGAGTGACGATGGGATCGAGGGGATGTGCAACTCGACCGAGCTATACTGTCAGTTTCACTGCCATTGCGGATACTCTTACATCATGAGTGTGTTTGCACACAACCAAGCTGGACCCAGTCCCCCGGGACCACTTGTGAACCACACCACCTGTGAGTTTTAAAGATGCTGTAAAATTATGTGGAGTTTTGTGGCTTTTTGTCCATGTACATTAGCTCAGAGGCTATATAGGCAATCTATATTTAAAATATATAGCACTCTTATTCCAAGAAACCAGGCCAAAATATTAATGACATCATGTTGCACTTACACGCTTGTTCCTGTGAACAACCTTCCCCCTAGTAGCAGTAGTAGCATTTTTTTTAATAAAACGAAAAAACTTATTTATCTTTAACTGCTATCCACAGTGCCTTGCTGCCCAGAGCACTCAACAGTTTCTGCAGCTTCATGGGAGACTCTGTTGATGGAGTGGTCTCCTGTGCGTGGTGCGGATCTGTATGAGACCCGTGCTGTGGATGCAAATGAAGTGATTCTGTGTAATGACACTGCACCCAGGTGTGCCCTCTCTGACCTCACTTGCAATGCCAGGTACAGCGTAGTCATCATACCATGCAACGACGTAAGCGGCTGCAACCTCACCTGCAGTCCACAAACACATGAAACAGGTATGATCACGCATACACGTGGAACATACATCCAACATACAGGCACTCAACATACTCTCTTTTTTACTTCTTCTGAATAGCTCCATGCATGCCTGAGATCACCGCTGTGAGCCAAATTAACATGTCTAGCTCTAGTGTGCTGGTTAGCTGGACTTCTGATAACACAGCTGCCAACTACACCGTCAGTGTGATTGGCTTAGTGGGCGACACGCACGTCTGTCACTCAAACGGCACTTCCTGTCTGGTGTCCAACCTGCCCTGTGGCTCCGAGTATGAAGTCAGTGCCACCGCATCAACCTCAGCTGGAGAGAGCATGCCCAGTTACACCGTTCCCCTGGAAACAGGTTAGATTTCTTGTGTTTTGAAACACTAACTATACATCTTTTTAGCTAAAAAGTTTACAATTATACTTTGTTTTTTCAGCGCCCTGTTGTCCGGACAATCTCACGGTAAGCCAGGTGACCCAGGCCATGACCAACGTGACCTGGTCACTCGCTAACGGCGCCCAGACCTACATCGCCTCTCTGTCTTCACCACGTGGCCACGCGCAGTGTCATACTATGGAAACAGGGTGCGTGATGGGATGCATCACCTGCGGCACTAACTACACCGTCTCGCTGGAAGCCATCAGTCGCACCGGGCACGAGACGGAGTGCACCTATCATGGATTCTCTGCCAGTACGTTCTCAGAACTGACCGTGATGCCATTAGTGGTAGAACAAACAGAAATACATTGCGTCAATGTTCAATGAAAATATGTCCAAAATTGCACGGTTAAAGAGCATGAAAACACTTCTTATAAAAAAATCGTATTAAACATAATAGAAGATTACATGATTGGTCACCTTCAGCACCATAAATAGAATTCCATCGTTACACATCTGTTAAGGCAAACCGATAACTTTATGTAAGAAGTCAAAATTCTCAATAGTGGGGATACATTCAAAAATAGGCTCCAAAGGGGTGTTTTTGCAGTGATGCCATAGAAGAACAATGTGTGACCCTGCACCACAAAACAATAATATTAGAATAAATAAGCTTTCCATTGATGTATGGTTTGTTGATGTATGGATATGACAATGTTTGAAAATCTGGAATCTGAGGGTGCAAAAAAATCTAAATACTGACAAAATCAGCTTGTTGTCCAAGTGAAGTTCTTAGCAATGCATATTACTAATCAAAAATTAAGTTTTGATATATTTACGGTAGGAATTTTACAAATATCTTTATAAAACATGATGTTTACTTAATATCCTAATGATTTTTGGCATAAAAGAAAAATTTAATTTTGACCCATACAATGTATTTTTGGCTATTGCTGCAAATATACATGTGCTAATCCAGGGTCACATTTGGTTCCCCTAAGAACCTTTTAGTGATCAGTTCTTAAATTTACCATTCTGAACCTTTCTTACTATAAAGAACCTTTTCTGCATTTGAAAGATTCCATGGATGTTCAGGCTTCTTCATGGAACCATCAATGCCAATAAAATCTTTTTTTTTTTTTTTTTGCAAGAGTGTAAAGTTCATTGCATACGGAGTCCAAAATTTTTGCATGTGAAAAAATAAATACAACCTCATGTTGTGTCAATCATGTTTACACACTGCCTCCAAAACTTTCGTCAGTCGTAAAAAAATTTGGATCAGCTTCAATTTTCGCATCCGTAGCAAGCATTTTGAAAGGTGTTTAGACACCCTGAGGCTCTGTGCATGACGAATTTTGACGAATACGAAAAGCGTATATGAAAATATCAGACTCAGTGTGCAAAGACATTAAGGGTTTTTTGTCAGACAGCAACAATATAGAAAATCCACTGCCTCCATCATTTTCTTGAATGATTCTTAAAGCTGCCTTCATTTGCTATTGGAAATTTCCTACTTCCCTTCCGTAATTACGAGTTTGTGCCATTCAAGTGCTATATTGTCCAACAGAACTGGAATAATGGAAGACATCAGGTTCATTCTTGCCTATTCCTTGGTAAAATCTTATTAATGCCAAAATATACAGACAAAGTCAGTATCCAACAGAATTAAAAAAAAAATTGCATTCCATTTGATTGCAACCAAACTTTCATATAAACGCGCTTGATTTAGAATTAATGTCGGAATTTATAAAAAAGATAGTTCCGGTCCTTGATTCTGATTGGTTGTGCCACATTCTAAGCTCACACAAAAGCTGTCACTGGGGTAGAGCCCTTTTAAAAGCTACTAATACACATCTTTTATGGACTAATATGTACACTTTAGGTACTGATATGTACCTTTAAGGTATTAATTTGCACCATTTAGCTACAAAGGTGTACCGTTTGAAAAGGTACCACAACAGTGACAGCTTTTGTACCTTTATTTATTTTTCTGAGAGTGCATACAACTGTACATATCCTAAAGAAAAAAAATATTTACAGTAGTTTATCAAAATGTATTAACTAGCTCTGCCTCTTAAATGACTTCTTTTCAGCTGACATCATCTAGGCCAGTGGTTCTGAACTCCAGTCCTCGGGACCCACTGCTCTGCACATTTTGTATGTCTCCCTCATTTAACGCACCTGATTCAGATCATCAGCTCATCGGGAGGAAGATCCATGAACTGAACTGAGTGTGTCAGATTCAAAAACATACAAAATGTGCAGAGCAGTGGGCCCCGAGGACTGGAGTTGAGAACCACTGATCTAGGCCACGTTGGTGGAGAAAATAACGTTAGCCAACAGCCAAGTAGATATTTAGGCGTTATTGTACTGTAGTTATTGCAGCATTTATAAATTCTTGCCAGTAATTAATGCCAGCTAACGTGTATTAAGGGTACGGCAATAATGTCACCTATTCAGTCTTATCACAACATGTAAGTGTGAAGTTTTATCAAACATTCTTGTGTCTCTCAAGGTCAGTGCTGTCCCTCGGGCATCCGTCTCTATAGAGGAACAAATAACACGCTGATTGTGCGCTGGAGGTCCAGCAGTGTCCTCACCAAATACACAGCTGAGGTTACCGGTGGCGTCAAAACTCACGCATGCAGCCCAGAGCCTGGCAGCTACACATGCACTGTGTCAGAGATAGTGTGCGGTCAGGTCTACTCAGTGGTCGTCGCACCACTGAATCCAGATGGCACCAAGGTCCAATTCTGTAACAGCAGGCTGTATTCAGGTAATGAAAAAGCCCAAGTTTTTTTTTTTTTTTTTAAATAAAATATCAAACCAAATGGCATCTCTAAATGCGAAAAAAATACTTTTTGTCTTCTTTTGAATATGTTGTTTTATCATTTTAAACTCAACAAACATTTTGTGAAATTATTGTTTATCTGTTTTTGAAACAAATGCCACTTCCTTTGCTATTTTATCATATAATGCGGTGACATTCAAACTTCTTCTAAGGTCCAAATACTGTTTGGGCCACTATAGTTCATGATATCTGTTGTCACTGAATATTAAATAACTTAAATTACTATAAAAATGCATTATTTGTATTATGTTCTGTTTTCAGTCACGTGTGTGGGCAGCAGTGTTGGAATGGGTAAGAATGGCAACATCTACATTTCAACCTGAACTGAATAATATGCTCAAATCATATAAAAACATGGCAGACATATCCATATGAAGTGCCATAATACTCTGTTACTCTCTTACATAATACTCTGTTAAAATTAAATGAGAACACGAAATATTTGGCAATCCTCAATTAAACCCTTTCTTTACTTTCAGTGCTCTATCAAGGAAAAAGATAATGATGGGATGGATGTCCTACAAACACTGAGGTACAGCCAGTACAAACATGTGTCTTCATTAAACACAATATAAAGAGTCCTTTTACAGACTAATCCGCAGTAAAGCCCATTATAATACACTTCTCTTGTCAGTATCACATCACATCGGCAAACCAGGATTCTGTTGCAAAAAGCATTGCAATATGTTTTTTCCTCTCATCTCGTATTTGTGACCCTGGACCACAAAACCAGTCTTAAGGGTTCATTTTTATTATTATTTTTTTTTTATTATTATTGAGATTTATACATCGTCTGAAAGCTGAATAAGCTTTCCATTGATGTATGGTTTGTTAGGATAGGACAATATATATTTAAAAATGTGGAATCTGAGGGTGCAAAAAAATCTAAATATTGAGAAAAATTCCTTTAAAGCTGTCCAAATTAAGTTCTTAGAAATGCATATTACTAATAAAAAATTAAGTTTTGATATTTTTACGGTAGGAAATTTACAAAATATCTTAATGGAACATGATCTTTACGTAATATCCTAATGATTTTTTGGCATAAAAGAAAAAAATGTTAATTTTGACCAATACAATGTATTTTTGGCTATTGCTAGAAATATACCCGTGCTACTTAAGACAGGTTTTTCTGACACATTCCTATTTTTAATATAAAAATGTTTATTTTTGGCAAATTCATGTCTGTACAGTAGAGGGCGCAGCTTAAACAAAACTCTCAGCTGTGCCGCTATTCTGAATTGCATGAGGAATAGCAGGCAAAAAGATAACCCATGACCATGACCATACTACTGAAACAATAACTAGATTTCAGCTATATTAATATTGTCACTTTCAGTGTTTGAAGTAATTTTTACTTATTGTTTTCTCTTGTACAGCTTCTGGAAATATTGGACGACTGGATCCTTCAAAAAATGTCCCCAAACCAGGAAAGAAAATGGATACTTTACAACTAAATCATTTACTGTGTGCATTGGCTTCTGAAGTCAGGCGATGAACTCATTTTAATATAATTACCTGAATAATGTAATTAGTCAGGATTCAACACTGTCCAATCACTTATGTTGATGTATTTAAGTTGCTTTAAATATGTAATGTAATTTATGTCATTCTTGTAAAACGGTATAATTAGAAGTGACACTGATTAATGGGAGAATGTTTCAGAGGAATTTGTAATTTTCTTACAATATGTGATCAACACAATCCATTTAATTCAACAAACAAATAGATATTATTTCAACTTAATTTTCAGGGATCCCTAATGTTATCTCAGGGATTTTCACTAAAGACAATTCATGAACTTGTGTGTCACATTATTTAATTGACTCTACAATTGGAATTTTTACAGTTCTCCACTTGAATATCAGTTAAAAAGTTATTTTGGTGAAGCAGTTATGTTAAGAAACTGTAATTTGACAGTGGTTATGTCTATGCATCAGTTTCCAGGAATAATTTAAACAAACATAAAATGAAACTAAAGGTAATTTCCCCAATTTCTTTTTTTTAAAAAAGAGGATCAATCTGAGCGGTAATTGAATTTGAACTCCCCTATAGTAAGCGGTGCCTCTGAGGGAAAACTATATATAATTTTTAACTGAACTTCCCTTGGATGTTTGTCAAATGCATGATTTGTTGGGATGTGAATGAACATCTATAGTTTGACAGTAAAATTAATTCCCTGCATTAATAATGTGTGTCGGGTGTTTCGGTTTCAAAATAGTGTACTTCCCCATTTCTAAACAGAAAGTCATTGCCACAAATGTTATAAGTTGTGTTTTCTCACAGTGGGGTGGATTTTCTGGAAAGGCAACTACAATATTAAAATTATACCAGACAGACAGAAAGAATGATTAAAAAGACAGGGAAACACTAGCTAAATATATGGCAGACAACAATGGCCACATACTTGACTGAAAAGTGGCTAAAACACTTTGAAACCAGCCAATAAACTGGACTGGGAAGTGGTAAACCAATATGGCTGGTGTTGAATGAGGAATTGATAATGCAAAAATAATATATAACACTGCTTCTTAGCAATCAGTAAACAATATAGAATTATGGCCGTGGACATATTTTAATCAGCTATATTAGGCTGTTGAGAGAGATCAGCAACAGAGGAGTTGACCACTCATACCTCCTCAGGTATTTAGGTGCCCTCTTGTGGTCACATATGGGCACTGCATGAAATGTTGGTCAAGTATATTTGTATTATTTCTAACCCTGGACCACAAAACCAGTCACAAGGGTCAGTTTTTGGAAAATGAGATTTATACATCATACAGAAAGCTAAATAAATAAGTGTTCCATAGTAAAATGGCTTGTTAAGATAGGACAACATTTGGCCGAGATACAACTATTTGAAAATCTGGTATCTAAGGGTGGAAAAAATTAAAATATTGAGAAAATCACCTGTAAAGTCATCCAAATGTTCTTAGCAATGCATATTACTAATCAAAAATTAAGTGTTAATATATTTATGGTAGGACATTTATAAAATACCTTCATAGAATATGATGTTTACTTAATATCCTAATGATTTTTGGCATAAAAGAAAATTCGAAATATACGTGTGCTACTTAAAGGGGTCATCGGATGCAAAGTTCACTTTAATATGTTGTTTGAATATTAATGTGTGTTGGCAGTGTATGTACAGATCTACCCTATGATAAAAATCCATGCAGTGGTTTTTAATTAATCTGTAAAAATAATATCCCCTTTTTCAAATCAAGCCATTCTCAGATGCCTGTCGGTGTGCCATCACACCAACAGAGGCCGCGCCCACGTTACTTGATTGACAGGAGCGTCTTACCTCAGATCAGCTGTAACAGTCTGACCTCCATTGTATCGATGCCAGAGCAGGGATGTAAGTTAGACACGAATATCTCTGATTGAGTGATTGAGGTGTTGTATTGCTGGATGTGGTCGTCATTTACTCCTGACATCTGAGCCGCTGAAGATGCAGTGCACTGTAAAAAAAAAATCCTGTAAAAAAACAGTAAAAAGACTGGCAGCAGGGATTCCAGAGATATTCCGTTAAATTACAGAAAATCACCATTTCTCAAAATTACAAGCAAAAACTGTAAAAATACAGAATAAACTTTATGGTCAAAACTCATTAAATTACAGTATATTATCGTTGATAATATACAAAAATTATGTTAAATTACATAGAAAAACAATCAACTTTCAGGTTAATTGCCATAAATTTAAGGTTTTAATTAGTTATTTTATAGAACTGATCTGTCCATCTGCAGTAATTTACTTTTAAACTACCGTTTTTCCATGTACAATAACTAAGAAATAATTTATAAAAACGCAGTAAACACATTTTTTAAAGGATTAATCCTCCTTTTTACAGAAAAATTAAAAGGTATTTAGAAGTTATTTTATGTCTACCTGGAATCATTTTGTTAAAATACAGATATTAACTACAATAATCAAGAAATGTTGCATAAAAATGTTGTAAATTCGTAATACAAAGACAATGTCTGTAGATATACATTTTAATCATTCATTTTCCAGAAATATTACAGTTTAAAATGTTTGGACATGTTAGAGAAAACAGCACAGTACTTAGAAATACATAAAAACAACAGCAACATTTTCAGCCAATTTCTGTAAAATTAACAACATATTCTACAGTCACAGTATTAATCATTGTACAGAAGCACTGCATGTCAAGTTAAATGAATAATAAAATTATAGGAAACACGTTTAGTACATAATTTAGAACATGCAAAAATACCTACACACAAGAGACAACTGCTGTACCTGTATACATTTAAAATGACATTTTATCCAAAGCAACATACAAAGTCCCAGTTAGTCTAACACAGCAGTCAGACATAGCAGTTTTTTAATAAACAGAAAGTGTTAGTATTAAAGGGATAGTTTCTGTGTATATGACTTTCTTCTTTCAGACTAACACAGAGTTATATCAACAAACACCCTGGCTCTTCCAGGCTTTATAATGACAGTAAATGGCTACCATGAGTTTGAAGCTCAAAAGTGCATCCATCCTTCATAAACATACTCTACATAGTTTCAGGGGGTTAATAAAGCCCTTCTGAAGCATATTTTATACTTTTTAAAGTAAAAAAAAAAAAAAAACTTGCTTCCAACAAAATGCTACAACATGATATGCTAAGCTACAATCCTACATCATGCAAGTTATGTTTAAGTTGACTTTGTATGGCTGTTTGACCTGAACATTAGTTATTTTACTTTATAAGGTGTAAAATATGCTTCGCTTCAGAAGGCCTTTATTAATCCACCGGAGCCATGTTGAGTATGTTTATGATGGATGGATGCTTTTTTTTGAGCTTCAAACTCATAGCAGCCATTCACTGCCAATTTAAAGCCTAAAAGAGCCAGGATGTTGTGTTGGTCTGAAAGAAGAAAGTCATGTACACACACAATGGATTGAGGGTGAGTAAATCATAGGCTCGTTTTGATTTTTGGGTGAACTATCCCTTTAATTGGTCAAGAGTTCATGAAAAAAAAAAAATTTTTTTTAGCCATTTCTTGAAAATGGGCAGAGTTCGGCAGTTTATTACAACAGCGACAAACAGTCAAAGTAAAGGTCTGTGAAAGTGAATTTGTACCTCTTTGGGATGTGACATGAACGGCTGCTGGCAATCAGTGCAAAGTGATGATTTGTGTGACGTCACTCTCTTCAACTCATTAAAGACTGCACTCAGTGCCATATGCTGGATTAGTCGCAGAGTCTTTGTAGGACACCCTGGAAGGTCTGCTAAGAGAGAAGTACAGTAGTCCCGTCTAGAGAAAATAAGAGCTTGGACAAGGAGTTCTGTTGCATGCCCCATAAGGGCAAATCTGCAGGATCGGGCCACTACAATGTGGTTAGTGAAGTTCATATGTGCCCACTGTGACACCATGGTTGGGATGGCTGAAAACATGAGCAGTTCTGTCTTGGCAAGGTTGAGCTGATGGTCATTCAACATTCAGCAAGGCATTTCTGTTCAGGAGGCAGAGACGCGAGCAGTAACCGTCAGAAAATCCAGCTGGAATGAAAGGGAGAGATGTGTGTCACTACAATAGCAGTAATCTGAAAAGCCATGTTTCTGAATGACAGACCCAATTTTTTTTTAACTCTAGGCCCAAATGACATGTTTTAATGGTACTAGTTAATCCAAAAATGAATGTAAACATTCAAAAATGTTCAATATCAATAACGATACCTTGATTTCAATACTGGTTCCTGAATTTTAAAGCCCTTGATGCCTTGCCACAGCCAATGACCAGCACTTGATTTGGGCACATAAAGCATTCTGACATTTAATACTTCAAACAAGACATTTTTTGATACTCAATAGTTTTGAGGCAATTTGGTGAGTGCCTAAAAAGTATCAAAAAACGATACCCAGCCCTACCCAAAGTTGAAAATTAATCTTGTTTTACTCACCCCCATGCATTCCAAGATGTCTTCTGCAAATCACTTTTGGAGACCAAGATCTGTTGAGGCATAAAATGCATCTAAGTGGGTATACCAACATTCTGATTATTCAAAAATGTAATGTAGAAAGCATAAAGCTAACCCATACAGATCCAGATAATGAAACAAAGCACTACGGTTAAACTATAAACTTTTGCTTCTGCATAAAATGACAATTGTCAAACAATAAAATTCACAGACATCTTTTCATACAGCCATTTTACACTGATTTTAATTACACTGATGGTTAATTTATTCACCCCTTACCACATAGAAACTGAAAATAATACACAAAGAACCATTAAAAATAAATAAATAAACAAACAGCTGCACAAAAAGAAAATACAGAATTTGTTGTATTATCATATGGCATGAAAAAACTTGTCCATGCTAAATACAGATTTAATAATAATAATAATAATAATAGTAATAATAATAATAATATCAATAATAACCAAAGTTCCACACCTGAATTGCCATGCTTATCTGCTGTAGATCTCCAGTCTTTCCACACGACCTGAAACAAAAAATAATACTAATAATTTAATACTTTGTATTTTATTCAGACATTACAGCCTATACTCCACTGAGACAATGATCTGGAAGCTGAGCAGGAAAGGTTAACAGTGATGTTTTGGTCCACCATGTGACTTTAGCTCAATTTATAGAAAGTAAACTTATATTACTTTACTTTGACTTAGCTGCATCATATTACTACCTACAGTAGCAGTGTAACTGTCCAGGATGGATGCAGTTTTCATAATCAACGATCCCATATGTAATGACAGTTACAGGCCTTAAGATGTGCGCTTCATTCCTAATCAGAACACAAAGATTATAACAATTATTATTAATTATAAGACAAAAATATGCACTTACACGTGCATAATATAGATGTACACGAGCAAATGCGCCCAGAATGTGAATGCAACGCTTTTTAATTGCAAGTTAGATTGAGCGTTTTCCCATAGAAAACCACTGCAAAACGCTCAACACATTAGTGACAATGGAGGACCAAATTCTGAGTACTTTTAAAAAAATATATGTACAGGAGAGTATGAAAGGGGGAAAACGCCTACCTTGCAATTTAACGTTATCATGCTGCGTTCATATTCATAATCAATAAAGTGTACAGCCTACTGAATTCGCTCTAAAAACGTTTTTGATATAACTTAAGTAACGTTAGCCACGTTCAGCGTTTCAAAATGTCCCGCATTTTAAGAGTTTGAAAAACTGCCGGGTACTTCCGGATAAGCAAAGCCTTTAACGTTATATAGACTCGAAAGGATTTTGATATGAATAACAAGTTTACTAAAACTTGTTTAGAAATGCTAATGTTAGCTTCAAAACTAAATAACACAAATGCGCAGCTACACTATAAAAAATCGTTTACATGTTGTATGAAAGACTTACCTCAATGGCTGGCATGATGCCTGCTGTAGCATTGTCCGAATTTGTTGTAGCTGGTGAAACAGGCTCACTGAAGAAAGAGCGCGTTATTTTCTCACACATTACCGAATGGATGGCCTGAAATAAATTCAAATCATTCCCGCGCGCCTTTCCATCCTTGTTGTCCAATACAGAAACAACTCAGCCAACCGTCGTAGGCAGAGCTAAACTAGCGGCAAATTTGAATCTGCGTTTAAATTTGAATGAGCGGATTGTGCGCGGGCGCGCGCGCGTACACACACTCTTTAAACCTACCATGACAGAAAACAACACCAAATTTGATTAAAATGAGGATATTTGCAAGAAAAGGTTAAAAGAGTAGTAAAAGTATTTTAAAACAATTAACAGTACATTTAGGCTACTGTATGTACAAATACTATTATTTGACCTTAAAACCTCACATTAACCTTCACATAATTAACGACCTTCAATGGTAATAAAAACACTTTGACTAAATGATATGTGGTTCAATTTTTTCTTATTTTTACAGGAATAATCTGTAATTATTACATGACATTTTATGTTAAATTACACATTACTCTGTAAAAATACAGAAAATTTCCTTTTAAAAAACAGAAAATGTATGTAATATCAAAATACAAGCAATTATCTGTAAATTTAATGGTGGAACTTTAAAATACAGAAAATATCTGTAAAACAACAGTATTTCATCGTATAATGAAAAAAAAGTAAAATACTGTAAAAAATTACAGACATTTACATGTAAATTTACATTTATTTTTAACAGTGTGGATTATGTTTGTTTGTGAAGGGAATGCGCCTCCCGATCTACATATATCCGTCTATGTTCGCGCAAATCATTCGTGATCCAGCTTCACCTACAGCAGAAGTGAGTATAAGGTTTTTCTTTTATGAATCTTTTTGCGATCACCTTTCCTAATAACGTGCTAGTTAGCAAGTTTAGCGACTAAATGCGGCTAAATACGGCTAAACTAAACAGGCTCAACTAAACAGGCTCGTCACTCCACAGAGAGAGGAGGGGGCGGGGCGAGCAGAGCTCATTAACATTTAAAGCAACCTCGACCAGAACAGGATAATTTTTTCAAGCTCATTTTGACAAGGTAAAAAGGGTGTTGTTTTAAGTTAATTATAGATTTTTAATTAAGACCCTAAAGAATCATATGAACTTGTGTAAAATGGGCATCCGATGACCCCTTTAAGACCCCTTTGTGGTCCAGGGTCACATTTACAGATTTATCAACTCCCTGGCAAATCAGTCCAAGGTCCTCGATGCAGATGTTACAGATGTTTTATATCTAGAGGTTGTTTTCAATAATACACTTTTATACTTTATTATAATAATAATTGTGATTGCAATTAAAAGGGAATTTATTACTTTTAATAAAAAAAAAATAATAATAAAGTCCTGAGAACCTACCATACATATATATAATATTCTTATAGCTAAATTGATCCCTCTGTAGCCCAACATCATGTGTGCAAGTGTTCTTGGTATTTATGCTAGTATTTATATATGTCAGCAGTGATGGTGAGTCCAATAAATTGGAGACATTACATATTTATTAAAAAATAAAAAATAAAAATCGACCTTCCGAGACGGCTTAATATGACGTCATAAAGCGATCTTAACAGAAACGTTCTACTGTAAATTACTCTTGGTAAGTTTAAAGTTGAGGTTCAGCGGATGATGTCCCTTGTTTTCGTCGCGGGGTTACTGACACGTTTCTCTGTAGTAACTCCGCGGTACTTTACCTGTTGACTGGCACGAGTTTGTACCCAGCTTTACGTGCAGATCCCTTGTGGCGGGCTATGTAAAAGCAGGTGAAGTCGGTACAGCATCTGCTATAAACCATATTTGTGATAGAAATAAAATAGCCTACATATTCGAAGTTATGAGGAAAATAAATTACCAAAGATTTCAAAATGCATTACATGATATTTAATAAAATGCAATAAATTCAGAACTGAAAATGAATAATTATTGTGTTGTCTTGATTTAAACACTTTAAACTCATGATTCAAATCCAGCAAGATGTAATGTAACGACTTGAGTGTGTGTTTACATAAACTTGAAAACATGGTAGACAGAATACAGAAATAAATCTTCCCCCGACTGGACCGCTGTGGACTGTAGGCCAGTGATAGGCCAATGATACAGAAATCAGTAGCGTAGCAATCAGCACAGGGCCCATATGCAAAAACATTTGTACAGCCCCCACCTCCTTTTCTGTCTTTTCTGAGGTAAATCACATTACATAACTATTCACAAGATCTTCTACTGATGGTATAAAAACTCGGAAATAATATGTAACGTTTTCAGGTCTATTTATTATTTGTAGCGTGTCAGCCACCCAATAATCACAATAAACGGTTTGTTACTTTCAATATAACACAAACTGTATCCTTTAAATTCAAGTCAATATTATCACAAAAAATATTAATTATTATTTTATTTGGCTGCGGCCAATTTAAAATTAAAATTAGATTTAAAATTAAAAAAAAAAAAAAATGATGCAGTTCTACTGCAGCAATATAACAAATGCACACAAGAAATGACCAAACCCTGCACACATGGCATGCAGATTGATTGATTGAATAATTGTAGCCACAAATTAAGAAAATGTTCCCTTGTTTTAATAAAGGTCTCCCTCGGCTGACCCCTAATCAGCCCGGGCCCATATGCACGTGCATACCCTGCATACCCAGACACTACGCCCTGTTTTTATTTCATAATAATCTTATCTTTCAGATGAATCTCTTTGACTGGTATTTTGTTATTTGATCAGGGGCCATTTTCTTTCAAAACACCAACATCATCACAGTTTTGTTCAAATCGATTAGGTGATTAGTTCTTCAGTAACTGTTAAGTGAAATGGAGCATTTCAAGAGAAGCGCCCTCTTGTGGCACAGAGAGTGTAGTGCATTTCTCCGGAGGAGCTGTTGTGCTGTAAAGAACAGGTTCCGAATTTGAGCTCCCCTTCTCTCTATACCTGTACTTTTTTATCGGTTCTCCATTATCCTATATATCCAAAGGTCAGTATATGTATGTATGTATGTATGTGTGTATATAGGTTATATGCCTGACTGGTCATAATAGGAGAGTAAGGGAGAGTAGGAGAATAGGAGAGTAATATGTCTGAATTTGTGATAAATGTATCTGTTATAGAAGATGTGCAAACTGGCCTAAAACTGACAGCTCCAACCAATATGAAATATAACTGTACTTACAAAGTAACCTAGCTCCAAGATGAGCGGGAAATCAGGACAAGATGTGATGTTGTTTAATTACATGTTTAAATATGTAATAATAATAATAATAATAATAATAATAATAATAATAATAATAATAATAATAACACTATTATCATATTAACTAGTGAACTAGCAAACTAACAAGTGAACAAAATAAAATCACTCTGACAAGAGTCAACTCTGTTTTGATGGTTGATACCAGTATTTACAAATACCAGGTTGGGGTAAGTTGTCACAGTTGAAATGTTATAAATTTACCTTTCAGATAAATCTCTTTGACTGGGATTCTGTTATTTGATTTCTCAATACACACAATTTTAGAAAGTATATGAATATTGAATATGAAGTATATAAAAGTATATGTGAATATTTAATTTAGGGTTTAACAGATGACAGCTGAGACTAGTTTACCCTGGGAGCTCCTTACTTACACTGAAATTTACACATTTATTTTGTGTGCATTTTTACATTGGACTAATCAAAAATCATGGTTTCTGATTTAAAACTTTGTTCAGTTTCTCTAAAAGCGAGTAACAATCCCCATAGAATGAATGAATAGATAGATAGATAGATAGATAGATAGATAGATAGATAGATAGATAGATAGATAGAAGAAAAGTATTATAGTATTATATTGACCTATAAGAAGTATTATATTGACCTATATTAAGTAACATTTTGGCTTATGTCTAAAGAAAAAATAGTCTTTATAACAAATACTCTTTTTACTTTGTATGAATGTTTATGTCTCAGGAAAAATAAACTTTTATAATTCAAATCGAAACTGAAGGTTCAAACAAAACCATAAAGATAATTTGAATTTAATATTATTAATTATTATTATTAATAATTTATGTAATTAATGTAAAGTATTAAATAAAATAGTGTATTTAAAATTGTATTTTGACAATTTAGATAAATAACCAGTGACAGAGAAGCAGAATCACAGTAAAACATATTTACATATTTAATTATCCATATTTTATTTGAACATATGTCATAATACGCAACACTTTATTTTAGATTTTATTGAAAGCCTATGGACTTTGATGAAAGCGAAGATGTCTCAAATTTTCAACATAACACAGTGTTACTGACTGACAAAATGTTCCCCATAGAGTTCTGTTAATGGTTCCCACATCCTCAGCATTCACCTACGAAACCACCTTTTGTGTTTGACTCCCTTTAATACAACAAAGTCTTGCTATTATTATAATGACTGACATATAACTGAGCCTTTCTGGGTCTGAGAACCAGGAAGCATATTGATGAGCCTCTGGGAATGTTAGGAGTCTGAATCAATTACAGTTAAAAAAAAATGATTAAAAGTTAATGATATAGCAACTTAAAGTGTATGCCAGAGAAAATGGTTTTGAGGGCCATCCAAACTGTTCTTCACTGTTTGGGCTCGTCTACTTATGTTTTCAGTGGATTCAGTTAATTTGCTTTATTTTCTACAGAACTTTCCATAAATCAGGCTGCATTTTGGACAATCTTATAATATTGGACCACCCAGTCATCAATTACGGCAACAAATATGTTGCTAATCCTCTGGGAACATCAATGCATGATTCTACATGAATCTCTTGTGTGGCAACGAGTATCCAATAACATCAGTAAACATGCTGACTTTTTCAAGTTTCTTTGTTGACACAACAATCAACCAAATCATGTTTCTCAGACGGAACAGAACGTGGACCATTTGAGTAGCTAATCGACATTCAATCTCACGAACAGACAGCTCAGTGTCGAAGCTTTAGGTTGCTTGTTCATTCAAACCCTTTGACATATTGGAGCCCTCAGGAAAAAAAATGCAAGAAAGAGGCAACATACAACAGTGCGAATATATTTATGATCACATCTAACGTATACTCTCAACATTAAACGCCTTTCATTGTCATGGGGCCTTTTGTCTGTGGTGTTCAGTTCCTCTTTGAACAGAAATGGGCATTTTTGTGGGCAAAATGACGGAAGTATAATACAACCAAACTGTTGATATCACGAAACAGATTGATAGTTAAGTTACTTGAGAAGCTTTTCGTTTTTTCACGGTTTTGTTTCAAGCTCTAAAAATGTAAAAGCTCTTTCACACTAAAAGTGAAATGGATAAGCCTCAGGTTGAAGACAATGTAAATGAATGTCTGTACACTAGAAGCTGCAGCTCAAACAAACCTTTAAATTGTGCTGCCATTCTGGAATACATAAAGAATAGGATGCAAAAGAAGAAAGTTAAACTCTCTTCAGCAATAAATGTATTTATTTATTTATTTATGCTTATTAGTATGGTTAAATTGGATCTTTGAAAGTCAGCAGCAAAGACAAAGAAAAGTTGTTAAACTAAAAACAAAACAAAACAAAACAAAAAATCATCTCACATTTTTACACAAGAACATGCTCAGTGTGAATGGCCACTAATCAATTTGCCTAAGGAAACAGGCCAACATTTTAGTCGTTCTTCACTAGCAACTGTTAGTCCATCATTGCTTTGTGAAGCTTTGAAACCTTCGCGAATTATTTGTTTTGAACCAGTGGTTCGGAGCACTGTTAACTTCATGCAACTTCATGCATTCAGTAAACAAGGCTTTGTTAGCTATTTAGAAATGTATCGAAATTTGAATGATTTGCCTAGGGTGTGATGATCTCTGTGAGCCCATGAATTACTGATCGTTCTCCAACAGCAAACTCATGAACGAGTGTCTGTGGTTTTTACCCACTGCGCAATGTGACGTCGTAGTGACGTCTTTTTCATGTCAAAAAAACATATGGGCTACCAAATAAATAAATAGTAATACAGATAATAAATCTTGTTTGTTTATAAATAATCTGTATTCATATATATAATCATGTTGATAGGCTCTATTTTGTAAAACACATTTACTGCAACTGCCATAGACGTCCAAATGACGTCCAAAAAAACCCAGATCAAATGTTGAACGTCAAAATGACGTCCAAGTTGGGTAATGGATAGACGTCCAAATAGTGGACCTAGTTTGGACGTCGAATAGATGTCCATAATTGGTCATGGACCGACGGACCCAATATAGACATGATCTGCACGTCTATCCGACGTCCAATGTTTAGTGGGTTAACTGATCTCGGATCAGTTTAATAAAATCACAGACATTTTAAACAAGACATTTGTGTGTAAAGCAGTAGTTCTCAACCCGCAGCCCGTCACCAATCCAAAAGCGGCCCGCCGAACACATTGCAGAATAACTTTCAGTTTTACAATTCATTTTTTGTTTTTACATTAATTTAAAAATGTAGTAAAGAAACATAAACTATAATGTTTTTATATGAAATAATTTTGTTTTTCATATCTTATTTTCAGACATGAGCAGACTAATTCACGTAGGCCTTACACATTTAACTAACATATACAATATGCGCTTTGGCAGAATTCAGTTCAAATAGTCATCATCAGCAGCCATTAGTTCGGTAACATTAGCATCAGAATGAACAAATGTGGAAAATGCCGTCAACAACGGAATACATGCAAACAAGAAAAGTCGCAGTATCAACAGTGAAGATAGGAGATTGCTGACTTTCGGAATCAACTTTAAAAGATCATTAAAAGATGACTTGATAAATGTTCAGGCAAAAGAAAACACCCATACTATGCAGCAAGTTTGAAAGTACTTTCCATATTTGGATCAACATAGACTACATTTGTGGACACACATTTTCTGCAATGTCTCCAATCAAGTCACGCTTCCATGCGCGTCTTACAGACAGCATTTTACAATCGCAACTTAATTTCACAAAATTGGTCTGCTCCCGATAGTATCAGGTGTCCAATTCCATGTCAGGGGAGGCGCACAGACTTTACCTTAAAAATGAAAAGAAGCAGGTTTTTACGATCAGAAATTTCTTAAACCAGTGAATAATTTATTTCGGGGGATAAATTATGCGTATACCCACTTCTTCAGGCACCACTACACCACCGTTTATTTATATCAATAAATGTAATCGTTTAGATATCATAATATTTATATTATAAATCTGGTTGGTTTGTATTGGTGACGTAATATGTAAATAATACAAAACCAGCTTTTTGTGCAGACACAAAAAATGTACAAATGGCTGGACCCACTCTTATTGGAAAAATAAGGTGGATACATTCATTGTAATCAAACTAACCTAAAAATCTGTGGGAACGATGACGCTGTGTTTTATCTGCTCCATGTGCCCGGTCCACTTGCTATTCCACAACTTTCACATGATCATCAGCTGTAAAATAACCTAGATGGGGATTTGACTAACTCATGTTTTCCCCTCTCCTCATTTTTTTTCAGATTGCCTCCTTTGTTTTTAGAAAAGCTGACATTTTTACTTATCAAAGATAAATTGTATTGTGTACCTATTCCAGATTATGCCAGAACGAAGTAATGAGAGGTGAATGCAGACATTAGGCACAGCGATAACCTGAGATACGTGCACAGGTCATTCAAAAGTAAAATACAGAATAAATGCATTTGATTTGTAAACCAAATTTAAACGCGAAGTTTTATTCTCTAATGGTAATGCACGGAATAAGCTTCTAATAGCACTAATATGTGGGGCGCGTGGTGGGGCTTTGGCGATCGGCGCTACCGACGGCCAGTCAATCTACTCTACAATCACGGGCCCCCTCCTTGCTCGGGCCCCGGAGCTTCAGCCCCGCCTAGCCCAATGGTTAATGCGGCCCAAAATAAACAAAATAAGCCCTGCAAAATAAATAAAATACATTATGCAGACATTTTATATTTTTATAAATATTTGATTATTTGTTAATTGCATTTAAATAATATTATGCATATTTGGCCTGAGTTTTCATTCACACAGTTTTGACCAGTGTTGGGGGTAATGCATTACAATAATGAGTTTTACTTTTTTTGTTTTCCATGTATTGTCTGACAGCTCTCCTGTCCCCACACTGAGAGAAATTGTGAGTAAGTGCTGAGGTGTTGTGTGTGCTGTGTAAATGAAATGTTACTGTAGTGTAGTTTGTTCATGTATTGTTTATTCAGCTTTCATGTTTCATAAAACTGAATCACACTTGCAATCATGATTATATAGCTCGAGGATGGCCCAGAAAGTGACATACATTGAAAGTATTTGTTCTCTCTCAGACCCAGTTTCCAAAGTTAACACAGATTACTTTAGTTTCACCATCACCTTGGTCTCAAAGCTGGCAGCTCCTCCCTGTCGGTTATCTGCATCTGTAACAGGTCAAGTCCTACTGTTCCCAGCCTTTGTTCCCTGCATGAAATAGAGCAAAGGATCTCTCACCTGCCATATTCATTACACATCGCAGCTTTAGGAAATAAAAAAGTATAAAAGCTTAAATGAGGATGTTTTACACAACACTTGTTTCTGGGTTAGGCTAAATGGCCATAAAATTCACAAAGTATATGGCAGCTGTCATATACCTTCACACAACATCTGAAAAAAAAACTACAGAAGTGGACATTTTTGGATAACAACATACCTCTATCAAACAGTCAGACTAATTCAAGATAACATACATAAAAACCTTTAGTTCACCCAAAAAATGAAAATTCTGTCATCATTTACTCCCATCATTTAGCCCCATGTTGTTCAAAACCTGAATGACTTTTTCTTCTTTAAAATGCAACATCATACATTTTGAAGAATGTTCACACTGCTCTTTTCCATATGAAATTATACAGCGACCAAGGGCTGGATTAAGAATTAGGACCAAGGGTCAAGGATTTAAAAATCTGAGTAAAATCACCATAAAAGTGGTCCATTTATCTCATGAGCCATATTCCATATCTGAAGCCATTTAATAGCTTTCTGTGAGGAACAGACCAAACCTGTTAAAGCCTAATTTACTTCAAGAGAAACTGAAGAGTTAAATGGCATAAACATCAAATTAAATGTGATATTTTGAAGTAGAAGGACTGAAATAGTTTTAGTAAAACATACCACAATAATCTGAGCGAAGAACCTCGACTCGCCTCGACTCAAACACAAATTTCAGTGTTTCTGTACTCCGCCTACATTAATAACCATATTCAAGAAAGATTATTATTAAGGTGTCTTGCATATCTATGGCAGAAGTTCTAAACCTCAGAACAGTTTTTATTTTACACAAAAGTGTGCAAAGTATGGAAGTCCGTTTCCGCCTCTTTTTCCCCTTTATAACTCATAATTGCGAGTTTATATCTCACAATTCTGACTTCTACAACAAAATCTCAGAATTGAGAGATATAAACTCGCAATTGGAAGAAAAAAAGTCAGAATAGCAAGATGCAAACTCGTATTTGTGAGAAAAAAAGTCAGAATTGTGAGCTTATATCTCACAATTGTGTGAAAAAAGTCAGAATTGCAAGAAAAAGTCAGTAGTGCGAGTTTATATCTCAAAATTCTGAGAAAAAAAAGTTAGAATTGCAAGAAAAAAGTCAGAATTGAGAGACACCAACTCGCATTTGTGAGAAAAAAAGTCAGAATTGTAAGAAAAAAAAATCTGAATAGTAAGATAAAAACTTGCATTCGTGACAAAAGTCAACTGCAAGAAAAAAATCAGAATGGCGAGATACAAACTTGCATTTGCAAGAAAAAAATCAGAATGGCGAGATACAAACTTGCATTTGCAAGAAAAAAAATTTGAATTGCGAGTTTATATCTAAGACAAAAGTCAGAACTGAGGGATAAAAAATTGCATTTGCAAGAAAAAAGCCAGAATTGCGAGATACAAACTTGCATTTGCAACGGGTTTATATCACAATTCTAAGAAAAAAGTCAGAATTGAGAGATACAAGTTTAAATTTACGAGAAAAAAGTCAGAATTGTGCATTTATATCTCACAATTCTGAGAAAAAAGTCAAAATTGCTTGAAAAAATGTCAGAATTGCGATCCTTCAGTTCTGACTTCCTTTCTCAGAAATGCAAGTTTATATCTCACAATTCTCACTTTTCTCAATTCTGAGAAAAAAAGGTCAGAATTGTGAGACAAAAATCATTATCTTTTTTTTCTTTTTTTTTTTTTTTTTTACATTTTTATTCAGTGGTGGAAACAGGCTTCCATAGGAAAAGAGTTCACATAAACTAAAGTGCCAGTTCACGAAAGCTGACTAACTCTGGTGACAACGACATTTTTGTTTTTCTCAGTTCCACCTCTCTCTCTCTCTCTCTGTATTTTTTTCCCATCAGTCCCTGCTACTTTACCTTTTTTTTCTGTTATCCTCTCATATCTGGCAGTTCCTCAGGGAATTAAATAGTAGAGGACGGGCCCCCATGGCCTCTATTGATTGGCCACAGGTGTTTCTGCTCTATAGCTCAAAAGAATCCAAAACACCTTTTGTGTCTGCACATTTATATCTCACAACTGTGAGAAAAAGTCAAAATTGCTTGAAAAAATGTCAGAATTGCGAGTTTTTATCTTTCAGTTCTGACTTCCTTTCTCAGAATTGCAAGTTTATATCTCACAATTCTCACTTTTCTCAAATCTGAGAAAAAAGGTCAGAATTGTGAGACAAAAATCACGATATTTTTATTTTTTACATTTTTATTCAGTGGCGGAAATAGACTTCTATAGGAAAAGAGTTCACATAAACTAAAGTGCCAGTTCATGAAAGCTGACTAACTCTAATAGGTGACAATGACATTTTTGTTTTTCTCAGTTCCACCTCTCTCTCTCTCTCTCTCTGTATTTTTTCCCCATCAGTCCCTCCTACTTTACCTTTTTTTTCTGTTATCCTCTCATATCTGGCAGTTCCTCAGGGAATTAAATAGTAGAGGACGGGCCCCCATGGCCTCTATTGATTGGCTACAGGTGTTTCTGCTCTATAGCTCAAAAGAATCCAAAACACCTTTTGTGTCTGACTCCCATGTAAACCACTATTTGTAATATTTCAAGTATTGTCAAAGATGAGAGTGCTGGAGGCACTAGGTGTTGTAGTTTTGGTGACTCTAACACAGGTAGATTTATAATTCTGTTCAAATAAAATATTCATCTATGAATGCTTTTTTGTAAGTGTTACATGCCTATAATTTTAAATTATTGAATAATTATAATTTTTATTTGTTCTTATTTTTTGGCAGATATGGACCACTCAGGCACAAGGTAAGTGAACTGTTTATTGCTGGCTTAGGACAAGTCATTTAAGGGTGCTGTCACATTTTTGTTAGGCCTAATTTATCATTGTTTGAAAGAGTGATGTTACAAATATAGTACTAGATAGTACTTAATTAGATCTAGGGGGTTGTGAGATAAATACATTTATATGTGTATGGTATTTATGAGTATTGAAAAAAAAAAAAAACATTCTTTTTTTGCATATCAGCATAACAGTTTGAAATTTCCAGCTATTAAATAGTACCTTTTACTTTTAGTTCCACGTTTTTATAAACCCTAATACTCGTATTCTTTAACATTATGTTCCAAAAAGCTTAAAATCTTTTGTACGAATAAATTCAGCTTATTATACTTACAAATATTATTAGTGATTAGCGGGCTATAAGTAGTTGTGTTAATATTGATATTATTTTCATTGTATGTAAAAATAACAATCTTCTGTTTACCTTTTTGTAAATCCTATATATTTGGTTAGATACCAGTCTGAATTATAATTACTGTATTTTGTACAAGAACACGGCTTTTATGAGTGACTCTTTTCTATTCCAGAATGCACCATCATTTCTATAAGCTCTCCTACAGCTTCATCGCTGTTGGTTCAATGGAACAGACTACAAGGAATAACAAATTATTTTTTGGATCTTCGGGTTGTGAACGACTCAACCACCAGTCCAGTTGTAGTGTCGGTCCCCGGAAGTGTGCAGATGAAAGAGGTCTTTGGTTTGAAGACAGGGACGTGGTACAGAGTCGTACTTAAAGGGTTTCTGAATTATAATGTTTTGTGTACGGATGTAAGATTAGCTTTAACAGGTAATTGGCTGTGGTTTTCTTCCTTTTTCTGTGCTTAAATATATGCAAGCCAACAATCACAATCATCATTACTGGAAAAATAATATCTGCACAATGAATAGATCAAATTTGATATGGCTTTCTTTAACCTTCTTCACACAACATCAAGAAATTGTCTGCAGATGATATGATAACAATACTCCTTTTCTTTTGTTCCTGCTGTAGCACCGGGCACATCTCAGATAACATATTGGAAAGCATTATCAAGTACAGCCATCTCGTTAGAATGGGACTTGATGCAAACAGCGCAACACTACTTTTTGTTGATAAATTCAACAGTGACTGGGGAACGTTACAACATGTCTTTTACAAACAATAGTGCAGTGATTGGAAATCTTAGACAGGCAACTACATATGATTGTTCTGTGGTCACATCTAATGCTGGAGGTCTAGGAGCAAGAAGCAGAATACGGACTGTCACCACATGTAAGTAACTGCTACCATGTTGTTTCGACCAGTCTGCAAAAAAATCTAATCGAAAGTTACTCTTACCTTTACGCTTGTTAATTTCTTGACTCTCAGTGATACAGCCTCCAGCGGTGATTACAGTACTACAAATGACGCCCCAGTCTGCCCGCATCAGTTGGCTACCTGTGGACAAGGTCCTAGTCTACCAAGTTACGGTCAAGAGTTGGAGTTCCCTAAACACTACATTATATTCAAACACTGTGTTTGGCACCACATTGGATGTCCAGAATATTTCACCCTGTTCTTCATACCAAATCTCAGTGTCTTCACTTAATACTCTCTTGGAACCTGGAGAACCCAGGCAGGTCAACTATACCACAAACAGTAAGCAAAACAGTTTTCATTTGTTTACAGTTATCTCATTGTTAGATTTAATGGTAGTCGATGCACTTGACAGTGGAAATGGTGCACAATGGGATTTGTCAAAGTACAACAACCTTTCCTTGGTCCAGGAACAAAAAAAAATCAGACTTCTAACCCAAACCTACCATTGAAATCAGAGAGATGATAGGTTGACAAGAAATTTAAGCCCTGTTTATACCTGGTATTAAGATGCTTTTTCATTGCTTCGATCAGAAGTGGATGACACTAAATAGAGGTGTATATCGTTCACTTCCTTAGCCAATTCCTGGGGTAGCTAAAACACACTAGACTGGTTTCATAGTGTAGACAATCAATCATGTGATTGAATGTGTTCAAACAGCCAGAAAGGACCACTTATTCTATTGACTTTATGTGTAATAACTGTGGCATAAGTGATGTAGTGATGTAGGGTGTAACAAAATAAGAGGACATGGTCCCAAGGACATTAGAACTGGTCACGAGAGACACATTTGAAATACATACTATTTTCCCCATGGTATCTCGGATAACCACTTGTGATAGGATCACTGAAAACGTATCTTAATACCAGGTGGAAACAGTGACTAACAACCCTCAATCTGAGGCTCAAACCCCAACCCCAGCTGTAAAAACTAACATTAAAATCTGACTGGTTATTTGGAATGTTGTTCAATACTTAATGCTTTATCAAACAATGGTTGTGTCTTCCTTCTTTGGCCTTGGATAGGACAGTGGTAAAATTATACTATATTAGATAAAAAAAAATAAAAAAAAATAAAACAGAGCCCAGTGTAGAATTTAAAGAGGAATGAACTGTAACAAGCTTATCCTGATTTTAAATTTAGCTTCAATTTGGAAGACAATAACACACCACATAAATAATTTTAAAAGGTATCAAACCAGGGAGACCAGGGTTCAAACATAACCCAGGGTCCTTCTTTTAAATTATATTAAGGTACCCCATTATAAAGTCCACTCCTTCTAGAATGGATGAGATAGACTCTCTAAAAATTCAGAGGTAAATCAAGTTCAGCTGGAAATGGTAGTGTGATAAGATAAAGTCATTGTGGGGAATTGTAAGGATTCTTTCCTTTGAATTATTAAAGCCTAGTATAACAGTACCCATATGAATGTTTTAGTTGTTCATTTAAATGGTCAACCCTCTCTTCAAGTTTAGTTTTGTTCATTAATTTGGAAACTTTCCCACACGCCTCTCTCTCTCTGCCAGCTCTGGGTCCAGTGACATCAGTCTCAGTAAGCTACACCTGTGCTAGCGCATCTGCTATGGTCTCCTGGACAGGAGTGTTTGGAGCCACTACCTACCGTGCCACTGCCGTAAGTCACAGCGGTACAGTTCTGTCCTGTACCTCGAGCACTACAGAGTGCCAAATCAGAAATCTAGCATGTGGGGAGAACTACATGGTACACGTCACAGCCCTTTCAGACAACTGTGAGAGCACCGGCAACGCCACCACATCCTTCAAAACAGGTGAGATGTTGGGACAACAAAATCTCAGACCAGCTCTTTCATAACCTTACCAGTGGCATTCAGGGTAAACTAATCTGAACTAAAATCAGCATTGTGGTGTGCATCCTGGATATCTATACCCTTGCACTTCTGATTGTCAATGCCCTCTATTCATCCATGATGTTTACAGACACCCGATCTACAACAGAGAAGTCACGCTTTCCCTTGAGATAGCATTGTCTGTTCTGGGTTGTTTTGAATAGTCTCACAACAGCAAGTGTCCTTTTCTGTTATGCTGACCCATTTTAGATAGATTCGTGCGCATAGATAAAGAGCCAGGTCACAGTTTGGGTGGGAAGCGAGAAATTGTTCTTTATTCAATAGAGGTGTATTTGTTACATGAAAGATATGATGCTTCTAAGTTATTGCCATTTATCTTGATTGTGAAGTCATGAAAGGTGGCATGTCATATGAGAAGGCATTGATATTGTGGTGCTAATCCACTTTAATGGTATTAATTCTCAATTAATTATATTATGGATGCTCCATTATAGGTGAGAAAATATAGTGACACTTGTGACAATACTAAGAATGCAATGCATAGGTCAGGGGTAATTACGAGATTCCAACTTGTAAAAAGCATTCACGTCCTTGTAGAACTCGTAATTACAACTTGGAGTCTTCTGAGAGCTATGACTTGTACTACATGACCGCTGTACCACCTGACCAACGTAGGCTCTGTTTAGGCGTTGAAAGTGTTGCCATAGAAAAGCATAATTCCGAGGCTGACGTGAACAGCTCCGAGTAGAACGTCACATGTTGTCATCATGAAATTACGGTAATTACGATATGGCGTGAACGCAGCACTAGCAAGAGCTTGATTAGCTGTTTTAGGTGTGTCTTATTGGGCTTAGAGCTAAACTCTGCAGAGCACCCGCCATCCAGGGCTGAGTTTGGGCGCCCATGGTTTAGGCAGTTGAGTTACTTTCCCTTACTAGATACTTTAGGAAGTTTGAAGCTAGAAGCATTTAGGTTCATGCACTTGTTCAGAATATGTTTCAGGCCAGGGCCTGTAGCTGGGCTATGGTTTCAGTTCTCTACATCTGAAAAACAGGCCTTAAACATAACAAAATTCCACTGGGTCTGTGCTTTGTTTCTCTTGTAGACTTTCATTTAAGTCTTAAAATGAAGTCTTTCTCTCTCTTTTTTTTTTTTTGAAAATCAGACAAGAGCTATCCCAGGTGTTGTGTGTTCTCAGGCAGGTAGCTAGTACACACCCAGTTCCCTGTCAGCGAAAATACAGTCCCCGGAGAATATCTCTTTTTTGAGTCATGTGGTCTATGTTACACGCATTAATCTCTTTTAGAGCAGCAAGAACTGTGGTAACAATACACTGAAACCCATTACAGAAATTCAAATAGCAAGATTAAAAGATTGAAGACACCAGGGACTAAAGATTTGTATTGCCCATTTTCTTTGTTCTCACTAAACCTTAATCCTTCTTTTTCCACACACACTTACAGTTCCCTGCGCCCCATCTGATCTGATTCTGTATCGGGAGTGCAGCAGCAATGTCATTGTCTTTTCCTGGGCTCCAAACAATTACTCAGCTTATTACTATGCGAGAGGCGTGGACTCCACTGGCAAGGTAATGGAATGCATAACCACGGAAAACTCCTGCTTCTTTACCGACACCACTTGTGGGCGCCTTTACAACTTCACCGTCTCTGGTTCTTCATCGTCGGTTAGAGAGCAGTGTAGCACTGCAACCAGTTCAACAATGCAAATCCGAACAGGTAACAATAAACATATATGTGTTTATTTAGGCTTGAGTAAGACTAAATCTTCATTTTTAGCTTGACCACACATACAATATAACACAGCACTAATATCTTATTGTGATTATGTTCCTGTGATCTTACCGCTTAGCACCCTGCCAAGCAACGAACATGCGCTCATCAGCAGACTGTCAGACAGGTCTTCTGACCAGCAGCTGGGAAGGTGCAGATGGAGCACTGCGGTACACCGTGGAGGCCTTTGGTAACCGTGGAAATCAGAGCCACTATATGTGTAGCTCACTGACGCAGAGCTGCACAATCTCCGACATACACTGTGGAGAAAGCCTTACCATGATAATCACGGCTGCGGACAATGAGTGCTCCAGCGTTCTGTCTCTGGGAGAAATCGGTCAGACTGGTGAGTGACAAAGTCCCCTTGTGGATAAACAATGGGAGCGTACACATAATTACATTTGGGCCAAATGGGGTGGGATCAGGTGGCATGGTTGCTTAATGAGTAGAACTTCCACCTCACACCAAGACAATATCGAGTTCAAGTCCTGCCTGAGCTAGGTGGCCTTTCTGTTGTAGTTTGCATGATTTCCTTGAGGTGCTCCGGTTTACCCGATAATGGAAAGAAAAAAGGAAAGGAAAGGACGTGACGGTACGGTGACCCATACTCGGAATTTGTGCTCTGCATTTTACCCATCCAAGTGCGCACACACAGTAGTGAGAAGTGATCAAACACACACACACACACACACACCCGGAGCAGTGGGCAGCCATATTGCTATCGCTGCGGCGCCCGGGGAGCAGTTGGGGGATCGGTGCCTTGCTCAAGGGACTCACCTCAGTCGTGGTATTGAGGGTGGAGAGAGTGCTGGTTATTCACTCCCTCCACCTTCAATCCCTGCCGGACCTGGGTTACTAGAGACACTAATGCTGGGCACATACTACATGATTTTAGCCCTGATTTTTGATCGCTTTCAGTTTTGTGACTATTTGCCCAAAATGCAAGGCAAATTGGTGCTCACTCACATGATTGACACTCCCATAGAGTGTTATCTATGACGTGACCTAAGAGATTTGCTGATGCCCATGAGATATTTGGCAAGCTAAATGCCATGGGTGCATTTCAAAAAAACCTTGTTAGCTAACTATGGTCGCAAGTTCCATTGAACTGTATTGGTAACAATGGAACTTATAGTTGCATAGCTGACCATAGAAACGCACCCTTGGACCTGCTGGGGACTAATATTCCTGCAGTGTGAAATATGTTTTGATTAAAAGTGACATCAGTGATGATCTACAGCCAATGTAACAGAAGACCATTGCAACAGAGCGGGGATCCACGTGCAGGCTTTATTTAAGAGCGTGGTCAAAACAGGCAGGGTCAAAGCACCAGCAATCAGTAACATCCAAGGCAAAACAAGAAAGTAATCCACAAAACAGGCAATGGTCAGGGCAGGCAGCAAACATTCACAAAACACAAGAATACAGTCCAGGGTCAAAACACAGGAAAGGCAAGACTAGGTAGAAACAAAGAAACAAGCCAAACACTCAGTAAAGTTCGCTATGGCAAAACAATACTTCGCAAAGTGAGTATGTGTGAGTGCAGCTTAAAAATTCCTCCTGACTGGAAATGGCTGTGCCTGTAAATTGGTTCCTAGGCAGAGGGTTGTGGGAAATGGAGTCCAAGGTAGAGTGGCAAGAGTCTAGGGTAGAGTGCCTTCTGGTGGAGCTCATGGGTTCTTCAGTTAGAGATTGTGACAGCTAATGAGGGAGCATGACCATTCATGCAAGCAAACCATTCATTCCTCTTACATTCTTGTTCGTTTACTTTATATTTTTCACTGCAAATCAGTGTACAGTCTTCCACCGAGCCATACGGTTCAGTACAGAACAGTTCATAAAGCACAGTAGTTCGATACTAAGGGGTGGAGCTAGATTCACGGTTGTGGCTAGAAGGGATACATCTGCGGCCGGAAAGTAAATTAAATTGTGTTTTATTGTGATTTTATTATCTCTACACCTACCCTTTACAATAATGCAAATACAGTAATTATTATTATTCAGTGTGACAAAAAATACACAATGCCCAGTAGCCACAGATATATCCCATCTAGCCCTAGACTGCAGAACATTGACTGGTTGAGAGAGAATCTTTACTTGCACATGCTACAAGGGAGAAGTCTCTCCTTCACTAATTCCGTCATGTTGGACTTGTTTACATCAGAGTGAATGAATATAAAAATATAACAGTGCATTTTAGAATTTTATATTTTCAAACAGATACACATTGCATTTTCTTTGCACGAATGACATTGATCACTACTTCCAGGCATACACCACATGAATCAAGTAAGGGTACTATTGGCAATGGAAATGCAAGCCAGATCAGGGTGTTTCATCTCGAATCGTGCCATACTGTACTGTACTGAACTGTACCTCTCGGTGGAAACAAGCCATTCGATTGCAAGCTTTCTGCTGGCTACAGTTTTTGACAGGATTAAGTCCAGAACGCCTGTCCAAAGCCACTAGAGGGCAAGCCTGCAACCATTAGCCAAAAAGTGTAACGGCTAATGCTAACACTTCCGGTCTGTCAGTACGTGGGAAAGAAGACCAGAGACAGTTTTTTTTTTTTTAATGGATGTCAATGGAGAAGAGTCTTCACTATGCTGAATGAACAGCTTTTTAGAGGAAACGGCTAATCAGTTAATGAATCAACAACCAATCTGTAAATCTTCAACATGTTTTACACTAAATAATGCTTTTGGATTGAACTATTTTTAAAGTTTACAATGAAAACAAACTGACTTTTTGCAACAGGTGGGATTCAGCTTATGGCACTTCTGATTTATTCCTATGGTACCTGTAAACGGCAATTGAGTGTCGCACAACTTACATTACGTTACGTCAATGCTGTAATGTGATTGGATATTAAGGCACATGTGATCCAAGTTAGCCGTTACACTTTCTCCAAAAGTAAGTAATACAGACTCTCTCATCTCCCTATAGTAAGACAATCTCTGGCCTGTCTCACATGTGATCTTACCTTATTTCCCATATGAATTCTCATGTGCGTAGTTTGTAGACAAGGCAGAGTTGTCGGTGATTCTTCCAATAGAAAAGCTGTGTAATGTGTGACACCTCCTGACGCTGATCCATCATATAGTATGCACACAACAGCAACTAGATGTGCATCATGAGAAGAGCTTTGAACTGACATTCATGCAGTGTGAACTCTGCATAAGGGCAAGAGTAAATAAACAGGCCAAATTACTGAGACCAGTATGGGGTGCTCCACCTGTAGGTCCTAATGCCCAAATATAGTGATGGAGACACTGTACTGTAAAAAGCATTGTCCTTTGGATGAGACGTTAAACCAGGGTCCTGACACTGACAAAGATCCCATGGTACTTCTTAAAGTAAAGAGTAGGGGTGTATCCCTGGTGTCCTGGCCAAATTCCCTCCACTGGCCCTTGTCAGTCATAACCTCCAAATAATCCCAATCCCCTTTCAAATAAATCTGGCCCCAAATATCGTGTGATCCCTGCAGTGAACTGGCTTCAGACTGAGAAGCTTGGATAGGCTCCAGACAAGGGTTGGCCAACTTTGGTCCTTGAGGGCCAAAGTCCTGCAGAGTTTTACTCCAACTCTAATCAAACACACCTGAATAAGATAATCAAGGTCTAATGGTTACTAGAAAGCTACAGGCAGGTGAGTTTTTATCAAGGTTCGAGCAAGTTGGCCATTCTACTCCAGACCCTTGATAGGACAGGTGGTTTGGAAAATGGATGGATGGGCGTTCGTGAAATTGTAAAATGTAGATATTGTAAGACCACTGTGGCTTATGTTTGACTAAATACTTTTGTTAGCTTTAGTTACATCAACTATGTTAACCTGATTTAGCCAAAAAGTTAGACTGCCCTCCATCATTTCAACAACACACCTTCCCCCCAAAACCCTATTCTCCAAAGAAATGCTAGCAAACCAGATGTATGGAATGATTGCTATGCAAAACAGTTCTGATTGGCTGAGTGTTCTGATTGCCTAAAAATGTACGGGCAGCACACAGGTTCATATTTTTGCAATTTACACATGCCTTAAATACTCTTATGTTGTTTTCTTCTTATTTTTTTTCTAGCTCCCTGTGCACCTCAAAATGTGTCCGCAGTAAAGGACTGCAGCTCAGATTCTATCAGTCTGACATGGGAGTCTTCATCCGGTGCTTTTCTCTACTTTGCCAAGGCAGTGGATGAATTCGGGAATGCTCACACTTGTACCACAACAGAAACACATTGCAAGATCAGCAGGGTCCAGTGTGGATCCATATACAATGCCTCTGTGATTGCATCCAACAGCTGCAACAGCTCTGTCAGTGACTTCATCAGTGTAGAAACAGGTACAACACATTCACAGAAATACAAGAGTACAATTACTTCAATGTCTGGCACCTCATAACCAATCTTCCTGCCACCTCTCTCAGCTCCCTGTCCCCCTGGGAGCATAGAAGCTCTTCTGGACTGCCAAGAGAACCAGGCATTGGTGAGCTGGCTGGGAACTCGGAGTATGATGTCCTTCACTGCCACCATGGAGGATCAGCTCGGAGGTCTTCTCAGCTGCAGTACCACTTCCAACAGCTGCCGGATCACCGACCTGAAGTGTGGCCAAGTTTACGACATTAGTGTCACTTACCATGATGGAATCTGTCCCAGTATGCCTTCCCATGCCATACAAATGAAGTCTGGTAAGGAAGGTTTAGTCCAGGTTCAGACCAGGCAATCGATCCAAGTGTCAAAGTACCCTAAAACTTCTTCTAAAGTGCTAGATAATAATGTAGATGAAATGATCTCTCCACAGTGCCATGTGGTCCAACAAATGTTCGGGGTGAGGTGCAGTGCCCCTCAGGTGTTCTCTTACTCAGCTGGGACCGAAAAGAGGATGCTGAGGGTTATATCGCCACTATAGTCTCCAAAACCTCTGGAGAGCTGGTTTACTGTAACTCTTCCCTGCCTTCTTGTAATGTGAGCAGTCTGCAGTGTGGTGATTCGTACTCTGTACAGATCAGGTCATACAACGGCTCCTGTCTGAGCATGCCAAGTTCACCTCTAGTAGTCAGAGAGGGTAAGACGCCAATTCATTCACTAAAATGACTTCCATATCATCATGTAACTTAGTGCTGCCATTTGAGTGTTATTCTAATGCTTTTCACTCTGCCCCGCTAGTGCCTTGTGTGCCCACGGATGTGACAGCTAGACGGACCTGCGGCAACAGTACAGTGGAGGTATCGTGGAGAGCAAGCCGTGGCGCTCAGTCCTATGTTGCCTTTGCTGTGGGTGATGACGGGCATCGTACAAAGTGTTCCTCCAACACAACAACATGTAGCATCCCTGACCTGCACTGTAGCAGTGTGTACTCCATCAGCTTGGTAGCTGTAAATGGCAACTGCTCCAGTCGGGAGAGTCAGAGTGTTACCCTGCACACAGGTGAGCCTATCTGGGTAGTAATCTCTGATTTGCAATCAAATTGTTCTTTTGGACCAGTGTTGTTTTTGTTAACTGAAACTAAAACTATTGAAAGTTGCTTTGTTAATTAAAATAAGGCTGAAATAAAATACAAATATTATATGTGACCCTGGACCACAAAACCAGTCATATGTAGCACAGGTATATTTGTAGCAATAGCCAACAATACATTGTATGGGTCAAAATTATTGATTTTTCTTTTATGCCAAAATTCATTCAGATATTAAGTAAAGATCATGGTCCATGAAAATATTTTTGAAATATGTTTGAAAATAATTGTCAAAATGTAAGTAAATAATTTAAAAGTCACAGTTTCACATGTGAATATGACTTTTTTTTTTTTTTTTTTTAAATGACTTTAGGGGCCAGTTGTTCAAAAGTAATCTTATTAGATTTCGGCAATCGGATTAGATCAAAACTTGAAAATTGGTTGTTCAAAAGAAAAAAAGACTCTGAAATCACATTAGATTATAAAATCCAATGTTGGTTTTGATCTGGATCACATCGTCAGTTTGTGTTGTTCTAAACATTTCAGTAAGATTGGGATACCTTGATTAAAAAAAATATCAGGATTATACTGATCCAAGCAGAGGGGTGGATTACAGGACGAAAATGCAATAAAACTTAAAACTGGTCCTTAAAAAACTTAGTGTTTTTCTGAATCACTAATTAAAAACTACTTTTGCACAATCACTAAAGATGAATCAACAAGAAGTAGTTATTTGTGTAAAAGCAATCAAAACTTTTCTGAGAGAATGCAAAAACATTGATATATTTTTCCCCCATCACCATGTCCCTTTAGGGACTCTGTAGAGCACTAGTAATCCAGATGTGGTAATCTGAAAAAGTATGTATCTGGATCATTGTGCTCATGAGTCAATCTATTTTTGCTTTGAAAAACCAGCAAAAAAGTAAAAGGAATTACATGATCCTGAATAGCAAAACATGGGATTTCCAAATCCAGATCATTCTGAACTAGATTAAATTTAAATTGATAAATTAATATAAATTTCAAAATGTGTTTGTATATGTACAAAAGAACAAAATTGAGTCACTGAAATTTCTGCTCCATCTCTTTCCCCTCTTTCTCCTGTTGAATAGTTCCCTGCCCACCAACTAATGTCCAGAGCACTATGAATTGCAACACCAACTCTGCCACTCTGTCCTGGACTGCCAGTCCTAACGCTGTGTCCTACAGAGGCAGGGCTTCAGGCGGGGACAGCCACACCGTGACGTGTGATGCCACAACTCCAGGGTGCCAGTTAAACGGCCTGCACTGTGGACAGGAATATGTGTTTGTTGTAACTGCTTCTGATGGAAGCTGTGAAAGTCCAGACAGTGCCAAGAACAGACACGAGACAGGTATTACATTTATAATAATAATAATAATAATGTTTAAATTTTCTTCAGTAGCCACCATCACTGTTATGAAGTCAGAACATTACAGTCTCTTTCTCTCCTCACGTGTTGTTTTCCAGCACCATGTATGCCTCAGAGTGTGTCAACATTGCTGGACTGTACCTCTAACAGCCTGAACATAAGCTGGGCTCTCGGTCTCACAAATCTAAATTACACCGTCCTCGCCAGGACTACAGGTGCTGTGCTCAGCTGTACCACAATGAGCTCCAGTTGTATTATCACTGGTCTGGAATGCGGTAAGAACTACACCGCTGTCGTCACAGCAAACAACAGAGAGTGTCAAGGGCCAGAGAGCGTGACCCGTCCTGGGCAAACAGGTGAGATTTCTGGAATTTTATTCCAGACTGCAATTAAAATGAGATATTTCGGAAAATTACAATTTCTGTCTTTCTTCTGGCAGTGCCGTGTATGCCCACATCGGTCCATGCCAATGTGGAGTGTGTGAGTAACACAGTGAGGGCATCATGGGGTCCGGCAGCTGGAGCTTTGTCCTACACGGGTGTTCTGACCGGCCCGGGCCATTACAATGAATCCTGCCTGACCTCTGGCCTCTCCTGCTCCTTCAGGGGCCTGACATGTGCACAAACCTACAAGCTAAATGTCGTCTCTCATGACAGCCAATGTAACAGCCCAGTCAGCCCAAACGTCTCTGTCACAACAGGTAGAAAAACACAATCTGTTTCACATTAACATCTCAGCTTCTGAGTTTGGTTCATTAGTTTAGCACATTGATAAACTAATGATCCAACAGTCTAAAGCCAAAAGCATTCAATTTATCTGTTATTAATGCATCACAAACGGCAAATGGGGTGAATGAACATGCAGACTGATTCTCTAACACTAACATTACTATGGTACACTAAAGTAGTGTTTCCTTTTCTGACCTGCTTGTCACAGAGAAGAAAGTAAGTAAAAAAATATTTTCAAGCCATTCTGATTTTGGTATTTACAATTGCATAACACCAAATACATGTACAAAGTACCTGTATGAAGAAAAAGAGATGATTCTGGATTCTTTGTCTGTTATTCACAAAACACTCTGTTAGTGAACATCCGTGACTTGTAGTTTTTGACCAACAGCGCAAATTCTATTGGTTGGCCAGTTTTCTTTACAGTTTAAAGGAAAGGGATTAGAAAACCTCTCCGCAAAATGTCACATTGATATATTGAAAATGTCGGTCTGTCTGAACAGATGCATTAAAGGGATAGTTCACCCAAAAATGAAAATTACCCCATGATTGTCTCGCTCTCAAGCCATCCTAGGTATATATCGCCGCCTTTGAATTATAAGGTTCTATCTGCATTCTGAGCAGTTTTGAGCTATTGAGCTTCAACGTTTTTGCATTCCATGTAGCAAAAATGATATTGGGAACAAGTTTTTTTTTCATACATGAAAATGACAGAGACCCTAAATGTATTGTAAAAATGCAATAGCAAAATCCTCTCAAATTTGTAAATGGGGATTTTGGGAACAGGACAAATGCAGATAGAACCTTACAATTCTAAGGTTCTGTCTTGCAAAACATTAATTTAAGCAGCTATTTTCAAGAAATACAAAGTTTACATATAATTTGTTTTTAAAACAGAAAATTAGTGTTGTAACAATGTGTCCACATGTATGAGAAAGGTAAATTTAATGTTTCCTATGAGATTTATTTCTTATTTTAGGGCAAATAATGGTTTCTTGTTGTCTGAGACAGTATGTCTGAGATAACCTGCTGACTTTGCCATCAATTAGATTGTTAACTATTTGGCTTTAAGGCTTAATATTGTAAAATTTAAGACATTTTAAGACTTTAAACTGCAAGAAAACAGACAATGGATGGATCTCTATCTGCTGCAGTAGCATGAAACTCTCCTAATATTTTAATAACAATTACAAAAGAATAAAATAAATCATATTTTGTTACCTTTTTTAACTTGGAAGGGTTCAGTTTGAGCAGTTGATTTTACTATCACTGTCATCTACAGAGTGCATTTCCCCAGTACATTCGGCATCTGGCTCATATTCAAGATCTCAACCATATTCTCAAAACTATCGGTTTCAATGACTTTCAATGACAATGAAAAATCGCTACTCACGACATCCACCATCAAATGACAGTGACACTTATATTTCACTGTGTACAGTAATTGCTCTGCAGTAAAAAGCCATTCAAGCCAGTTAAATTTTTGCAGATGATATTATTTGTTTGGTGCCTGCGATTTTTACGAGTGAAAAACACATAATCATTGTGTATCAAACAGTGCCACTTTGAGGAAAAAAGCTGAATTGCACGTATTGAGTCATCAGACATTTAATTATTGTTGTGCAGAAAGAATATTACCTACCTCAGGTCGCTAGTGACCCTACTTTTTGCAAAAACAAAGTAATATAATGGCAGTGAATGGCTGTTGAGATTCAATAGTCCAATAGAAGTCCAATAAAGTGCATCCATCTGCATTCACGAGAGTGGTGTTCCAGTGGATGATGCCAGACGTAGGTGTAAGTTCCGGTAAGATGAACGTGGAAGTGCAGAGGAGAAAGCAAAACGAGGATTTGTATAGAAAAATGTTGGAGAATTTTGATATAAGCCAAGAGCAGATTGGTTTTCCTTTGCTGTAAACAAAATTTGGTTCTTGCGAGAATAGCATATTCTCACCTGAGTTAGCGCTACACCTACGTCATCCGCTGGAACAGCACTCTCTCATGAATGCACGACAGTTGGCAGATGCTAGAGATGACAGTTTATAAAGTTTTAAATAAGGATATTTTTCTTACACAAACACATTGATTCACTTTATAAGGCCTTTATTAATCCCCAACCCCCCCCATTCTCTGGGATTGTCTTCTCAAACAATGACACGTGATGCTGCCTTAGAACAAAGAGTGTACAATGTCTCTATAAGCCCTTACTGTGGTTTGCTTTTCCAGCTCCCTGTGACCCTCAGAGCATGACTGCAGTGCTCAAGTGTGACTCTCATACGGTAAATGTGTCATGGCATGCGGCCGCTGGTGCCAGCACGTACACTGTCTTGGCACAAATACAGAATCAGAGCATTCCTTCCTCTTCCTGTCATACCTCGGCCACTTCCTGCAACCTCACGCAAATCCCTTGCGGGGAGGTTTTTAATGTCACAGTGTTTGCTGATGATGGAACCTGCAACAGCTCAGCACGGGCCAGCACTACAATGGAATCAGGTATTAAGAGCATGTTTTTTTTTTTTTTTTGTTTGTTTGTTTAAATTCAAATCGGATTGGTTTAATTTAGCCCAATCTGACTTATTTTGCCATTATTTCTCTTCCTGTGTAATGCCTCAGCACCATGTCCTCCAACAATGAGGCCTCCTTCACTGAACTGCAGCACTAATGCAGCCCTGGTGTCCTGGGTGAAGGACCCAGATGCTGTGAGTGTCCGTGTCAATGCCACCTCTGTCCTGGGACACACTGCCTCCTGCAGCTCTTCCTCAAACAACTGTTCCCTGGATGCCTTGCTATGTGGTCAGACATACAGTGTATATGGTGTGGCTCAGGGCCCTCAGTGTGAGAGTGCACCTAGTGCTCCATTCACTATTGTCACAGGTAGGTACACCACATATTTATAATTCAGCATCAAATGAGTAGTAGTGGGGTTAGCAAATTACAAAAACCTGAGTTATGTAATTGCATTTCTCAAGTTACTATTAAAATAATGTATTACTTTTAAATTTATAGCCATTACATTGTGTACTTTTAATGTAACTAACTGACAATTAAATTAAAAGTCAGCTGTCTACTGCATTACTCACAGACTTATAAATCAGCCAGGCCAAAATAAACATTCAGAGCTGAATAAAAGTGCTGTTCTGTTACTGTTTGCCAGCCCCCTGCACCCCTGCTAAAGTGAGTGCCAGCTACAGCTGCGGCACCAGCACAGAGCTGAGCTGGACTGACAGTCGGGGCCGAGAGAGTTTTTATGTGCTTGCACAGACAAATGGCCACTCAGACTCCTGCAGCACAGTCCAAACCCACTGCTCAATCAATTCACTGAAGTGCGGAAGTCTTTATAATGTCTCTGTGGGAGCAATTTCTGGACACTGCAACAACAGCTATACAGCTAACACGCAGCTACAGACAGGTGAATACTCATAAATACAACCCTTATGCAGCATGCACTGCATGCAAAATGTATAGTGTATGTCCAGAGAAGATAATATTGATACTTCCTGTCCTCTCAGCCCCTTGTGCTCCAAAGAATGTGACTGTAAGACTACAGTGTTTGAACAACACCGCCATTGTGTCTTGGGAGGGAAGTCCTGGTGCTGTGGGCTATAATGTCACTGCTGTGGGCAAGGATGGTGATATCAAGCACAGTACCGTCACTGGCACCAGTTGTCAGCTACCCAACATGCACTGTGGTCAGACCTATGACATTGTAATCACACCCTTCTCTCAGACATGTGCCGGGTTCCCGACTGCTCCCTACACTTTTAATGCAGGTGTGTATTGGCAGCTTCCAAAAATGGGGTCTTGCTGCATTACTACTGGTACTAAGAAAACCATTTTCTTCCCTCAACACCCCTTCAGGTTCTTGTCCTGCCCGAGATGTTCAAGTTTCTCTACAATGCAGTGGTAATGTGGGACTTGTCCAATGGACTGCCGCCAAGTATGCTGAAAGTTACATTGCCATGGCAACGGGTATGGATGGCCACACCCACACTTGTACCTCCAGTAGCACCAGCTGCACCTTCAGTGATCTGCACTGTGGTGAGAACTACACCGTTACAGTGGCTACGGTAGAACGTGGCTGCCAGAGTCCACCCAGCACACCAGTCAATCTAAGATCAGGTCAGGAAACAGGACACAACGTATTATAAGATTTGTCTTGTCTGTTGCATTACACACAAACCTGTCTAATCAGTTTAAACTAGTGTTTGATTTTGTCCCAATCCTTCATTCATCTAGCTATCTGCCCACCCATAAATCTGGCCGGTCACACCAACTGTGCTACGGATGACATCAGCATTACATGGGACCCCAGCCCAGAGTCTGGAGTCACTTACTTTCTGTTCATCCGTCAGGTGGATGGGCTGAACTCCACCTTCAGTACTTCGCAAACATCACATGTTCTAACAGGGTTGCACTGCGGAATGAGCTTCATTGTACAAGTGGCTGCTAAGGACAGCACCTGCACCAGTCCGTACGGAAACCCAAAACAGATCTACACGGGTACAAACACCAAATATTTTCATTTATCTTTCACTTAGACAGAGACGGTTCACGCGAGAAACTGTGACATGCAATATGGCAGAGTTTTGCCTGCTAAATAAAAAAGCCTATCACCAAATTAAGACATCACAGGATTAGTCATCATATCTCTGCAGCTGCTGTTAGAAGCTCTGATTCCTATTGAAACAATTAGTGTCCTGAGATGTGCACTTCGGACTGCACATGTGCGCTGGCTGAAACATACATGCTTTTTAATGCTACTTGAACTCCAGTTATGAAGACTTATATGGCTTGATATAACGTAAATAATGTCTCTTACTGAAATATGTAGTAGAAAACCCATGAAGGATTACATTATTTTAAAAAAAATCCGCATCGTTTTATACATATTTTGGACTATTAGGAGTGCCACTATTTCGATGACGTCAGATGATTGCACTCGGTGAGCTATTGGTGCTATCTGTTGCTATTTTTACCGCAACACAACTCAGAAAATAAAATACTGATACAATGCCACATTGTGTGGCTTTTGGTTGTAATTTTCAGTCGAAGGGCAATAAGAGAAGTGGTGTACGTCTTCACTGCTTTGCTAGCGATAAGAAGAGGAGAAAAGAATGGGGAGATGCCTGTGGATGAAAAAAATTTTTATAAAGACCCTCATCTTTGTTCTCTTCACTTTAGTTCTGATGCCTTTGACCACAGCTACTGAAAGAGCTTATAAACAGCAGAGACCAGAAATGTTAAATGCCATCCTGATAGGATGTAAACATGCGATGCTTGTCATGAAGCCATGGCCACTGAAGGAGTTTCTCAGCATAGATTTCACTCGATATCTGGGGGAAGACTACTTGTGGGGAAAAATCAATGGTATTGATTGGTTTACGCTTATATCCAATGCCACCTGTAAGCTCTTGCAATAGCTGTGGTTATTATATCAGTATTTTATTTTCCAAGTCGTGATGCAGTAAAACTAGCATCAGGTAGTGCCAGTAACTCACTGATTGCAACCATTTCAAGTCATCAAAATAATGGTGACCCCATAGAGCAAAATGTGGATGTGAATTTTCTTTTTTTTAAATAACATGAATCATTCATGGCATTTCTTAGATTTCGGGTGTTGAAAATATTCTCCCTCAAGTACACTGACTTTTCTTCAAGGTGACTTTGGTTTGGGTTAGGAACAAATGAAGAAACCATAGAGTGACCTATGTAGGAAACAGCATGAGTTGATCATGTCGCTGCTGGATTGCATTATGTCTTTGCAAGTTGCTCTCAGTGAGAACAGGGCTTTAGAACTCCTTACTGAATCTCCATGCAGAAAATAAATGAAATATTGTCAAACTAAAAAATGTATTGATCTAAGTCTCATCCATTGCTCCCCAGCTCCCTGTCCACCCAGTAGCCTGACAGCTGCTGCTAGCTGTGGCACAAACAGGGTCACCATCAGCTGGCTGAATGGCACAGGGGCACACTCCTATACTGCCAGTGTGGTGGGAAACAATGGACAAACTCTTTCCTGTACATCCAACACCACTTCCTGCTCTGTGAAGGTTGAATGTGGACTTACATATACAGTCTCTGTGGTTTCCATGGTTGGCCTCTGCAACAGCACCGCTAACAACAGCATCCATTTTAAATCAGGTAATTAAAAACATGAATCTACTTAACTAGTCAAACTGCATTTGTTTTTAAGCAGTTTTTTGTGGAAACCTGACAAACTTGGTAAAACATTTTCCTCTTTCACAGCGGATTGCCTGCCTAGTAATGTGATAGCACATTTAGACTGCAATTCTGACATGCTAGCTGTACAGTGGGACCCCAGTGCAAACACTCCTGACTCCTATACAGCCCTGGCTATCGGTACGGATGGCACTCGGCTTTCCTGTAACACAAGCTCTACCTCCTGTACCATTCAGAACTTAAAATGCGGCCGCACATATAGCATTGCTGTGACCACATCCAACATTAACTGCGGAGTCATTGAGGGTTCAGACTACCAAATCGAGACAGGTAAACTGACTAAATTAATTCTAAAGCACACCCAACCCTTAAAAATGTATTAATGTAGCCGTCTATCATCTCTATCCCATCAGCCCCCTGTCAACCACAGAGCCCAACTGTTCAACTGCAGTGCAGCACTAACATTGCTACAGTAACATGGGACAATGATGGAGCGGATCAGTTTGACATGGTGACCGCACTCAACTTTACCGGTGGTGCGACGGTGTGCCACAGCACAAATAGGTCTTGCACGTTTGCACAGCTACGATGTGGTGAGTCGTACTCACTCAATGTGGTTGGATTCAACGGAAACTGCACCAGTGAACCCAGCGAGAGCTTCAGTCTCAACACAGGTGAGACAAATATGCACACAGGTGAGGAATACTTTAGCCTGAGACTGATATATCTGCTAGTTTTATTAATACAACAGTTTTAAGAATATTCCTCCAAACAAATGCGATAAAATAAATATTTATTCCAAGTTATATATTACTTAAATGCGTGACATATAATTTTGAAAATGTATGTGATACACACACAATAAAACAGAAACATACTTGCATACATGCAAGCAAATGCAGACATGAGCGCTTATCCAATGCATGGCAAGCCATTGTCCTCTTGAGTATACTTACAGTATGCCACCCACACACTACACAATTTTAGGTGTGATTTTCTGCTCGTTAATAGTTAATGGGGATTGTCAAGAAAAGACTCTAACTCAAGGCAAATAAGTGTTCAGTCACAAATCGCTTTGTTAGAATCATCAAAGATGTAACAGCAGTCCAAAGACTTTGAAAGTAGTCTAGTGTATGTGTAAAATTAGCATATATTTTTGCATTGCTCTGGTGGTAATAACTCCAGAGGGCAATAGCTCAGAGCTGCCATTTAACCCTAATCCTAACCTAACCTAACCCTAACCCGACAGTTTCAATAAATGAAACTAACTTACTCAGCAAGATTTCTTTCAAACTGTTGCTTTGCCACGACAGAGAGGAAAAAAAAAACAACCATAGAAAAAGATAACTTGCATTCATGCTTAATAATAGATCCCTTTAAGGCAATGATAAAAATGCAACACACAAAGTCAGAAATTCTTTCTGTGGTAACAAAATCACATCTTTAAAAATGTAACTTCAGTTTACAAAGTTGAGAGGTACAGAGCAATATTCATGAAGACAGCACATGGCATAATTGGGTTTATTCCTTAAAAAGTCCTATTCAAACTCTTGGTGTACACACAGTAGCTATATACCTTTCTTTATACTGCTTCAAACTAATATCTTTTTTCTGTCCATGTTTGTGGACCCATGGCTTTCTTAACACACTGCTGTCTCTTTCAGCTCCCTGTGTGCCTACTTTTGTTGTGGCAACCACTAACTGTGACACATCCATCACCACTGTAACCTGGGATTCTGCCAGTGGTGCAAGCAGTTACACTGTTAATGCTGTGAGCCCCTGGGGGCACAACAGCACATGTACAAACACAGATACCACCTGCTCTTTCTCAGACCTAGACTGCGGACAGAACTACACTATAACAGTCACAGCTAAAGATGACAACTGTGTGAGCCTGACCAGTGAACCCATCACTGTCACAACAGGTACTGGTCACAGACAGCTACAGTGGGATAAACTCATAGAGTTGATCAAATACAGATTATGAATGTGGACAAAAGCAGTTTTGCTGTGTAGTATGAGTTAGTGAACAAACTTAATACATCCAGGCCAACGGGTGTCAGTATAAAGTCCAAGATCATTGATGATGAGCCAGTTAAGCGCAAGCAAGGCATTTTTTCACAATATTTAAAAAAAGAAAAAAAACATGCTACCTTGTTGTCATCATGTTGCATGTGAGTTGTGTTTAGTTGTCATTGGCCCTCTTTTCAAAGTCTTCTTGGTCTTCCCTCACTTTCGTATTGAGGATTCAAGTGGCAGCAAAGGGGGCATTTGCAAGCAGCGCTCTGAAACTTAAAAGGAAAAGAAGGGATGTGATGTGTGGCCAAGTATGGTGACCCATACTCGGAATTTGTGCTCTGCATTCAGTTGGGGGTTCGGTGCCTTGCTCAAGGTCTCACCTAGTGCTGAAGGTGGAAGAGAGCATTGGTTATTCACTCCCCCCACCGACAATCCCTGCCGGACCTGAAACTCGAACTTGCAACCTTCGGGTTACAAGTCCAAATCTCTAACCATTAGGCCACTACTGCCCCCAATATCAGGGACACCCTACAGTCTCATCAACTAACCCAGGAGTGGCCAAAATTGGTTCTGGAGAGTCCTGCAGAGTTTTGCTCCAACCCTAATCAAACACACCTGAACAAGCTAATCGAGGTCTAAGGGTTACTAGAAAGCTACAAGCAGTTGAGTTTTTATGAAGGTTGAAACAAAACTCCAGAATGATGGTCTCCAGAATCAATGTTTGCCACCCCAGGACTGAAAAGACATGTGTAAGTGGCAAGTCCACGAGACCATATGTTCACATCAAATGTGCCATTTGGGACAGTGCCATTCTTGCGGTGCAGACATTTCACACAACGTCTTTAACATAACTACTATGTGTTTGTATCCCCCTTTACTAGTTCCATGTCCATACACTGATCTACAAGCAACTCTGAACTGCAGCACTGACACTGCTCTGATCTCATGGACACCCGGTAGGGGCAATCTGATTTATAACGCTACTGCCGAGGGCTTTGATGTAAATCAGAAAGTCAGCTGCAGTACACCTGGCTCTGCCTGCAATGTCAACAATCTCCACTGTGGCAGCCGTTACCAAGTCAGTGTGAGTGGGGAAGGGCTCACCTGCCCCAGCCAGTCAGATGATTGGATTGCTCTCAAGTCAGGTAACAACCTCATAAACCACTGATTTATAAAAAAAAAAAAAAAAAAAATGATTGTACACAATTCATCAGTGTGCTATACTTAAGATAAATGGTCTTCATAAACTATGTGTCCTCTGAAACAACTTTTCATTGAATTTCATCACATTAGCTATGTAGGCTATTGGTTAATAGTTCAATAATAATAGTTAAAAGTTCTTAATCTACTAATACATAACAGAAGTGAAAATGGGTTGCAAATTTCATTTTAGGGTGGACTTTTAGATAGTATTAGCTTCAGGTAATAAATTTGTCCAATAACCTACACCCTACAGTTTCAAATTTGCTGTGTTTCTAATACAATGTCTGACCTGTTTTAAACTTTGATTTAGCATAATGAGATGTCTTTAAGTAAAGAATATTTCATTGTAATGAAATGTTGACATAACTGATTAGCATGTTGCTTTGGTATTCTTTTGCTTCTTCAGCACCATGTCCACCCACTCAGGTGTCCATTTACTCATCCTGTGACTCAGACACTGTGTCCGTTTCCTGGGAAACCTCTCAGGGCTCAGTGTCCTACATGGCTGTTGCTGAGAGCAGCGGAGGTCATAGGGTGACTTGCGACACCAGTCAGCTCACCTGTGATATTACAGGCCTGCAGTGTGGGCAGAATTATCAAATTTATGTTTCTGGTGTGGATGGCAGCTGTATTGGATCCAGAAGTGAAGTTCGCATTCTCGAAACAGGTAAGAGTTACAGTAATTTTTTTAAGACCATTTACAATATATAATACTGCTAAACACCTCTTAGAGCACTTTAGCAACTGTGACTTTGGCTATGAGTTATGCACTGTGAAACTCAACCTATAAATCACCAACTACAGCCAGTGGTCTAAAATGACTAGGCCAGGGGTGCCCAAACGTGGTCCTGGAGGTATCCTGCAGAGTATAGCTCCAACCCCTATTAAACACATCTGAACTAGCTAATGAAGCTCTTACTAGACATACTAGAAACCTCCAGGCAGGTGTGTTAAGGCAAGTTGGAGCTAAACTCTGCAGGACACCGGCTCTCGAGGACCGAGTTTGGGCACCCCTGGACTAGACAGTGACACAAAACCGACTTTCGACCAACAATAGGTCATTGTTGAGTGTCTGTCGAACCAGTTTTTGCAGTGTTCCACACTATTAGCATAAGCCGGAACCCCACTGATGGCTTTTCAGATGGTTGAGCATGTTGAATCACTCTGATTAGCTGTTCAGCTTAACGAACCAGTGCAAAGGAAGAAAAACTTAAGTGACGTAATTAAGCAAATGATGAAGTCAAGAGGGCACACAAAGAAGGCTCCTCTGTCTCTTCCAGATTCCCTTTTTTGAATAACAAATTAAGACTACTGCCACCTGCTGACATGGAGAGTTTTTTCCTCTCAAGCAGGTGCAGAAGTAGTCTCACATAGCCAGACCTTCAGACTAACTGCAGATGGTCTGGGAACCTTGGCTGCTTTAAATGGCCAAGGACTACTCAAGAGGTCATATAACTGACAGGTAACACAATCAATCACGTTTCGCTTTATGCCGCGTCATGTTTAGGGGCATGGAAATGTCCCCACAATAACAGACCGGTGTGTAAAACTCTTGGACATATTTTGAAGAGTCTATGCTGTGAACTTTACATATTTCATATACTTTTGAAAAGCCAGCATTTAGTTGATCCTGATAAGTGCTCATTGTCACAGTTGTAAACACGATGGCTTTCTTCTTTCGTGAGGGGGTTTAGCTTCACAGCATCCTTGTTTCTAGACGAAATGCTAAAGAACACAACACGCACGTCTCCCTGAAATCCTGTATATTTCAACCAATGCAGTGACGGCTTTGCAACTCCTGAAGTGTTTCCAATTTTGTTTGGCATATGCATCAGATGTTCAGCCAATGGTCGGTGGGCATGACATGCTAAGCCAGGGTTTCTCAAATCTGATCCTGGAGGGCCGCTGCCCAGCAGAGTTTAGCACAAATCCTGATCAAGCTCACCTACCTGTTTTCCTAGTGATCCTGAAGACATTGATTAGCTTGCTCAGGTGTATTTGATTTGGGTTGAAGTTAAACTCTGCAGCACCATTGCAAGATTTGAAGAACCCTTGGGTATATGGTATGCTCAAGCACAACTTTCTGGCCCTGAAACAAGTGATATTAGGAAGCACCACAGTCTGCTTGCATTGCGCTAGTTCTTTCATTTTAAGATTTTTGTTCCTTCATTACAACAGGACAGTGAGTAGACAGAAAGGGAAGTGGCAGAGAGAGGGGGATTGGACTGAGAAAGATCTTGGAGCCAGTACTTAAATTCAGGATGCCTAAAGTGAAACTGCACTGTATGTTGGTGTGCTGCCCATGAGACTATCAGCACTGATGATACACTAGTTCTTTGATGTCAGGTTTAGTGTGTCTGGGGCTTTAGGTGGGTGGTCCACTTGTAGTGACCTTTGACTTCTGTGTCCCCTTCAGCCCCTTGTGTGCCTCAGAACATGCAGACTATCCTGGAGTGTCAAGCTACTGTTCTCAATGTTACCTGGCAACAGACAGGTCAAGCCGATTACTACCACACCACAGTGATGAGCAGCGATGGTCAAGTGCTGGGGTGTGACTCTAATACAACCTTCTGCCAAGTTCCCAACATCCTTTGCGGACTGACTTACAGTGTTATGGTGGTCGCCTATAGTCAAACTTGCAACAGTTCCCAAAGTTCTGTGGAATATGTCACCTCAGGTACCCCTATATACATAAAATATTTAGTATTTCAATGTCTGGATGTCTCTAACATCTCTCTTCTGCATTCTTCAGCCCCTTGCCCACCAGATGCTATCTTTGCAGTCTTGGACTGTGATTTAAACACAGTGTCTGTATCCTGGGACTCTAGTGTAGATGGTGTCCTCTACATCGCACAGGCCTTTTACCCCAATAACGACAATGATTACTACATGTGTAACACCACAGAAACCAGTTGTGATATCACTGTGGCCTGTGGCATGGATTATAATGTGACTGTAGTGCCATTAAAGGATGGTTGCACTGGGGAGAATTCACCAGTTCAGTATGTTATGGCAGGTTTGTCACATTTAACGGAACTTTATCACCAAATATATATCTGTTTACCTATGTTTGTCACAAAATTCACTTTTGGGATGTGTGTTTATGTATAAAGCTCCTTGCGTTCCCCTCATGTTGGATGCCGAAATGGACTGCCTGTCTGATTCGGCTTGGCTGGCATGGGAAGAGTCAGCAGGAGTGGAGCTCTACATCGCCACAGCAACTGACAGTGATGGACAGGTGTACCAGTGTAACTCAACTGAGAACCAGTGTACAGTTGAACAGCTACAGTGCGGAAGATTCTACAACTTTAGTGTCACTGCATCTAACAGTCAATGTGACAGCCCCGTGAGCAACACTTTGCAGACCGAAACAGGCAAGATAGTGAGATTGTAAAGGATGCTTTTCAATAAAAAAAAATCACATAACTTCACACTTCCTGTCTCATTTTCTCTTCCAGCCCCTTGTCCACCACAGAATGTGATCACATCTGTGGGGTGTGACACTGGTACGGTGAGTGTGTTGTGGGATGAGAGCGTTGGTGCATTAAGCTACACTGCCACTTTGGAGCGTACAGATGGAGAGACCACCTGCTGCACGGCAAGCTCCACTTCCTGTGAGGTCACTTCCCTTCCCTGCGGCCAGATGTATGTCCTGACAGTCACTGCTGAGGGAAGGATATGCAACAGCTCGCAGAGCCTTGAGGTTATTGTACGGTCAGGTAATACACACTGATCATTCAACCCTGTTATTAAAGCTGCTTTTATATACAGTTTATCGATCGTAACTGGCATCGTAACACGGTAGTGTGTAAATTATCAGGAAATTTTTATTCTGGAAATTAACTAACCCTTTAAAGTGTTTCAAACCCTATTAGATGAAAAATGATAGGGCATGCTCTGGGCATGCTTTTTCCATCATCACAGTGTATTTCAACCCACAGTTCCCTGTATTCCGGAGAGTCTGGTGTCCAGTACTAGCTGCAGTAATAATGTAGTCACCATGTCATGGTTGAGCAATGAAGCTGGTGAGCTCTATACAGTCCAGGCCTTCAGTGCTGATGGGTTATTCTCTGACAGCTGCTCAGGGTTTGGTCAGTCATGTAATCTCACATCACTAATGTGTGGTGTGCCATACACTGCCACAGTAATAGCACAGGACAGCATCTGCACAAGCCCACCAAGTCAAGCTGCTCCAATCAGGACAGGTATGTGATTTTACTGTGATATGCAATTTACCATACAGTAGTTATTCACAGCAAACCTCAAACTTTCTTGTTCTTTCTGAAAATCACTGATTTGATTCACTGACATTCACTTCTCTCTTGTCCAGTGCCCTGTGTGCCAGATCAGGTGACTGCTAATGTGAGCTGCCAAGGGAATGACCTGTCTGTGTTCTGGGAGGAGAGCGCAGGAGCAGACGTATATACGGCTGTGCTTGAGGACACTAACGGCCATTTCACCAGCTGTCAGAGCATGAACCACACCACCTGTACGGTTAACGGACTTGCCTGTGGACAAACCTACCGTGTCAGTGTGATAGCATCAGACGGATACTGTGATAGCTTGCCCAGTGCCGTCACTGATGTTCATTCAGGTAGAAAGCATTGAGAATACCAAACATACATCAAATATACCTACAAGTTTTTTTTAACACTTTTAATCCAGAATTCACATTCTAAATGGGTTACATGCCCCACTCTATGTTGAACTGCATTCTGAATTGGAACAAGAAACTAAACTCAAAGAAATAAACTGAATAACAAATCGAATATATTAAACATAGCCACTCAAGAAGTTCCCTACCAAAAGCTACACTCGATGCTGTGTATCAGTACGCTAATGGGAACATTCTTTGTTCGACCAGTTGTGAAGCATGTGTGTCAAACATGCCAAGGAATTGGCCTAAATAACCTCGGTAGGTGACGTCACCTGATAACGTGCACCTGAGGTTATAAAAAGATGTGAAACGGACATACCTTCAGGTTCTTTTGTCTTCAGAGCCGTATTGTGTGTGTGTTGTGTCCTCCGTGACACTTCATCGTTTTCAAAAAAAAAAAAAAAAGTAAAAGTAAATAAGAATAGTGAGACCATATCATCAAAGAAATGTTTGCTGCCCTGCGTACAAGTTATCTCTGATGACGATCCTCACGATTATTGTTTGGAGTGCCTCGGAGAAGAGCACGCAGCTGCCGCACTTGAGGATTCGGAGTGCGAGCACTGCGAGTCTCTCTCCATTGGAACGCTCCATTTGAGGCTTGCTTTTTTTGAAGAGGGGCGAGCCTCTGCATCCTCATTGCGATCTTGGGGCTTGCGTGTTGAGCTGTCTGAGAGACAAGGGGCACACGAAGTGGCCGTCTCTCTCTCGCTCTCCCCAGATTGCGATGACCTGAAATGATCTCAAAAACCTGAGCACAGGCGGGAGCATTAGTGAGGAGGCGTTTTTAGAACTACGCCAAGCCATGTCTCTGATTTGTCTCTTCGCGCAACTAAACAAACGGCCCGCAGAGTGTGGCGAGCCGTGCTTCCCCTCGTAAGGACTGGGGAGTGGCTCACCGCACTCAACAGCCCACCAAGAGGCCGGATCTGAGGTCCATTATCTCGGCCAAGAAGAAGTCTTGAGGGTTATGCACCCAGGACCGTGGGGGTGTGCCCCCTCAGGGAGGGGTGCAAAAGATTACAGCAGAGATTAGGGGCTCCTTCCCGGCACCCTCAGGAGACGGGGGCAGCGGTCTCCGGTGAAGTGTTACATGGTCGGTTGCCTCCTGCCATGTTTCAAGACACCGCACATCTAACATCCCCCCAGATAAGCAAAGTGTCAAGACTAGAGCCCCTTTCAGAGAAACTGGCAGCATGGAAGCTACTGCCAGATATCTCTCCTTGGGTCGTAAGGACTGTAGAAAAGGGCTACAAGATTCAGATTGCACAATTTCCTCCACATTTCAACGGAGTGGTCTCCACTTCCGTGAAACCGGAATGAGCACATTTGCTGACACAGGAATTGCAAACTCTGCTGGACAAAGGGGCCATAGAATGTGTTCCCCTGCCAGACAAAGAGTCAGGCTATTACAGCCGATACTTTCTGGTTCCCAAAAAGGATGGGGGGCTGCGTCCAATTTTGGATCTTCGCAGGTTAAACCGCTACTTCAGAATTTACAAGTTCAAGATGCTCACAATCAAAATGATTGTTTCCCAGATTCAGTTAAGAGATTGGTTTGTGACAATCGATCTCAAGGACGCATATTTTCAAGTAGAAATTTTGCCACAACACAGGAAGTTTCTGAGTTTCGCTTTTAGGGGCGAAGCTTACCAGTATCGGGTTCTTCCACTCGGCCTAGCTCTGTCACCCCACAAGTATACAAAATGCATGGATGCAGCACTGGCTCCTCTGCGACTCCAGGGTATCTGCATTTTAAATTACATAGACGACTGGCTCATTCTCAAGAGCTTGCGCTTCAACATCGGGATGTCGTCCTAGCTCATCTCAGATCTCTTGGGTTGAGACTCATCACAATGACACAGCTGTCTCCTACGCGTGTCAAATCCATTCTAAACACCCTAAAGAATATCAGGCTAGGCCAGAATGTTACTCTTCATTACTTTCAAAGAGTTTCAGGTCTCATGGCAGTTGCATCCACGGTGATACCTTTGGGCCTCCTGCACATGAGACCGTTTCAGTTGTGGCTCAGAGCCAGGGGATTTCATCCAAAGGCCAATCCCCAGAGGCAAATAAGGGTTATGCGCCAGGGGCTTCGTACCCTTTCTATGTGGTTTCTCTGGCAACCTCGCCATCCTGCTTAGACTTTGCCCCTGGACTGATGAAAGCTATTTTGCACCCTCACTCTAATTATCTTCCAAAAGTTCCATTCTCGACCATAAATCCAGTCATTCTTGAAGCCTTCTGCCCTTCGCCGTTCACAACACCAGAGCAGGAAAGACTTCACTTACTATGTCCAGTACGTGCTCTTCAGATTTACGTCCACCGCACAAGCCAGTGGCGTAAGTCAAAGCAACTTTTCATATGTTATGGGGGCCACAACTGGGGGCAGCTGCCACTAAACGGACTATGTCCGATTGGGTGAGGGATGTTATTGCCCTAGCTTATGAGGCACACGGCCAAGCTTCGCCTCTAGGGATTAGGGCCCATTCAACCAGGGGGGTTGCATCCTCCATGGCTGTAGCAAGAGGTGCCCCCCTGCAGCAAGTATGTGATGCGGCAGGCTGGTCCTCACCGCACATGTTTATCAGATTCTACAGTTTGGATGTCCATGCTACTCCGAGCTCGCATGTCCTTGAGTCAACATCCCACAGTCATGTCTGAGACCTCTTCGATGTTTGTGCGCCACACTACACAACCTTGACGGGTCCAGACGCTTCCAGTGCGGCGTTGGTATTCTCGTTCCCATTACCGTATTGATACGCAGCATCGTGTGCAGCTTTTGGTAGGGAATGTCTTAAGTTACTTGTCTGTAAACCTGTTCCCTTAAAAAGCGGGAACGACATGCTGCGCCTCAATGCCGCACTGCAGGCATGCCTGGACAGCTCTTCAGACAAAATGTAACCTGAAGGTATGTCCGTTTCACATCTTTTTATAACCTCAGGTGCACGTTATCAGGTGACGTCACCTACCGAGGTTATTTAGACCAATTCCTTGGTGTGTCTGACACACATGATTCACAACCGGTCGAATAAAGGAATGTTCCTATTAGCATATTGATACGCAGCATCTACAGTCAAGTAACCCGAGACGAAACACTCCCAGACATTTTGAAATAAAACATGTCTATATTATATAACATTTGTAGCTTCAAACATGTTTGAATTCATTTGGAATTTAAAATTGCATTACAATTTACAAAATAACAATTCTGAATTCCGGTCACTGGTACACATGCTCCGAGGTACTTTAAAGAATACCATGGTACATTGATGATACCATGGGTTTTAACGTAGCATGACATTGTCTGACTGGCAGATATTTGTCTGTATTTCAGCTCCTTGCATGCCTCGTAACATTCAGGCACTAATTGACTGCCAGTCTGGTATGGCTGTACTGTCATGGCAGCCGGGCACTGGGGCAATGCAATACACTGCCATAGCAGTAAGTAAATCTGGCCATGTGCTAAGCTGTGAAAACAACAATACTAACTGTGAGCTGACAGGACTGGCCTGTGGTGAGAGCTACAACATCACTGTGTTAGCTAAAGGACAGACCTGTAGCAGCACTGCAACCATGAGTGGACACCTGAATACAGGTGAGTAAAACCACTAGGAGCACCTCCTAGAATACAACCTAGCAATACCCTAACAAACACCCTATTACACATAACAGAGTCATTCTATAATTAGGGGTACATGTCATGTCCATTGACTCTATTATCAATTCTACTAACTTTTCACGTCAAGCAATGATCACTTTTATATCAGGAGACATTTCTAATTTATTTAATACAAAAATCCAACAGATATCCATATTTTTTCTTGCAAAAATAGCATATTCTATACTGGAATTTGCTGTTTTTCTGCTGTCTGATTTGATAAATGTAAGGTTTTGCTCTTCAGATTAGCTCTAAAATACCCGTTTTTGTATATATTTCTTGTACATATTTGTCCAAAATAATCATTCAATTATTAATAAATCATTCATAAATTATAATCAATAAATTTAACAATTAAAACATTTGGCTCATGCATCTACATTAAATCATTCATTTTGTGTATGTCTGAGAAATCAGTGTCAACTGTTACTTCCTATGAAACCCCCTATAAATGAGCAATGGTTTGTTCGAAAGTCACATGTACAACATCCCCTGATGTAATTTCCTTTTTTGGAGGGAAATTGAAAGACAGTGTGGTAAATCATAACTTCTCCTCTTCAATATTTTATCTGTATTATTGTCTGCACATACAGTAGATTTATTGACCGTCAACTGTCTTATCAACATCTTCTGGTGAACTTGTGTAGAGATAAAAACATAAGTTAATCAAGGTCATGTACTAACTTGTCCAAGGTCAGCAGTTTGCACTTATGTTTTTAGGAATAACACGGTTGACAATGTTGGTAATTTAGTGTCAATTTATGCTCACACTGAGTGTTGTTGATTTAAAAAAAAATAAATAAATACACATTATATTCACATTTGTCAAGTGTTATAAAGCATTCAGAATTCCTTATGATTGATTTAAATCTAGATAATATTATAGATTTGACATGTATCTATTTCTGTTTGGGCATGACTGATGAAAAATAACTGTGTGAACTAAAAAAAAGATGGGGATATCTCTGGAGATGGAAGTATTAGGTAAGGATGGTGAATAACACTAAATTTAGCATACTGTGGATTTATGTTAAAGAGAAGTTCCATCCTTCATGATAGCATCCCACAGAACGCCCATTATGAAGCCCCAAATTCATATTTTTAAATCAGTTAGACAGATAACCTCAAAAACTCAATAGAATAGACTCAAAAACCTTCAAACAAATGTGTTATCAAACATGTGGCACCTCATTCATGTTTAATTTGACACAGCATTTGTCCGTAACACCGTTGACAAAATAATGAATCAAATGTTCATTTTCATTAACATATTTAAAAATGCATTAGAGCTTAAGCTTGCCAAATAATTAATTTAGCATATTAAGGGCATATATATTATTCAACCACCCATTTATTTATTCATCAAAAAAGAATACAGATTTCTTGACTTTCTGGCTGACATGAAATGTACCCCTAAATATAGAATGACTCAACACCTAACAATGCTCTCCACCCTCTATAGCCTTTACTGTAGCAACGTCCTGGCAACAGTACACCACAGAAACTAGGGTGCGACAATAAATCAATTTGATTTTCTAAATGCATCGCGATTCTCTCTGAAATCAATTCTGAGCTTAGTTTTTAACAGCAGATGGCACTCTAAGCAATTTTTTTACCGCACACTTTAAGTGGTTAAATGTACTTGCACCTCAGCTTTTATGATGCAAGATTAATGTAATCACAGCCCACTGTGAACGCTCTTGTAATTCGCTTCAACCTTTTCGAACTTTATGAATGATTATTTTAGGTTCAAGTGGTGTATTTTTAAGGAACTGAAGCATGCAGAGTATGGCTATTTCTAAAGCATGCAGTACCATCTGCTGTTAAAAACTAAGCTCAGAATTGATATGAGAGAATCACAATGCATTCACAAAACTCACAGAATCGATCCATGAATTGATTTATCGTCACACCTGTAATAGGAACCACATAATAGCATGTTGATAACCACTCAGAATACTTCCATGATTGCACAGCAATGCCCTTGCAACGACCCACAATTGTTAGCACAGTCATGACTATTTTTGTACCACTATATATATTTTGCGTAACAATAATACATTTCTCTCTTTTCACTGTGATCTCAGGTCCTTGTGCACCTCAGAATGTTGAAGTCCAATATGACCTGTCTATTGGCCAGCTGTCATGGGATAGAAGTAGAGGTGCTTCCATGTACACAGCGCAGGCTGTCACTGATCTGGGATCAGTGCTGTCCTGCTCCACCAGTGACACCTCCTGTGCCCTCTATAATGTGTCCTGCAGTCAGACATATGACATCACAGTGACAGCACACAACAACGTCTGCAGAGGAGCTGCTATATCTACATCAACTACTCTAAACACAGGTGCATTAAATTTGCAATTTTACCAATGATTTTAGTGCTTTCTGCACCGGTGTCCAACAACTGACTCTGTATGCTTCACCAGAACCCTGCCCACCCCAGAACGTGCAAACCCACCTGAATTGCACAAGTGATGTCGGGACTGTGTCGTGGGAGGAAAGTTTTGGGGCAGTGGCATACGTGGCTTTCCTGGAGGGTCGCAATGGACAAAGTCTGTCCTGCTACACAACTAGCTCCAGCTGCAGTGTGACGGGGTTGATCTGTGGAATGGTTTACAACACTCATGTACGCGCCATTGGAGAAACTTACAACAGCACAGACAGCGAGACAGTTCTCTTCACATCAGGTTAGACAACTTAAGAAATTTCAAATTAGGAACCATTTACATTCTTTGCCATGACAATTTATTGCTCTCATGTTTAAGTAACAGAAGATTGTGCCATCTACCGAGCTTTTCATTGCTGCTATGTCTTTGTGTCTAGCCCCCTGTCCACCAGTTTCCAGTTCAGTCACTGTTGACTTGAACTGTGAGAATGCCACAGTACTGTTCAGATGGGCCTGGAGCGGCGGAGCAGCATCCTATGAGCTCACTGCTATCAGTAACAATGGCTACATCGCCTCCTGCATTTCCCAAGAGAATTTCTGTAATATCAGCGATCTTGCCTGCGGACAGACTTACACAGTCAGGCTCACAGCAATCAGTAATGAATGTGAGGTTACTCAGGAGACAGGAGTGACCTTCCAAACACGTGAGTCATCATATTCTATATATATTATCTGCAAAAAGAACAAGGCACGTGCAGTGCTGTTGCTGGGAATATTTAACTAATTTGTCATTTGAACTCTAGGTCCTTGTGCTCCCTTGCATGTGAACGTGAACCTTCAGTGCAAGCCTAGCACAGCCATAGTGGCTTGGGAACAAAGGGATGATGTGCAGTACTACCTTGTTAGCGCCACCCTCAGCACAGGAGAAGCAGATGCAGTTTGTAACTCTACAACTGACAGCTGTGAAATAAGTGGGTTGCAGTGTGGAGTGGAGTACACCTTCACCGTCACTGCCTACAGCGGTTACTGCCATAGTGACATCAGCAGCACTGTACACATTACAACAGGTAGATGATTCTATCTTTCAAATTTAATTTTTATCTATATACAACAGGGGTAGCCAACCCTGCTTTCGTGGTCTATTTCACAAAGCTGGTTTTAGTGGCTACTCAGGTAAGTTTGAGTTTAGCTTGCGCAGACTCCTGTTTTTCTGGGCTCGAGAAGATGGACTAATCTTTAGCAGTGTTCGTCACCATGGTAAATTCCACTACAAGGCTAACCTGCTCTGGAGCAGGTTTTATTCTGGTGCACCCACTCCAGACTGTGAGTCTGCTGAAGTTGTTCTAAATTGGGTTTGATTTCTTTGGTTTTGTTAACGCTTAGCTTGAATCTGAAACTCTAAATTTGAATCTGAAAAAGTTTGTTAAACAAGTTGGTTAACAGGCCACTAGAGGGCAAAAAGTTCAGATCCAACCCTAAGCAAACCTACCTGAATGAGATAAACAAGGTGTTCAGGATCACTTGGGAAAACAAGCAGATGTGTTGGAACCGAAGTCCACAAGAAGGTAGTCCTCCAGAAGCAGGGCTGGCTACCTCTGATACAGAAGAATCGAATGTCTCTGAATTGATAATTAATCTCACACTACAGTCTAGCACAGGGGTAGGCAAGTTTGGTCATAGAGAGACGCTGTCCTGCAGAGTTTAGCTCCAACCCTTGGAAAAAATTCTTATCTGCCTTTAGCCTTACCCTGCATTCCATATGGAAGGGCTCATCCCTATGCCCTAATCCCTTCAAAGGGTTTACCCTCTGGAACAAGAACTTTGAAGGGTTGAAGAGTGTAGGGGACCAAACAACTGCTTCGTGAAAGGCCCATCTTCTCCTTCATCATCCTGTGCCCATACAAAGGTGCCGTCATTATGGAAAGAATCTGCCCAAAGAATCTGCCAGTTTTGAGCACTTTGGTTTGAAACGAGCCTTCAATATGACTATATCCCGTTATATCCCGTTTGGAATGCACCGTTGGTAATCCTGAAGACCTTGATTAGCTTGTTCAGGTGTGTTTGATTAGGACTCGAGCTGAACTCTGCAGGACATCGGCTACCTTGGACTGAACTTGCCTAGCCCTGGCCTAGCATACTAACAGACAAGCATTGTAGCATATTGTAGACTCTTATAGTCACACGCTACAGATAATACTTTTTTAGCTTGCTTGAAAGATAAAAGTTAATGTTCACTAGGCTTTAACATCACAATGAAACCTCTGCTATATCTGTCTCTTCAGAACCTTGTCAACCAACTCAACCAACAGTTTTAGGATCATGTGATAACAACACAGTTCTCTTGAACTGGAGTCACAGCAGCGGTGCATCTAATTACACTGTCCATATAACAAGCAATCTAGGATATGCCGACTCCTACCAGACATCTGAATCTACGCTAACAGTGGAGCTTCTTTGCGGACAGACCTACACCTTCACAACAACGGGGGAAAATGATGTCTGTGACAGCATACCTAGCGATCCTGTGCATTATACGACTGGTACGACACTTATAAAGGCTGTAGTGAAAGACTAAATTCACAATTCATTCTAACATTTGTACCGCATTTGAGTTATAATATCGGGTTGTGTATCAATCATTGCTTTTTTCTATAGCTCCATGTGTGCCATATCACATTCAGACCTATGCAGAGTGTGAGAATAACATTGGAGCTGTCAGCTGGGCTGGTAGTGATGGCGCAGATATTTACACCGCCATTGCCATAGGACATGATAACCACACACACGTCTGCATAACAAACACAACATACTGTGTCTGGGAGGAACTGCACTGCGGAGAAATTTACTTTGTCCAAGTAGTCGCCAATGCCCATATCTGCAACAGTATGCCTAGTGATGGCACAGTCATCCACATGGGTGAGTGTCTAAGAAAAATTAAGGTAGAGTTCTATATAAGACAAAAATAACAGAAACTACTTTGCACTAAAGTGACGATGTTTGCAAAAAGTTTTTTGGTAATCTAACAAATGACTGATCGAGTTTGCCTGCATTGTGTACAGCTCCATGTGTCCCTCAAAAGCTGGTGTCCTCTTTCGACTGTAACACAAAAGTGGGTTCCCTCACCTGGGAAGCAAGTGAAAATGCTCAGATGTACCTGGTGTCTGCAGAGTCAGACAGTGGTCACCGGGTGGAACTCTCCACCAATACCACAAGTGCGCAGTTCTCTGAGTTCAACTGTGGTCAGTCGTACTATTTGAGTGTGCAAGCTGTGGGAAATGTATGTTGGAGCCACCCCAGTAATGTTTCAGTACTGCAGACAGGTTAGGACCCTCTAACACACATCCAAATATATGGTGTTATAAGAAGTACATATCTCTCTTGCTTTCGAAAGGACAGCACAGGCTTGGCATAACACTCTCCCACTTGTTGAATGACTTGGATTATGTCACTCTGCCATTTTACAGAGCCCTGTACTCCCACATCTGTCTTTGGCTTTACGGACTGCATTTCCAACATTGCTACTGTATCCTGGGAGCCAGCTGAGGGTGCAGAATACTACACAGCGACAGTACATGGCCCAGATGAGCCTTTGGGAACATGCATGTCTTGGTCATCGAGCTGTGGCATGCCTAAACTGTCCTGCGGTGAAACATACAATGTTAGCGTGATTGCCTCCAGTCGCCATTGTAACTCAACACCCAGTGCGCTGAGCCCTCTTAACTCAGGTAATGCATGCAAACAAGTCTCAGCACAGGTATTATACACTAAAGCACTTAAGGCACATGGAATTTCTGGATCATTTGTAGAAAAATGTTTCAGTAACTTTTCTAGCACCGGACGATTATGCTCATGTACACTATTATATCCTTCCTGAATCTTCCTGGTACTGAACCTGATAATGTTGCTATGGTATGATCCCAGGAACAAATTTTTCATAGTTCCAGTTTCTGGCTTGTATTCACAAGGAAGGTTCTCCAGCAGTTTTCAGAAATCAAGTCCCACTGTGAATATAGCTTAATTAGCCTTAGCTTAGATATTCTGGACTCTAATCAGCCTTAGCCATTTGCTGCATTTCCAGTGGTTCCCAACAACATTCCTGGAGCCCCCCAACACTGCACATTTTGCATCTCTCTTTTGTCCGACACACCCTTTTCAATTGTTGGAGTCTCTGCTAATGGGCTAATGAGTTGAATCAGGTGTTTTTGATTAAGGAAACATGCAAAATGTGCAGTGTTCGGGGGCTCTTTAGGAATGTGGTTGGGAACCACTGCTCTATTCAACTAAACTGCATAGCACACAGACAAATTCAAGGAAGCTTACACTTTTCCATTTGTCAGTAAAGCTATGCCATAAATGTACAGGGATTATTCATATGATCCTGGCTTTGGTGAATTAAGCTGACACTTTCTCTTTTGCAGTGCCCTGTGTTCCTACAGGTGTGTCTGTTGCACTGGACTGTGCCACTGCTGAGGCACATGTGTCTTGGAATGCAAGCATGGGGGCGCTGTACTACATTGCTTATGCCTGGAGCAGTACATTTAATTTCATGTCCTGTGAGAGCTCTGGGCCTCTTACACATTGCACACTTAGAGATCTCATCTGTGGAGATAATTACACTGTTCAGGTGATTGCTGTTGGAGATGAATGCTCCAGTTTGCCCAGTCAGGCAGAAAACTTCCGCACAGGTATTGTTATGTTTGTCTCTTTTTGTTGCTGTTCTAGATCTTAACAAATTTGTTCTGTCTTTTGATTTTTACATATTATTGTAGTGAATGTTATTATATTATTATGTTTCCTGTAGTTCCCTGTGCCCCGGAGGTTACTGCTACACATCTGGACTGCTACACTGACTCTGTACTGCTGCAGTGGAGTCCCACTGATGGGTCTATTTCCTACACTGCTAATGCCAGGACACCGGAGGGGCTGGTCTCCACCTGCTCCAGCAACTCCACTAACTGTGAACTGAGGGAACTTGCCTGTGGACAAACATACAATGTTACTTTGGTATCATATGATGGACGTTGTCACAGTATGCCTGGCACAGCCCTGGCCGTGGCATCAGGTAGGAAGGAGAAAATTAATAATTAATGCAGCACCTACATGTACACAACAAAGCTTATCTCTCTTTGACTTTTTGCTCTCTGTCTCATACGAACAGTACCCTGCCCACCTGAGAATGTGGAGTCAAATGTGCTCTGTTCTTCAAACTCTGCCCATGTGCAGTGGAATCCTGGTGCAGGGGCAGAATCATATGAGGTGCATGCCATTAACACAGGCGGCCAGATGACAGGATGTGACAGCACAAATACTTCCTGTGTTATGCCTAACCTTGTATGCGGTTCCGTTTACAACATCAGTGTGCTTGCCATTGGCCACCACTGTAATGTTTCAAGGAGTGAGATCACAACACTGCATTCAGGTTGGTTACACCTAATAAAACAAAATACAATGCAGTTGAACTTTTTCTATATGACAGTGAGTACTAGCATCACCCACCATAACTGTAGAATGACCCAAATAATCAATTGCCATTTTGTCCCCAGTGCCATGTGTCCCCAACCAGATTCAGGCAAACCTGAGCTGTGGATCTGGTGTGGTTGATGTGTCCTGGCAGCCTAGCCAAGGAGCCTTCTCTTACACTGCTCTCGCTCATGGGAGCGGGGGGTTTGCATCTTCATGCAACAGCAGTAGCACCACATGCAAGTTTAGTGATCTACTGTGTGGACTCACGTACAGCATCAGCGTGACCGCCTCCGACCACGTGTGTACCAGCGCACCGAGTCATAGTGTACAGTTGGACACCGGTAGGATGACTGTATGCATATACTTCACAAATATTTACTTGAATACCGATTGAGACCAGCTAAATTATTTTGCATGTCCATTCCTTTTTTCATCCCAGTTCCATGTGAACCACATGGAATCATTGCTCAAATGGAGTGTAGCAGCCACACAGGTGTAGTGTCCTGGGAACATGAAGAGCATGTTGCCTCCTACTTGGTCCAAGCATCCAGTCCAGATGGGCACCAAGCATATTGTAGCAGCCCCACCACCAGCTGCAGATTGGCCAGCTTGCATTGTGGCCAAGCCTACAACCTCACACTCACTGCCCAGGACAGCCACTGCAACAGCCGAAACACCTTTTCACAGTTACAGTCAGGTTGGGATTTTTTCCATATTACGCCACTTTTTCAGCAACATGTAATGCAGAATATGGCAGGGCTTCTGGCACTGCTTCAGCAACAGCACTCTATGCCCATGGACATTAACACCTCATATTCCTCCTCTTCCTCAGTTCCATGTGCACCTACCGATGTGCAGGCATCTCTTGTTTGCTTGTCTAACTCTGCAGCTGTGATGTGGCAAAGTGCCAGCGGGGCACTGTTCTACCAGGCTAAGGGTATCACTGTAGATGGCACCCATACAGCCTACTGCAATAGCAGCTTGCAACAGTGTAACCTGAAGCATCTGCTGTGTGGGCAGGTTTATAATGTGTCTGTGCTGTCTATGGACCACACATGCAGCAGCGAAGAGAGTTTGTTCACACAAGTACATACAGGTGAGTGGCACACTCAGACTGTTAAAATGCACACTTGAGTTTAAAGATTGTGTTTTTAATTTTTTTATTTATTTATTTTTTTTTTTTTTTAATGCTTAAATACTTTTCAGTACCCCATGCTCAGAGTTAGTTTGCAAGTAAGCCATTTGTAATTAGATTTTTTTGAAGGGTGTAAATCAGGGGTGTCCAAACCTGCTCTTGCAGGGCCAGTATCCTGCAGAGTTTAGCTCCAACCAGCTCCAACACACTTGCCTAGAAGTTTCTAGTGAGTCTGAACACCTTGATTACTTGGTTCAGGTGTGTTTAATTAGATTGGAACTAAACCCTGCAAGATAGTGACCCTTCAGGAACAGGTTTGGACACCCCTGGCGTAAACACTTTGGCACTTTCAAAGCAACCACTTCAGAACACTTTAGCACCACATTGCAACATGGTAACAACCACTCAGAACACCTCAGCAGCATTTAGAAACACCCTGGCAGCTACCACCAAGAACATCCTATCATTGCACAGGCAAGAATCACTCTCATTTTCTTCAGTAAACATCTACTTTTACAATTCCATTTGGTGCCATGGAAAATACACCCTTTACTGCCAAGTCAGGATGAAACTTTAAGTAAATTCTAAACCTCAGATGTATGAAAGGTCTCTTTCTTTTTTAGCACCCTGTCCTCCTCAGACAGTTGATGTTAAGATGAGCTGCTCTGCTGGTTCAATGACTGTCACATGGCCAGCCAATCCAGATGCAGAATCTTTCCATGTGAGGGCAGAAGCCAGTGGAGGATCTTTCCTGTCATGTGATTCCACTAGCACCAGCTGTTCATTCAGTGGCTTGCCATGCGGACAGTCATATTCTGTCACTGTAGCATCAGTCAGGGGTGGCTGTGAGAGCCAGCCCAGCACAGCTGTTAATGTCAGCTCAGGTAATCTCCACACAGTCCACCAATATGATACATACATAATTCAATGACAACAAATGAAAAAATGCTGCAAAAGGAATGAACAATATATTGTACACAATATTCCATGGAATGAGAACTAAAGTGAACTGATTATGAAAGAGAACTGAAAACTGAAAACTAAAAGGTCAGGAGATTTTGAAACTACAGTAAGCACTGTGTTTACATTCTATGGGACCATTGTTGTGTTGCACACTGAAACAATTTTTTGAGGTTGTCTACACTTTGTTTACTGTCGTGCCACATATGGACAGTATCATGGCATCTATTTGATTTTGTTGTGTTGCTTGTGTCCAGTGTAAGACGACCCTGTTGAAAAATCCAGGATGTGCTGGTTAGGTATGTTTTGAAGCATGGCTGCTGGTTTGAGCTGGCTTAAGCTGGTCCTTAGCTGGTCATGAGCTGGTTTAAGCCGGTTCTTAGCTGGTCAGTTCTGGTCCTAAGATGGTCCTTAGCAACTAGTTCCTGCTCAGGACCAGCATAGAACCAGTACAAGATCAGCTTAAACCAGCTCATGACCAGCACATGACCAGCTTAAATCAGCTCAAACCAGCAGCCATGCTTCAAACCAAACCATACCATGATTTTTCAACATGATGGATGTTTCTGTTGCTTATCTGGGCATCCAAACTCGGTCCTGGAGGGCCACTAACTCCAACTTGCCTTAGCACACCTACCTGGAAGTTTCTAGTATGCCTAGTAAGACCGTGATTAACAGGTTCAAGTGTGTTTAATTGGAGTTTAAGCTGAACTCTGCAGGACAGTGGCCCTCCAAGGAGCAGGATTGTATATCCCTGATCTAAGTGGACACAGTTAACATCTAGAGTTAAGTGTCTCCTTGAAAGTTGTACATGTATTGTACCTTGTGAACTCTATTGTAACTGAAAATTCTGAAAAAACACTGTTAAATTTACTGTAAAGGGTGTATGTTTGGAAATGCCTATTGTTGCACGCACGCTAACAGACTGTATTTGCATATTTTTAGCTCCTTGTGTTCCTCAAGGAGAGACAGGAAACCTGGACTGTGTTACCAACACAGCTTGGGTGACTTGGCTACAAGCAAAGGGGGCGGAGTCTTACTCTGTACTGGCAGTGGAGAGGGGCGGAAGCAACTCCAGCTGCTCGGGTACAGAGTTGCACTGCAATGTTCCCGAACTACTGTGTGGAGCCACGTACACCTTCCACATTATTGCCATGAATTCATTCTGCAGAAGCGGACCCGGCAATGCCTTCCAGATTCAAACAGGTGCAAACATACTCAAACTTTCTTGTTTTCCATTTTAAAATGTAGATCAGCTTTCAAGCTACATCAACCAAACTGTCTGAATCTCATTTCTGTCTGCAGCTCCCTGTGCCCTCACCTCCATCACCGCACACACGGACTGTTATAGCAGCCATATCACAGTTAGCTGGCAATTGAATGAGGGATCTTCCTTCTATGTGGCCACAGCTGAAGGTCACGACCAAAGCATTTTGATGTGCAATAGCACTGGCACGTCCTGTGACCTCTCCGGAGCAAAGTGTGGAATGCACTACACCATTATAATTTCTGCATCTTCCGACAAATGCAGCAGCTTGCGGAGTCCGCCTCTTAAGATGCATACAGGTACACAACTACTCAACACAATACTAACTTGTCGCATCAAGGCAAACTGCATATGTGTGAGATTTGAGAGCTAAAATCTGCACCCACCTACAGTGTAAACTCTCTATTTAATTCCCTTACAGCACCTTGTGCTCCTCAGAATATAACAGCAAGCCCAGTGTGTGACTCAAATGGCATGACGGCAACATGGTCACCCTCCCTGGTTGCTGAGTCGTACTCACTCACGGCCAGCAGTAGAGATGGAGATATCCGCACCTGCAGAAGCACCACAAACAACTGCACCCTACTTCACCTGCACTGCGGACAGATTTATGACTTTAACATAACTGCTTCGGCTGGAAACTGCACCAGCCCGGCCAGTCAGCAGGTCACCTTCTATACAGGTGAGACCACACGTTGGCAGGACAGAGGACAGTATGAAAACCCTTATATTTTGGTGTGAAATTCACGATATACTATATTTCTTCTGCTCTACACAGTGCCCTGTGAGCCACAGAACATGATTGTGGAAGTGCAGTGTGACACCAGGACTGCCACACTTTCCTGGGTAGAGGGCCAAGGTTCGCTACAGTACTTCACAATGGCTCATGCCATGGATGGGCACACGCTACTCTGTGACACCACAAGCACGTCCTGTAGCATTCATGGACTGACTTGTGGGATGTTGTACAACTTCAGTGCACTGGCTTCAGATGGAACCTGTAACAGCTCACTCACTGCGCCAATCCAGAGGGGAGCAGGTATACAACCAGATATGTCTGACAACATGTTACAGGATCTATTTATCTAAAAATTACAGAACTTAAAACACAAAACCATTATACGTGTGCTACAATATTTACATCACTACAAAAATTTTCTTTTGCATATCAATAATGACATTTCTTTGTGACGTTATTTTCAGGATATTTTCAATCAACCACATTTTCTCTCCCAAATTACTGCATCCAGAATTCACATATTTCAAAGTAGCTATAATTAAATCAGTCTGTGTATGCAATTTATATATAATTTTGTCACATTTAGAAATAGAAAAAAATTACAGATGAGAAATGAGAGTTGGTGGATAATACGAAAATAATGTCAGGGCACCATGCTGGATCTCCAGCGTACCGCGTTTGGCTGCGAAAAAAAAACTTGTTGATATCACGTTTGAGTTCATGAGTTCGCCTGGACGCCTACCAATGGTATCAGAGGAACACAGCTTTAACTCTCAACCAAACTAACTTTACTAGCTAATCTGAACTTTTTGCTCTCGAGACGCGCATAGCATCCAATGAATGGAAAAGCCTCTCGTGACACGTTAAAAAAAAAAAAAGGCGAGGCGCAATGGTCAAAGATGTCAATCCAGCGCATATTTATATAGAAAAGCTATTTAAAAAGCAGCGGAGCTTTGTAAACAGCTCAGAGTAATCATGTCATCTCCATAAGAACAAAATGATTGCCAGAATGAATTTTTGAAAAGGTCCTGTTCACACATGATATCCTGACTTTAATTTACCGGTAATTTACCAGTAAAGACTGTATGTGTGAAAGGGGCTAAACTCTTGCTCTCCATTTGCTGTGAGTTTGGGTTGCTTAACGTTAATTTGGGAAAACACTGTGCATTATCTCACTTGATTTGTAACGCAAATCATGTTTAAACATATCCCAACACAGGAAAATACATCAATATACATGGTGATTTCAAAATAAAAGTTTAAACCCTCACTAAGAGTTTGCATGTGGCCAAATATTGAAATTAAATGGATTTAAAGGTCGTTGACTTACGCTATAAAGCGAAGGATTACCAGGCCATTGGTGCCCTCTCCAAGTATTTGTTATAATACATAATGTGCTTAAGTTAGTTATGTTCATGTATTGGCAAATTACATTATGTATTTTATTTGTGTGGTTCAATAAAACCATGTAATTACTTGGATCTGATACTTTATTTGAGCCAATTATCATTGCCTCATTGTTAGTTATATGTAAATAGTAATACTAAAGCCTGGATTTCAAAAATATCAGATTACTCAATTTGTCAAAATAATTGGTTTATTATTTGATTACCAAAATAATAAGTTACAGCTCTAGATTAGTTAAAACATTTCAAAATACAGCTGCATTGTTTTACTTTTTGTGATTAAAAGACAAATATTTTGTTAATGAAAAATTCTTAAAATAGTGTTAAAATATTGTCTCATCTAGTGAATCACTATCAGTATCTGTATTTTGTCTGTCACACCCCTAGTGTCCATGAGCATGATATTGCTCATAATTTTTTTAGTGTATGATATAGCCTTCATTCTTCAGGTCAATTATATATTCATGAAAATAATAATAATAATAATAATAATAATAATAATAATAATAAGGAAAGTGATACATTTGCCATAGTATCCTTTCAAATGTTAAAGTTGCCACAGTCAATGTATTCTTTGGATGTGCTGCACTTTATTTTTACCATTTTGTTTTGTTAGTTTATTAATTAGAATTTGAAAACTCAGATTTTAGTCCTTGAAAACCAAAAAAAAAGTAGTGCTTGAAAAGCCCTTGAAGGTCCTGAAATTTCATTTTGCAGCATCTGTACGAACCCTGTTTAAGTTACCAGTTCTTGAAGCATTTTAATGTTGTTTTTGTTGTTGTTAATTGAACTGAACTGTAGTTTTCTGTAGTAAACTGCCTTTGTGTATTTCCTATTTTATATTAATTTCCTAGTATTTAATTTACCATTATTTCTTTTGAACAAAATGGAATAAAAATCTTAATAATAAATATTAACTATACATTCATCAGTTTTAGTTAATGAACTGATGTTAACAGCTGCAACTGTAAAATTTAAAAATCTATTAGTAAATGTTGTTATTTTGCAGATAACTGACAGTTCCAGTAATCATCTGTCGGTGCCGATTAATTGGTTGACCTCTGTTTTTTAGTATATTTTAGCTTTATTTTTTTATTCAGTTTTAGTCATTATAATACATCTACTTATTTAAGTTAGTAGCCAAGGCAATGTTTAGTTTTTTTGTTTTTGATTTAATATTAATATTTTACTTTAACTTTATTTTAGTTGAGGAAAATTGTCTTTAATAAATAGTTAACAAAAACAGCTCTATTACTAAATAACCCTCTGCTGATCTCTCCTGTAGTCCCATGTCCTCCTGCCACCGTGAGGGTGAGGACTCACGTGATGGTTGATGCCACTCTAATCAGGGTCTCCTGGAGTTTTGTGGACTGTCCTGACGTTACGTACCTGGTACAGGTGACCGGCAATATCCAGGACAACACACAGTCCGTTATGGACGTGTCATCCTACTGGACAGACATCAACTACTTTGAGTTTCCTGTTCCCTGTAGCACTACTTACAGTGTGACAGTGTTTGCACAAAACTCAGCTGGGATCAGCAAACCATCTCAGGCTGTTACTGGTGTCACAGGTACTAGAGACAACAAGCCAAACATTCAATGTTGAAAAAAAAAAAACTAAAAGTCTAAGGTTATATTAGATTGATCTCAAAAGAAGGTCTAAGAAGAATAAGAAGTCTGTATAGAACATGTTAAAATATTCTCTGTCTTGATCTATTACTCCATATTCTCCTTCAGTGCCCTGTCCACCGATGAACGTCACCTTCACAGGTGACAGTTCCTCCGCCACAGTGGCCTGGAAGTCCTCAGCTCTTACCACGGGATACAGGGTTTACCAGCTGAGCTCTGACGGCAGGGTGCCTGTCTGTCTCACCTCAAACTTCAGCTGTGAGGTCTTTGGCCAGCAGGCCTCAAATGTTGCTGTGACAGCCTGGAATGGTGCAGGAGAGAGTCTGGCATCTAGAATAGCTACTGGTAAGAAAAAATGGGCCGGTGGGTTATAGCTAAGCTATAATATATATATATATATATATATATATATATATATATATATATATAGCGTAATTTACATTTTTTTTCTGCAATGATTTTGGATAAAAATCCAGTTTCCTAACTTACCGTACAGTGTACATTTCTTGCAAACACTTAGCATAGTGTTACACAAAGTAGCTTGAAGTTGTACTGTCTATTTATTTACTGTTATTTTTTAAAAGGGTCATGAGCTGCCTTTGTTTTTTTATTTTTGTACTATTCTCTGAGGTCCACTTATAATGTTATAAAGATTTTTACATCAAAAAACATAATTTAGAAGTAATAGGCTGTTTCCTGTCCTGTTTTTATCCCCCCTCAGCAGAATAAATGTGGTGGATTGTAGACTCGGAAGTAAACGGCCACTGCTATGATTGGTTAACAGTGTACATTCATTCCTCATAGATGGACGCCGTTGTGATTTAGGTTTAAAACACATAACTCTAAAAATAGTAACTCTGTATATATCAAACAATCAATAGTGACCACGTAATAAAAATAGTTATTTAGACTTTTGTTGCGACATCACTGTCGGATCCAATATAAGCGGCACAGCATTGTCTTTTTCAATTTTTTTGAAAATCCTGCGTCGAACTGTGTCGCTCCGGTTACTGATGTAACCTCGGTTCCCTGAGATAAGGGAGCGAGCATGGGTCACTGATACTATGGGTAATTGTAAATGAATCAGCTGTAAAATTAGGTAAACTAAGGACCGATTTCTTACTGATGCGATCTGGTACTTCATTAAACGTAAAGTTCATCCACTCCTATTGTTGGAATCAGAAGGAAGGCAATGCAAAGACTGCTTTTTCCACAGATTGGCACTGCAGAATGTCCTGTTGTTTTTCAGAGCCATCTTTATCGTTTGGTTTCTGCGTTCGCCTCTCTGGTAAACGCTATGTGTAAGTCGGTGGGTGGGGCTAAACAGGCAGTTATGTCGATCTTCTTCTGCAGATGGGGTTCTTAATCTACTACCTATTACATCATAGAGCAGAACATTCCAAAAGCTGTCATTTCGGCAGACTGCCTTCAATACAAGCTGTTTTTAGACTAGTAACAACAAAGGTTTGAGCTGTGAAACTTAAAGGATGTTTTTATAGTACAATGACCTCTTATGTCAAAAGATCAAAGGAATTTTGGTTTCTCAGTTCATGACCCCTTTAAATGTATTTTTTTTTTCTTGTCAATAGAGATCAGCTGTTATTTAAACGGTAACACTTTACAATACAGTGGCACTATGCATTAATTCATGCTTAACTAATAACTAACAGATAATCATGAGTTATACATTAACGGTTGGTGTGTGGGATTAAGCAGGCTGACGAAGACGAAGAATTCCAAAACACAGTTTAATAATTCCACAAAGGGGTAATGTTCAGACAGAGCAGGTAAACACACACCACGATGGAACAAACAATAACGGACAAAGAAACACTGAACTGAATATAACTTGTATGACAAAGTAAATGAGAAACAGACAGGTGAGAACGATCTACTATTTAAGACACCGGTAAAAAGAGGTTAACTAATAATGACATAAGGACAGGAACAGGAACAACCAAATATGGGCACATAAGGGAGAAACCAACACAAACAGTCCTGGGGTGTAACAGTTCGCCCCCCCTCCCGGAAGGCACAACCTTGCGCCACAGAGAAAAGGAGGAAGGGACGGAGGGGGACTTAAGAGGAGGAAAAAGGAGTGGATGTGGGATGGTGACAGGGGACGGGAAAGTGCTGGCAGGAAGTCAGTACAGGAGGAGGCTCTGGTGGAGGACGGACAACAGAGTCCAGGGAGGAGACGATTGAGGGAGAAGTCAAGGATGAGCCAAGGGGGATGAGATGGAGGGAGGAGACACAAGGGACTTGGAGCAGGAGGAGCCAGGGAGGACCCAAGCCGCAGCCATAATGGTGACCCACGGTAGAGGAGGAGCCATGGTGGAAGAAGAGCTAACGACTTCAGGGGGTCGACCGATGGCCGCGGAGCAGGTGGTGGTGGCGGCAGAGACGAAGAGCCGATGAGCCAGGGCGAATCCAAGGATCCGGAGGGCCAAGGTGGAGCAGGTGGCTTCGGCGGCCGAGGCGTAGGCAGAGATCCGGAAGGCCTCGGTGGAGCCGGAGCGACAGAGGACTGAGGTGGAGCTCTGGAGGGAAGGAGGAGCCCAGCAGAGCCGGAGAGACGAAGGGAAGAGGCGAGACCAGGGAGTGCAGTCCCGAGGTGGAGGTAGGGGGGCGACTGACCAAGGGAGCTGGAAGCCATAGAGGAGCCGCTGAGTCGCAGGACTGAGGTGGAGTCTGGGCCTGGGAGGCTAGAGGGAGAGTCAAGGGATCCTCCAGACTTGACGCCATAGGAGCTGGAGATGGGCAGCCCAGCGGAGAGGGGGCGTTGAGGAAGGGAACTGGTCAATGAGAGGAGGCAGGAGAGGGTGGTTGGGTGGGATATTTTTCCAGTTTAACAGTCTGACTAAAGGACGGGTATCTCTGAATGAAAGTCAATTAAATCTCCCAGGTCCAAATCTTTCTCACCCCCAGCAGTGGCGCCATGGACGGGGCTTTCCATTGCTCCCGAGATCTCCACAGCTGTATCCACCGTCACTTGTGCTGTCAGCTCTCGCACCTGGTCAGACATTTGGGGCTCTGGCTCTGGGGCGATCTTTTGCCCTCTCGCTCCTGATGCAGATGGCTCAACAACCGCGGCAGGCTCTGGCTCTCTGTCCGCAGTGGGCTCGGGCAGCTCTGCGTAGCGGGTTAATGGTGGGCTGGGCTCTGGCTCCTGAGTGGGGCTGGTGTCCTTGTCTGTGATGTCCACGGTCAGATGTGACTTGCAGGACACCAGCACCCACTCAATAAGGGCGGCGAGGCTCTCTCAAGGACCATCCCCAGACAACTGCGCTTGTGTGGTGGTGTTCAGTCCTACTTGATAGAACAAGCAGAGGCAGTTGTCCGGGTAGCGCGTGAGGTTGGCCAGGAACACAAAGTCATTTGTGTGGTCCTCGAGAGAGCGGCCCCTCTGCTCCAACAGGAGGACAGCAGGATCATTCATAACAAAAAATAAAAACGGACAAAAACGTAAAACAAAACGAGGGGAAGACGCCACTTACTTTCTGTTTTTAAGGTCCGGTATTCTGTCACGGTTGGTGTGTGGGATTAAGCAGGGTGATGAAGACGAAGAATTCCAAAACACACTTTAATAATTCCACAAAGGGGTAATGTTCAGACAGAGCAGGTAAACACACACACACAAGGTAACATAAACAATACCGGACGAAGAAACGCTGAACTGAATACAATTTATATGACAAAGAAAATGAGGAACAGACAAATGAGAACGATCTATTAATCAAGACACAGGTGAAAAGAGGTTAACTAATAATGACACAACAAGGACAGGAACAGGAACAACCAAATATGGGCACAGAAGGGAGAAACCAACACAAACAGTCCTGGTGTGACAGTTATACATTAACTCATGATTATCTGTGCGTTAGTTAAGCATTATTTAATGCATATGTGTGCACCCGTATTATAAAGTGTTACCATTTAAGGCCTGAATAAGTATGTTTAAAAGAAACCCTTGGTATTAAGACTTGTATGGCTTACATGACATAAATGATGTCTCTTACTGAAAATATATAGTAGAAAACCCATGAAAGATTTACATTATTTTAAAAAATCCACAATTTTATACATATTTTGGACTATGGTGTGCACCATTATTTCGATGATGTGAAATGGTTGCACTCGGTGACCTACTGGATTTTTTAAATAATGTAAATCTTTAATGGGTTTTCTACTACATATTTCAGTAACAGACATCATTTATGTTATATTAAGCCATACAAGTTTTAATACCTGGGGTTCCCTTTAAGTATAAGTATTTGGCAGGTACGTTATTTAATTTTTGCATGTGCAAAGCAAAACATGTTTTGACACATAGTTTTTACAGGTCAAACCTCAAACCGTCGGAAGAGAAATGTGGAATTTGCAAAGATATATGCATCACTGACCCCTGGTGAGATGAAATTTTTGCATAAAGAAAATGAAGTCTGTTTTAGGACCATTTCTAATATTTTTGCATTTTCATTACAAATAAGCATATTGTCCCTCAAATGTAATGTAATGAGTCTAAATATACAATAATTATAATATTGTACCATGTAAAACACATATTTTGTTGCATTACATTTATGAGAATTTGGCAGAAACGTGATTCATCGTCATGAAAATGATCTTTGATCGCATATTAAAGTTGTTGTTAATGAAATACTGTTGCCTCTGCAGAGGAGCTGGCCGTCCCTGAGGTGAAGGTTGCTGTGACACCACAGTCACTACAGGTCGAGTGGTCTCGGGTGACAGGGGCGGAGTCCTACACTGTGATTGTATATGAGGACACCGAAGAACAGCCGAAGGAGGTTGTGTCCGTGTACAGGACTGAGATTGCTACAGTTACTGACCTAGAACCTGCAACACTTTACTGCATCATCGTGTCTGCTAAAAACGACAACATCCAGAGCGCCTATTCCCAGCCTTTGTGTGTCACTACTTATGCCTCTGAGTAAACGGGCTTCCTGCAGGGTGGACTGTACAGGACTGTAGATACAAAACCAACTGAAGTGGTGTCGAGTTCTCTGAACTAGCTCTTCTCTTTCTGATATTCAAAAATTATTACTAAAAATCAGCCTATTTGTCCTATCAGAAAATCTAAACAAATATAATTCAAAATTATTGACTGATTATGTCTCCTTAAACTAATCCTTTTCTAATGAAGCCAATCATAATAAAACAAATTACTGAATTTCTGTGATGTAATATCTAGTATATAATCATTCTGTTGATTAAAAAACATAGGCAAGGTCACTTAAAATGAAGAACAGATATATGAAGAAATTGTACATTGATTGACCATAGAAACATGTTACACTGTAGCACATAGTCTTTAAAGAGTTTTATGTATTTATCTTAAAAAGTTGTAATTTTTCCTGTAACCAGGTCATAATATGATTCAATCAAGAATGATTTTGTAGTTAGATCAAATAAATAGTTAATTTATCAAGCACTATTTTTAAACCATACATTGTATTTTCTGATGTATATGTGGGTTTGTTAACAATCTGAAATAGTACTTTTATACATAAAGCCATATGAAAGAATTAAAGTCTGTGAATGAAAACTTCACACATGAAATGAAAACTTCACAAGATATGTGCTAATAATCTGAATCTTCATCTTTTCTTATAATCGCCTAGTATAATGCAACATGCTTTTCTTTTGTTGCATGACTTTCAATCTGAAACCAAAATTTTTACCCTAGCCACAAAGTCCTAGAAGCATGAGATTGTGAAATGCATTTTTATTTATGATTGGTCTTATGATTAAAAAAAAAAAAAAAAAAAAAAAACTTACCTGTAGGAGAAAAATGTTGAAGATGTTAATTACCATCATTACCTAACATTACTATCTCCTATCATTACTATGTCCATTTCAAGTAAATTATTTAAAGTGAAGTGTTTCTCAACTAGCTAGTCACAACCCAAAAAAATGTTTTGTAGCTTTTCCCCAGAAAAAATACCAGATGGACGGCATAGTGTTGCGACAACTAAACCCGGTCACTTTTCACAATGTGGAGCAATCCTTTGCTATGGGGTGAATTCAGGTAACATTTATCACTTAATCTGTAATTGAGATAATTGAGTTTTTTTAGTTATATATATTTTTTCTTTATTACCTTTGTGAGCTTTAAGGCTCAGCTGTGATATTTTTTAATTACATTTTTATTGTGCTATCTGAAAGGTACATACCAATGTTTTTTTTTGTTTGTTTGTTTGTTTTGTTTTGTTTTGTTTTGTTTTGTTTTGTTTTGCACTTCATGCAAATGATCTTTTCAGGTGAGCATGGGCCCTTCCATTAAATATCATATTAGCATGAAATAATCCTGTATCTTGATTAGAAATTTAAAAAGCGCCTTACCAAAAAGTAGTATTCTTCAAGTTTATTTTATTAAGTACACTTAAGTAAAGTTCAAGTATATTTTTAAGTATACTTTACGTAGTAAGTATACAAATGTCAGCATACTAGTAGTATACTTTTAAGTGTACTATTTTAATACTCCTTGGGACTAAATTGGCCCACTTTCTAGTATATAAAAGTTTACTTTTAAGTATACTTCAAGTATAACAGTAGTAAACTTTCAGTACACAACTAGTTTACATCTAAGTTTTCAGTTTGTACTGCAAGTATACTAAAAGTGAACTTATAGGTATATTGATAGTTTACTAATTAAATACTTTCTTATGCATTTTTAATACACTTTGAAGTATAGTCTCAGTAAACTAATAGTTTAGTAGTTTTATACTGCAAGTATACTCAAGTTTTTTTTTTTTTTTTTTTCCTTTTCTTTAAGTGAACTTTAAATCATACTTTAAGTATACTACTATGTCACTATTTAGGTATTAATTTGTATATATTTTCTTAAATGAATATCTGAACACACAAAACATTATGAAAAATATGTAGACAACATTGTCTTTGTTTGTAAAACATTTTACAAGATTAAAATATCCACAGAATGGATATAAGTGGTTGAAAGTATCTAGGCCTCAAAACTAGATACACAACCCTCAAAAATGGTGACAATCAGCAAATATTAAAAAGATGAGATTTTTACGTCACAGTACAACAAATAACTAACATTAATGACAAAACAACAACAAAGAAGTTGAAATAAAGTCAGCAAACAGCAAAACAATAATCCTATAACAGTAACTGGATAATTTATTCATGCTGCAATGCATGCTGGGAACTTACAAAGCCTTAAAATTTCAACAATATGAAATGTTCAGACAACTGTGTTTGACTAGTTGGGACAACATTTGTGGTACTTTTGTTGGTCTGACAAGGGTTTTTATATAGTTTCAAGAAAATAGCATTTTTTGGTATATGAGACTTGAATACGAATGTTTCATGAAATGGAAAATATGTATTTGCATTTGCATCTGTTTTGGTTTCTTCTTCACTTGTGTTTTGTAAATTCTGTACAGAAGATGTGTAATAGCATCTCTCATGTATAACAATGAAAAAACACGGATTCTCAGAGCACAAGTATAGCTCAAATATATTTAGACTTTTTCTAAGTATAAGTCAAGTATACTTAAATGTCATTTTAAGTATATTTCTGATAAGTATATAAAGCACATTTCTGAGAAGTACATAAAAAGTAGACTGAAAATATACTTTCCTATTTTTTAGTTTAAAAAAAGTATACTAATAGCACACTTGAATTAACTTATTTTTCGTAAGGGGCACCATGCTTATTAACACGTAAATTAATATTTAACAAACATAGTTTAAAACCTCCTCCTCATCATACACAAAGCTGTAGGTGTGTTCAACGTGAACTATGGCTACAGACAGCGGTCAACGAGATTAGCTGAGAGCAGTCGGGGGCGGAGTTGAAAATAGAGCCGTCAAGTCGGACACTTTCTGCTCTCGTTAGTGACACTCTCACGGTGTTTGCGTACTCTATCAAAGATGAAGTGAATTAAATGCAATATTTGTCAAATACACAGACGTTTCAAAAGCATTTTCATGAGCAACAGAAACATTTTTCATACTGTTTAATACAGCACCATCTGAACAAGAATAATATTTAACATAAACATATACTATTTAAATACTAATAAAGTGGGGTTATATATGCTTTTATCTGTGTTTTATGATAAATGTGACTCAACATAACATTGCGACCAGTGTTGGGAAAAGGTACTTTTAAAAGTAATGCATTACAATATTGAGTTACTCACTAAAAAAGTAACTAATTTCGTTATTTAGTTACTTTTTATGGAAAGTAATGTGTTACTTTACTTTTGTGTTACTTTTTAAATCTGGGCAGGGCTTGCTTGTTTGTTTTTAATATAAAAAGTTTTATTTTTAGCAAATCTAAAAGCCTTTTCACACCAAAAGCCTCAGGCTTTGAGAAAAGTAAATTCACGTCTGTACAGTAGACAGCAGAAGAAAAAAATGTCAACTCTTCAGCAATAAAAAAAAGGAAAACAAATGTTAGATGATCTTGAGTAATATTTGCTTATTAGTGTGGTTGAATTGGATCATTGAAGGTCGGCAGCAAAGATATCAGTTAATAAAACGTAATTAAATGCATAAAGGATATTTGTATTATTTAACATATTTAATTATTGCAGATCTGTGTCATATTCTGAGTTGAATTTCACTGTTCTTATTCATTTTGAGGAACTAACATCTTGCTCCCGATTCCTCTCAACATGGGGACAGGACAGCTTTTAATCAATGAATGGGGGGAAAAGTAACTGGTGTTACTTATTTGAAAAAAGTAACTCAGATATTTTCTTGTCAATTAAAAAGTAATGCATTGCTTTACTAGTTACTTGGAAAAAGTAATAATGTTACGTAACTCACGTTACTTGTAATGCGTTACCCCCAACACTGATTGCAACTACAGTAAAAAAGCTTTTACTGTTTTAAAAACACATATTTGTGAACATTATTGGACTTGAGGATGTTAGAGTAAACCTGAAACACACGTGATCGTGAATCAAGTGGATAGATTATTTTTAATGGCATCCCGGATCGTGTCAGAGGATTGCTCAGACTTCGGAGCATGTTGTTTTAAACGAGTGTCATGGAAAGTTCACAAACAAATATATGTTGAAAAATGAAGTGTTACTAAATCTGACTGCAGCTGCATCACAAACCATAAGTAAATAATTTAATAATGCATTGTCTAGAAACGACCATTTTTATTTTATCATGTTGTCAAAACACTCACATGCAATAATGAGGGGGCGGGGTATTGATATTGTTTTCTATGCAATGACATTAGCCAAACATAACAGTGGCCAATTACTAACAAGCCTTAAAGGACCCGCCCCTTAAGACAACACATTTTAGACAGTTCAGCTCCGACAAAACGTTGCAAAGCATCATTCAAACTGAAATGGTGGTACGTTGAACACCCTGTTCTGATGCCGCAAGAGTTGAACCTATGGCACCTGAGAAGGCCATTCTTTGTGTTCTTTTTGAAGAATTTTCGGAGCCTGATGAAATCGGTATAAATATGTGTTTAATACTGCAAAATGTTACTGTCACTGCCCTTGCCGTCCAGAATAAATAAGAACTTTGGTATATAAATTTGGTATATAAATAAACTTGCCTTGTAGTGAAGCTAAAGACATGTTGCTCAACCTGGAAACTGTAGCAAAACATTGCACACCGGTTTGAGCTTGAATGTGCCCCAGGGGTGCCCAAACTCGATCCTGAAAGGGCAGTGTCTTGCAGAGTTTAGCTCCAACCCCATTTAGACACACCTGAACCAGCTAATCAAGCTCTTAGTAGGCATACTATAACTTACCAACAGATGTGTTGAGACAATTTCGACCTAAACTCTGCAGGACACTGGCCCTTCAGGACTGAGTTTGGGCAGCCCTGTTTTAGACAGATGGTCACTATGAGGGTTGAAATAATCATTTTTCACAAATTTACAAAAAATACAAAACCCTTATCTATAGTACATCCACTGACCAAAGCATGTAGTGCCTAATTCAGCTTTTTGACAATCAGAAACACTGGCTACATGAATGGAAAGCCCCATGTTAGCATTTACTCACCATCTCTTTTCTCCACTTTACCAAATGTACAGCCATGCCGTTCAATCTCATTTGTTCCTACTTGTTTAGTAATTTAGGTTTAATGTTCTGTATATATTTTACATTTCTTGGAACGTGTTGTTTTTACCACAAGCAGGCTTGCTGACGTGTAAAGCGATTCTTAAAATGGATTGGTTGGTTATCATTTGAATTTTACATTTATTGAATTAAATTAAATAGTTTATTATTATTATTATTATTATTATTATTATTATTAGGTATGATTATTGAATTAGGGAAACTAGCCTACTTGAAAGGTCTAATAATAGAACATTTTCAAACTATGGTACTGGTCACTTGATGAAGTGGCTTTAAAATAATAAATAAACACCATTTCAAGTAAGTCACAATGATGCAACATACCCAAGTTCTTCTCAACACACACACACACACACACACACATACACATTGTGTTTCCATGTTTTATGGGGACATTCCATAGGCATAATGGTTTTTATACTAACCGTATTTTCTATTGCCTACACCTAAACCTAGCCCTCACAGGAGACTGTGCACACTTTTACTTTCTTAAAAAAAAAACTCATTCTGCATGATTTATAAGTCTGTTTCCTCATTGGGACCTCACAAATGTCTTTTTGGTCCCCATAACGTGATAAATACCAGGTACACACACACACACACACACACACACACACACACACACACGTTTGTTTTTGTGAATTGTGGGGACTTTTTTATAGACTCCTATAGTTTTTATACTGACTAAACAATATGTCTATCCCCTAACCCTAAACCTACCCCTTACAGAAAACATGTTTGCATTGTTACATTTTCAGATAAACATCATTTTCTATTTTTAATCATTTTTTTAATGATTAAAGGCCTGCGGTCCCCACAATGTCAAAAATGTCAGGTTTTACTATGTAGCAAAAAAAAGTGTAGCAAAAACAAGTACATACATACTTATATATAATATAATATAATATAATATAATATAATATAATATAATATAATAATATGTGTGTGTGTGTGTGTGTGTGTGAGAGTGTACGGATACACACACACACACATTAAAAACCACAGGAATGTCAAACATTTCCAGTAGCCTATAAATAATACCCGACCAAAATAAACCCCAACGTCATGACGCTCGAATATGCGCGATGACGTCATCGACGCGCGTCCCGGCCGGATTGAGCATTTTTGGACAGGACGAACGGTGATGATTGTGTACGTTATCATACAGCAGTGTTTTAAACTGTCCCGTTCCATCGTAATATCGGACAAGTGAAAAAACAGGCGAGGGGCGTGAGTGAGTAACGTGGGGAGTTATTTGACACAGTCTGTGGGTAAGTAAGTAGTTTGTTTATGTAGACTGAAGGCAGAAAGTTCAGGGAGCTAACAGGCTAACCTAAGCAGACAATAATAAAGTAAATCAAAGTTAAACATTAACAAAATAAATATCTAAATATCACTACCGTAATCCTGAGGACACTTCTTAACTTTATTCTGTACTTTATGAACTGTCATGAGGTTTTGTTGTTAAGCTTTTCAGTTCTGTCAAATGCCTATTTATCAACTTATTGTTTTGTAAACATTAAAACCAATGTGTGTTGGGAAACTTTAAGAGTAAGTTTAATAAAGTCCTAAAGGTTTTTTTTTTTTTTTTTTTTCTGTCTTCTTGGTTTATGGTTCAATGTAGTGTTATTGCTACAAAGACCTGTAGCACAGCAGCAACACTTGAGTTAAGTGGGCCAGTTTTGTTTATGCTAACTAGGAAAGCTGTGTTGAATAAAATCAAGACAGCATTTAAGCCGGAGGGCGTCTGCCAGGAATTCAAAAGGGGTTTGCACAATTAAATTGCACTACATATGCACTACATAGTTTAGGAAAGACAATGAGAGAAATGAAAACCACTATGGATGTCATTGTAAGATTATAAATGTCTTTATAAACGCATCAGTTATGGTGAATATATTGAAGTCTAGTTGTCTAACTCATAAGGTGTGGTAGGATAAATTTATTTATTTAAATGTAATTGGGCTTTGTAATTTTAAGATTACAGAAAAAAAAATCACTATGTAAGATTTTTTTTTATTTGAAGTCCACTGTTTTGTATAATACATTTAAAGACATTTAATGCTGAACCCCAACATTATTTAATTGCTGGTCTGTTTACATATGCAGATAGACGTTTTGGGCCATATACATTTTTTTTTTTTCCCCAAAAAAATGTTTTAAAATATGTCTTAAGGTCCCTGTGCTAACTTTGTGCCTGTTGGTGTCTGCTGTCCATAACATTAACAATGTTGACAATATGTAATTTTGCACATCCCTGGTAAAGTGATGTCTGTCTGCCACATGAATTTTCATTTTCATTTTCTATAAATTTATTTTACTTATTATACAGTCTGCATGTTGGAGAATCTAATCTCATTTTTTTTGTCATTGGTTTGCAGCAGTCGAGACTCCTGCTCTTTCTCGTCTTGCTGCTGTCATCCTAAATAATGGAGGAGCCTCATGTTCACTGCATGACCTGCATAAGCAGAAGATGCATGGTCAAACCTGAACCCGGCACTTCCTGTGACCTCATCAGCTGCCCTCTTGTATGTGGTGCTGTCTTCCACAGCTGCAAGGCTATTGAACACAAGCTGCTGTGCCCACTTGAAAGGGTGCCATGTCTAAACCAAAGCATTGGATGCCCTTTTACACTGGCCCGTGGCCAGATGGCAGAGCACCTTGAGGTGTGTCCTGCAGGTGTGGTGTGCTGCACTATGGAGTGGAACAGGTGGCCAGTAAATGATGAGGATTATCGTTCGTATGAGAGACTGAGTCAAGAAGCAGATGAGGTGGAGCAGCTTGACATGGCGCTCGCCCTTCAGGACCAGCGCACCATGTTAGCGTCACTCAAACTCGTCTCTCTGGCTCCCACTAGTGGCCCAGAGAAAAAGACTCAGGCAGCAGGACAAATCGAAAAGCCTGGCCTAGTCTCAGTCGCTCAGGCTCCATGTGTGCAGGTGGAGAGCGTTGAGATGGAGCCTACGGCTGCCTGCTCAAAAGACAAGATTTCCAATGGGATTAATGGTCTAAAAGAGGAACATTACGGGGAGCTCTACCAAACCACGGTAGAGACGACTAAAAGCCTGGCCGCAGCTCTCAACGTCCTGATCCACCTTAATTCTTCAGAAACAGACTGTGCAACTACTAATGCATCAGCTGCACTTACAGAGCGCAATGGGGAACTGCATGAAAGGATGAAAGAAGATGCTGAGTTCAGTTGTGATAAAATAGCTAGCGGAGTCAATGGCTTAAAGGAGGAGCTACAGCCTCAGCAGCACCAGAAACTCATGGAACTTGGCAGGAGCTTGGCCTCTGCTCTCGGTGCATTAGGAGATGCGGTCAAAGGCACTGAGCCAATTAGTGGCTCAATACTAAACGAGAGTGGTAAGCTGAATCAGTCAGAAACTTTGGAGTCTGCGGATGTTGATATGAAAGACGTTACATCGGCAGTTGATGGTGAGCCTGGGGCTGTTGGTGGATTTGATGGTGGAGAAACCTCTTTAGATGTTCTTGCTCATGAGGCAACAAGTGAGTGTTGCCCAGTCATGTTGGAAGACATAGATAGGCAAAGTTTCTGTAATGGCTCTCACAGTATTGTAGATCACTTAATGGAATCAACCACCGAACACCATCAAAACCCAGACTCCCGAGGTCCTTGGGAGTTTGTTGGTCCTTTAATTCCCCATAGACCAGAGATCAGACATGACCAACATGCTTTCTTGATCCAGGAGGCATCTGGATCACAAGCCCCATTGCTGCAGCAACCTATACATGCTCAGACTCTGACCGTCCAGAGAGACAGTGCTTTACGTGTGATGGCATTAGACTTTGAAGACAGGGCTTTTGAGAGGAAACTCCAAAACCTTCAGTTGCTGCGCAATTTTATGCCACTTGCCCTTAATGGACGGAAGGGCTCGTTTACCGAAGTCTTTCCTCATAGAAATCCACGTTGCAAAATGGAGGACAAAGCTGTGGACACATCAGATTTAGATCAGGAACCAGTGGACGACCCCATGGGACTTGGCGAAATTGACTTTACGGCAGCGGCTCTTCTGTTCTGCCTGGAGGAGTCGCCACGGGCTCGGAGGATATCCGACACGGTCTATGCGTTTGGAGGCACACGTGTTGACTTCGGCACCCAGACGTTTAGTTTCCCTGCTGCTATCTTGGCAACAAGTACAATGGTCGGCGAGGTTGCGTCTGCTTCCGCTTGTGATCGAGCCGCACCACGACTTTCGCAACCAAGTCCGTTTTGCACTCTAAGGCTTGACCTGACGCTGGAGCAGCTTGTGCCTCGCCCAAGCTGGGCTCCACGTGAAGGCTCCATGTTTACCTTTGAGTGTGGCCAGCTCTTCCGTCGAGAAGAGTTCCTCTCGCATTTTCGCAATGTTCATGGAGATATCCACTCAGGACTAAATGGCTGGATGGAGCACCGCTGTCCATTAGCATATTATGGCTGTACATACTCCCAACGCAGATTCTGCCCATCCACTCAAGGCTCGAAGGTTGTTCATGACCGTCACCTTAGGTCATTCGGGGTGCAGCCTGTCTCGGAACTAGTGACAGAACCCAAGTGTGATCACCTTAGTGGATTGCCGTTTGAAGTACTTCAACATGTAGCCCGATTTCTGGACGGCTTTAGCCTATGTCAGCTGTCAATGGTGTCCCGTACAATGCGGGATGTTTGCGCCAGTCTGCTGCAGACCAGGGGCATGGTGGTGGTACAGTGGGAAAAGAAGCAATATTTGGATGGAAGGCGAACCTGGCAGATAAAAGACAAGGTACAGTATGTCTAAATGGTGGCAGCATGCTAGTTAAGTCATGTTAAACCAAGCGTGCGTCTCAATCAGTGCCAAAACTCGGTCCTGGAGGGCTGATGTCCTGCAGAGTTTGGCTCCAACTTGCCTCAACACACCTGCCGGGAAGTTTCTAGCATGCCTAATAAGAGCTTGATTAGCTGGTACAGGTGTTTCTAATTGGGATTGGAGCTAAACTCTGCAGGACACTGGTCCTCCAGGACTGAGTTTGGGCACCCCTTGTGTAAGCGAATCTAGTCACTGTTAAGGACCCTGTGTTAGCTGGGTTTCCATTCAAAGCTGCGAATTTAACTTACGCGCAAAACTGGAATATCACATAAAACATTTGTGAATAAGCACCATGTCCATCCAACGAGTCAAAGAAAACAAAATAGTCACTTCCTTATAAAATGGCACTAAGTATCACTAAGAAAAGTAGGAGAAGCCACCGAATATAATAATTATCATATAAAATTACATATATAATTACATGCACCTATGAGTGAGCAGAAGAAACACAATAAATGCAGTCACTGCTTTCGTAGGCGGATGCCAGCTGTTTGGGAACGCAGTCGTGTAAGACAGTTTTGGGAGGCAATTATACAGAAATACTTTGACAGACTTTGCTCAGGCATTTCAGAATGTCCAATATTTCAGTTGCTGTGCAATAACATTGGTCCACTGGTTAATCAAGTCAGCCCTGCCCATAGCCCAAAGTCACATTACTTTTTTGGTGCGCGTCAAGGAATTTATACCCAAAATGCATTTCATCTCCTGTTATTCACAATAACTTATTTTTGCACAAGTCAAAAACCACCTCGAGCGATCAAAATTTTTTTCATCATAGTAGTATGCGCACCACCCAATTTTAGCCCAGATTATACTTCACTTTTTACACGTATGTGAAGGTCAACGTACAGTGCCCGTGACGTGAATTTTGTCATCAGAATAGTATGCACACAACTCGATTTTAGCCTAAAGTGTATTTCACTTTTTACGCATACTTGAGGGACAGAGTACAGTGTGCATGACGCGAATTGTGTCCTCAGAATTGTATGCATGTACTGTACGCACACCACCCGATTTGCACTGCATTAGTTTTGCAGTAAGTAGTTGTTCCACAAGGTGGCAACACTGTTGGTGGCAATATATGTTGGCATATGGTAAATATGTAAATAGTAAATATTTTCAATAAATGCTGTATGTGTGTGTCTTTATATATACATAATGAATATACACAGTACGCACGTTATATAAACAAAAAAAAAATAAATTTATCGCAATTAATCATTGCCAAGCACTAATTAGTAGTCATTTAATTTCTGGGATATTTTGGCTTCATTTTTCTTCAGTGAAAGGAAATGGAGATGCGGCGTCCATCTTTATTTGCATGTTAAAGAGTGTGCATAGTTCTTTCTGACTGTACTCTTTTCCTAAACTCAGTGGACGAATCTTAACGGTAACAAGTTTTACCATAAAATTGTTGTTTAGCTGTTAGTTAAGTAACTCTTTTGTTTTCCTGCAGGTTTGGCGTTTCAGCACAGCTTTTAGCCCGGTTAACAGATGGGAGTTCGCGGACATCTCTAGCATGGCAGACCACCTGAAACGTTGCCCGTACAATGAAGTTCTCCGACAAGTGGACGCGGTTCCGCTGCCTTGCATGTGCACGACCAGAGAGCTAACGCGAGACGGCAGATCGCTTCGATCCGTTCTCAAACCAGTATCATAACGCTACGGAAACTGCAAAACATAACTAAAACGCTATAATATCTATCCTCTTCGATCTACAAAATAATATCACTGTGTAAATAAAAGAAAACTAAATATTTTTTTTGTTTTGATGCTAAGATTATTTTTTTATTAATATATCAAAGATGAATTTGGCCTGAAGGTGTATGATGCTACGGTTCCTCTAAGAAAAATGGTTCGGCTTCCTCAGACACACACCCATGCTTTCTTATCAAGACCAAGGCTGAGAGTGGACTGGTTTAAAGGAGAGTAAACATTGGTGAAACAAGGCTTAATTCAATGGGATTATATGAGCCTCAACCTGTCAAATTACACTTGATTTATTTGTCTTGACACAGCAAGATAATCTCTGTACGGATTGTCAGATAATGACTTCTGGTTCTTGTCAGTACATATCCACACTATAGTATATTTGCATGGTTTGGTTAAGACACCGTTTGAAAAAGGACACCTTCTATGATTATTTTTGGATGGTTCAGTTTTGCTCTATTTTATGGTGACATTGCAGACAGGTGCACTTCACTCTGACCCAGGAATAGCTGTCATGCTTAAGAATACAAGGGCTTGGATTTATATTGGGTTTCAGAGTAAGAGATCTGTTCTTCTGTCCTTTTCTATCACATTGTCATAGAAAAGGAGGTTTCCATTTACAGTAGTTTCCACTCTCTTAAAGGCTTCATCCAGAAATTGCACCAATGGACTGTAGTCAAATGTCTGTGGACACTCTGTATGTACTGAAGCATACATACTAAAACACCTTGAACTGTTTTACTTCATTCTCCAGTACTATATCACTCAGTATCAGCATGCCAACCATATATCAGCATTTAGAGTCAATATTTGCACTTTACTGAATTTTGTGGCTGTCTGCACTCTGATCCGCGCTATTCTCACTAACCTGGAGTAAACAGATGCTCTGCTATTGTGTTTCCTATTGAGTGAGCAGGAAAAGCTTAGGTAACACTATATTTGAGTACAAACAAGAGCTCTATAACTTACATATATGTGATGTGTGACATATCTTAACCGGTCTGCATTTAAATGTGTGCTGTGAGAATTTGTGAAAGCTAATATTTGATGGTGTGATCTGCAGCTAATGAAACACCACAGAAGTGTTTCTCTTTTAACCTCTACGGTTTATGGAAAGCTATGCAGCATTTACGTGTTAGGAGCTGTTTTAGGCTTCTCAAGTTGTGTGTCACCCAAGGTTGTGTGTTCATTTCCATGTAATCAAAATGAAGTGTTTTTTTTTTTTGTTTGTTTGTTTTTGTAATGCAGTCCATATGTTGTATTACTGAAGCCATGTTATATGAAGTCTGTTTTCTGGTTATTAGGTTGATTGTTCATGATCTAAGCAGGAGAAATTGCCAGTACAGCTGTTGGTTGGAGTTGCATGTGGTTTTTGACTTAAATGAATTAAAAATATCTATATATTTTATTATCTTTATTTTGCCTCGGTGTTCTTTTGTTTTAAAATGTATACCTACATCCATACTTTTAACAGGTTTATACTCAAGAAAATTGTGTTCTGCTTTCACTGAGAGTGTGTTTGGGTCTCTAAGGTTATTATAAATCTTTATTAACATAAAAGTTAATACAAGACCTAGAAGACCCTGCTATTTGCTGTCCATTACACAGTCTAACTCACAAGTGTGTACATTTACTAAAGCAAACAAAAGTGGCCTTGTGTTGAAAATGATAAATATGGATAAATTAAATTACTGTGGCTAGATATGTGAAGGTAGTAAGAGGGGAAAACAAACTAAATGTCAGGGGAGTGGTATTTATGATTCTACAGCAGATTTGTAATAAAGAAATTTAGTTTTAATTAATGCTGACCAATACAACATACCATTGTGACTTAACTGTGTTCAATGTGTACTTTAAATATTAAAAGTATATATATATATATTTTAAAAACTGTACTTTTAGGTATGACTTCACTTGAGATAATAAAATATTAAAATAAAAGTCCAAATAATTAACTTTCATGTTATTTTTTAACATTTTAAGTATACTCTTAAAAACTCCACTTAGTAATAATGCATTAAAAGTTAATTAAATATAACATTTAAAATCATCATGTATTAATCCTTTGTCAACTGTGCTTTAAAGTAGCAGTTTTGATATGTTAACCAATAAATAACATGTTCTTGATTCTATTTTTAGTTTTATTCAGTATCACACTTTAAGTTAGTACGTTTTAAATGTATTAAAAAAAAAATATTAAAGTATATTTAAATTTACCAGTACTTGCTGCAGTACACTTAACCAAATTAAAAAACAAGTGAATTACTGAATTACGTATAGGCCTATAAAGATGTGCTTAAGTTCTACTTACGTGTGCAAAAAGGCACTCACAAGTACCGCTAATTGCATTTAATATACGTTTAAAATAAAATACATTTTTATGTGATTGCATTAACCTTTGGTTTTAATATTTTTTATTTCATTTTCATCCAACCACTTGATGGTAGTGTCTCATTCGGACCAGAAAATTCTTTGGTGGTGTGACAGATTAGAAATCGAATAATGGATAGAGTGGCTATTATAAAGACTATATTAAATATATAACTGGTCAGAAACTTAAATGTCCAAATAGGTCGTGTAAGATGGGTTTAATCATTTCTTTATTTGTGTATCTGGCTGCTGAACATGTTCAGAGGCGCAAAATTCAGGTGCAAATGATAATCACAACGCATAAGAAGCGCGTACGAGGGCTTTCAAAGCGTTGTGGTCATGTGATCTCTGTTACTTTTCATAGCACTGTTCAGGCTCTACTTATGAAAGGCTACTGTGTTTACGAAATAAAGCATTTAAAAATAATTGTATTTATACACCTGGAACGGATTTTTATTTGTATATCAATGTCTGAAAATTAATCATTTCAATTTTTACATGAAAAAATACGATTTTTGTCAAAGGAGGATTACTGAGCCGTGCAGCGCCCTCTGGAGGATATATTAGTTTCTAGCAATAAACAGTCGCTGTACAATGTTACAAACCGTCCTATATAAAGTGCGCCCTATTTATCAACCTTATAAAACGCATACAAACACGATTAGACAGCGGTGCTAAGCAGGTAGACAGTTGTCCCCTTTCAGCCACTGTATCGCTTTAAATGTCAACAATACTGCGTGTATTTTTAGCGCAGCCATTTAATGTCAGTGACCGAAGACACATAAAGATCAGTCCCCGTTACAGAACACCTGTGTGTGTTTACGGGACATGGTTGTGTTCAGGTTCGGTGTCATTTTGACACCTCAGTGTTCAGATATCGAGGTGTTTGTATTGGGCTCTCGGCCGGAGATGGGACACTGGGACCCGAACCGAGCCGTGAAGATGAATCCGAGCCGCTCGGTTCTGTCCACCTGTGAACCGTGTCTGTGGATCGGAGACGTTCGTCTGTCCGAGCCATATACAGATAAGCTGTGGTTTAAGTTCATAAAGCGTGTCGATGGAAACTACATTTGGGAAGGTACGTGAGGATATAATGAACAAGTTGTGAGGGCAATACAAACAATAATGCTTCTAAAGAATATCTAATATCGACTTATTTGCGCTTATCGACAAATAAGCGCTCTAATAACATCTAGAGTGTAATGCATGTTTTGACTCACTGGATGGTGCTGATGTTTCAAAGTCTGACTTGCAAGGCCACGAATTTATGAACCTTTTCAGTTTAACATTTGACGGTTAACATGACAGTTCACAGTCTCTAACTGTGTTAAACCCCCATATATTCAGTTTTCTTTATTATTATTATGATGATGATGATGATGATGATTATTATTATTATTATTATTATTATTATTATTATTATTATTATTATTATTTATTATTCAATTTATTTATTATTATTCAAAGCATTCAAAACTTATGAAATAATAAAACATGAACATGTCACTCTGTATCTAAATAATAAATCTTAATCGTATTTGTTTGTAACAGTTTAATAGGACTTTATATATAAACATAAAAATACAAATATGATGATTTTATATTCAAAAATTAAGACATAAATGTAGGTTATGTAATGATATCAACCTTTTGCTACAGCCCATGATGCTTACCGCAAACCGACATTATAACTTCCGGTACACGGTAAACAATCAGCGAAAGATTTGCTCTGAACGCAGTAATTAGCATTTTCCAACAGGTGACATTATTCTACTCGACCTTCAACCATTGTACAATAAAATGAAATTCAAAAGTGTAATAGTATTAAAAAATGACTTTCAACATCACATATGATTACCTGGAAAGAGACTATTTGGAGAAAAACGAGAGTGCATTCCAGTGAATTATTCATGGTTTATATCGTAAATGAAATCGGGAGAGCAGACCACAAATGCGCAGTGTATGTTATCTTTATTCATACTGTTACAGCGGAATACAAAGGAAAAATGAAAATAATCAGGAGGAAAAGAATGCAGCGGACTGAAAAGAACTCTTGCCATTCTTTTTCCTCCATGTCACATTAAAATACCAAACGTTACGTTATTCTTCTGACGTCTGAAAATAGAACATGAAGGAAAATGTACAGCCCATTCAGTCAAACTCACACAGGACTATTTGCCACTCACTATTTGTAGCCCAACTTTATAATTTGAATTTTTTATTTGTTATTTATTTATTTATTATTTTTTTTTATTTATTTATTTTTTTTTTGGAGTGGAACTTCCCAAACCGGAAGTGCTTCCCAGAGTTTAAAAACCTGTGGACTGACTGACTGGTTAGGAAAAAGATGGATATTGAAAATATGGAGATCATACTAGAGGAGAAAAAAAAAATACATATAACTTTTATTCAGAATCCCAAACAGAGCATAAAAATATGTAATTTGGTGCACATGCTGATATTTATACTGACAAAAAGTAAGATGAAATTCTGATAGTTTATAACTGAATGGGATCCGTACAGGAGTATAGAAATGAAGTAGTTAAATAAAATGCATATAAACATCAGTTGTCACTCTGTATCGCCCAATAATTTCTCTTATTAGAATGATACTTGAATGCTTAGTTTTATGACCAAAGCTCTGTAGTTTTTATTGTGGGGGAAAAACATATAATGCAATACCATGATAACTGAGAAATGAACAAATGAACAATGCAGATAGAATTTATGTATCAAGTACTGTGGGATTTATAGTGTCCAGTGAAAATGATGATGTCATAATGGACCATTTCACATTTCAGGGGTTATCAGAAGAGTAAGTCATCATAGTTGGGTAACCTTCTATAATGGGAGACTACAGCAATTAATATAAAAATGTTATCAAAGTCCAGTGATTGTGCGTTTCCAGAATGGCTGACATCCTTCTCACGTTTGTCTGCTGTAATCAGTCTCTCTCAATCAGGTTTATTATAATTAAGTAAAATTGAAACTAAAATTAAAACCTTAAAAACTGCATTTTTCTTACTTGAAATAAACATTAATTAAAATAAAGTAAAAGATAAACTTAAAATTGATTCGGAATATTAATAATAACCAGTGTTGGGGGTAACGCATTACAAGTAACGTGAGTTACGTAATATTATTACTTTTTCCGAGTAACTAGTAAAGTAACGCATTACTTTTTAATTGATTAAATTTATTGATTAAAAGCTCTCCTTTCCCCATGTTGAGAGAAATCGGGAGTAAGATGTTAGTTCTAGAATAAATGTGAACATGCATTAATTCATCTCACTCACAAAAAAACAGATTTAGTATTCCTCAAAATGATTGAATGTGTTAAATAATACAAATATCCTTTATGCATTTAATCCCATTTTATTAACCGATGTCTTTGCTGCCGACCTTCGATGATCCAATTTAATCATACTAATAAGCAAAATTTACTTAAGATAATCTAACATTTGTTTTCCTTTTTTTATTGCTGAAGAGTTGACCTTTTTTTCTTGAGCGGTCTACTGTACAGACATGAATTTACTTATGTCAAAGCCCGAGGCTTTTGGTGTGAAAAGGCTTTTACATTTGCCAAAAATAAAACTTTTTATATTAAAAACAAAGAAGCAAGCCCTGCCCAGATTTAAAAAGTAAAGCAAAAGTGAGGTAATGCATTACTTTCCATAAAAAGTAACTAACGTAATTAGTTACTTTTTTAGGGAGTAACTCAATATTGTAATGCACCACTTTTAAAAGTAACTTTCCCCAACACTGATAATAACTGTAATGATACTAAAATAACACTGCTTTCTATTTTTTTTTTTCTCTGATTTTATAAAATCATGGAAATCATGGACTTTCCTGCAAAAATAAAAATGCAAAAAACATGTTAAAGTCCTTCTGTCTGTCATTTTGTTGGCTTATTTTCTCAAGATACAGACTACAAAACATTGTTTTGTAGATCATTTCCATTCATTTTTATTTTGATGTTGTATGTCCTTCATGTCGGCTGGTCTCCTTCTCTCAATCTTTTACCCCTTTGCATTAACACAGCTTTTCCACAGCATAAGTTTATGTGTCTATGTTTTTTTGTCTTGTTTTGTTCTTTTACACACCATGTTGAAAAGTATTTCACTGTCATATAAGACCAAACTTTGACCTTTGCTTTGGGAGCCAAGCAGCAGGTATTTCAAACTGATGAAAACTGCAGTAGCATTCAAACCTGAACATGACCTGCTGTGTCAGAGAAGCTAAACTGGCTCAGTGGCGACTTTCTGTCATGTTTCTCATTAGAATGAATACACCTGTGCGTGACAAATAGATGATCTGCTCCAGTGCTCATGCCGTCTGTTGACTGAAGTTTTGATTGAGCCATTGTTTGCTGGCATCTTGTCTATTCACACTGTCTCATATAAAAACAACCGAGATCTTTATTGTGCCATGATGTGTTTTGCTGATTGAAATGATGCTTGTTGATTGCACACCATAGCAGGTGAATTGGCTCTGAGCGTGCCTCAGGTAAGCAGGCATGAATTGATAGTCCTCCAGTTGAGCTAAAAGTACTCTGATCAGTGGAGTGTTTCAATTGCCAGCGTCCAGACAGGGACAGACTTGGTTTAGGACGTATTGGTCTGTACACTTCAGTAGATTCTAATTCTGTGCCGTCTTTTTCCCCCCGTATATGACCTAGATATGAAGCATAAGTGGAAAAGCCATATTTACTTCAGAAATATGGCTGTGAACCATTTTTACTTCAGAAAGGACTGCTGCATGTGGGGTGGAAATAAAAGTAATGCATAATTTCCCATTGTTTTTATATGTAAAAATGCATTAGACTGACTTATTCAGTGTTCTGTGCATCACACAGTGGTCTAAAAATGCATCATTCAAGTTAAACGAAGTTCAGCTTTTAACAAACACATCTCGTGACATTGCATATTTTTTTCATTCCACTACCCTGCATCTTGTGTTTTTAAAAGAGCAGTTCACTCCAAAAATTTGTACCAAGATGTAGGTGAGTTTGGTTTTTTCATCAGATGTGGAGAAATGTAGCATTACATCACTTGCTCACCAATGGATCCTCTGCCGTCAGAATGAGAGTCCAAAAAGCTGATACAAACATCACAGTATTTTTTTTTTAAACTGTTTTGGACTGTTTTAGCTTGTAAACAGTGCTTGATCTGTACATATTTCTCTCCTGATTCAGAAGAGATGACAGGTAGCAACAATTTGAAGTTATAAACACCTCAGTGATAAATTTATTTCTTACAAACACGCAGCTGTTGTCTTCACAAGATATTAACTGATGGAGTGGAGTGGTGTGGATTACTTGTGGATTATTGTGATGTTTTTATCAGCTGTTTGGACTCGCAATTTGACGGCACCCATTCACTGCAGATGTGAGTAAACATTAAAGTGAAAAAAAAAATATATATATATCCTCTGCATTGAATATGAGGAGAGAAATATGCACAGATCAAGCCCTGTTTACAAGTGAAAACAGTCCAAAGCGGTTTTAATTCTGACGGCACCCATTCACAGCAGAAGATCCATTGGTGGGCAAGTGATGTAATGCTACATTCATTCAACCTGTTCCCATAAAGTAACGGACAAAGAATGAAATTTTACTAAGAATTTAGAGTCAGAACAATTTATTTCATTTTTTATATTTTATTTTATATATGAGATTTTAATGTCAAATGTCCATCAAAACATAAATATATGATGCATACTGTATGATGCATGCAGTATGCAATGTATGTTTGTGGCTTAAGATGAGACTGTAAGCATGAGAATAACAATGCACAGGTTTTGTTCATGCTATATGAGTCAGCGTTAAGAGCTTGTTTGCTATGTGGGCTGCAGCTGCGAGACTCTCATCAGCCCAGCAGTGGAAAGGGCGACAGCAGCGGGGTGGGATGATAAATGTCGGACAAATAACAACCCCCCCATGTACTTTCAGGATGAATGTGAGTTTAGGATGCATACAATTTCAGAAACCCATATGCTCACGCTCATTACAGTGCATAACATGTAGGACTAAAGCAGCACTGTGCTACAATTTTGTCAACACAAGGACTCATTTGAATGTTTATTGTATTATGATTCAAGCTTATGACTTGACCATCAAAATTATGCATAATTACGGCCATTACAGGAAGTTGCTGAATTAATGAAAGAAAGCCCTTAGCTTTTAAATGTGAACTCTCAGAGGTCAGGAACAGGTGACCCGCAGAGTCCAAAAAACACTCAGTAATTTAATTGGCTATTGACCTTCCCCTTCAGAAATAAAAGGCTTACACAAAAGAGCTGTTTTTCTCAGAAAGGGACAATAATGTGTATTTCAAAAGTTTTTCGAGAGACCCTGAAACTTTGAAGCATGAAATAAATGTCATTTCCATTGTTAAAATTCTCATTCAGATTCGTAATGTTGTATAATTAAGATGGAATGAGAGCAATTATTGCATTTCACATTAGCGCAAATGTGAAAGGTTACATAAAATAATTCATTGACACAGAGTACATCAAAAATGTTTTTGAGTCAGTTATTCATTTATTCAAACACTATTTATTTATAATTTATAAAAAAAATAAATAAATAAAATGCTCTTCATGATGAAGCGTAAACTAAATTAATATATCTCTTTAAAAGTTTTTACTTTCTAAAATAAAAGTAATTTTGTGTTTTGTGGGGGCTTAAATTTAAAAATGTTAAGGTTGTAGACTATAACTGTCCTGAGATCTTAATGAGAGTCTTTTTGAGATATAAGCAGTTTATTTAAAAAAAATATTGTAATATTTGACAAACATTAGCTGCCAAACCAAAATCAGAGCGGTCCGTTTTTCCTAACTAACTAAATAAATAAATAAAATTAATATATTAAAAAAATAAATAAATAAAAAAAATAAAAAACAATGTAGATATAATAAATATATATAATTAGATTTTCTCATATGGACACAATGTGAATGAAAAGCTAAGCTGAAAGGTAATTGCAACTTTTGTGATTTGCGAGGTATAAACTCTCATTTGTGAGATATTAACTTGAAATTCTGACTTTTCCATGCAATTGTGTTTATATCCTGTAATTCAGAATTTTTTTCTTGCAATTCTGACTTTTCTCAAAATTGTGAGATATAAATTGTTCAATTCGGAGGGGGGGTCCGAAAACAAGTCAGTATCTGGTGTGACCACCATTTGCTTCACACAGTGCAACACATCTCCTTCGCATAGAGTTGATCAGGTTGTTGACAGGTTGTGGCCTGTGGAATGTTGGTCCGCTCTTCTTCAATGGCTGTGCGAAGTTGCTGGATATTGGCAGGAACTGGAACACGCTGTTGTATACGCCGATCCAGAGCATCCCAAACATGCACAATGGGTGACATGCCCGGTGAGTATGCTGGCCATGCAAGAACTAGGATGTTTTTAGCTTCCGGGAATTGTGTACAGATCCTTGCAACATGGGGCCGTGCATTATCATGCTGCAACATGAGGTGATGGTCGTGGATGAATGGCACAACAATGGGCCTCAGGATCTTGTCACGGTATCTCTGTACATTCAGAATGCCATCAATAAAATGCACCTGTGTTCGTTGTCCATAACATACGCCTGCCTATACCATAACCCCACTGCCACCATGGGCCACTCGATCCACAAGTTGACATCAGCAAACCGCTCACCCACACGACACCATACACGCTGTCTGCCATCTGCCCTGTACAGTGAAAACCGGGATTCATCCATGAAGAGAACACCTCTCCAAACTGCTAGATGCCATCGAACGTGAGCATGTGCCCACTCAAGTTGGTTACAACGACGAACTGCAGTCAGGTCGAGTCCCCGATGAGGATGACGAGCATGCGGACGAGCTTCCCTGAGAGAGTTTCTGACAGTTTGTGCAGAAATTCTTTGGTTATGTAAACCGATCGTTGCAGCAGCTGTCCAGGTGGCTGGTCTCAGACGATCTTGGAGGTGAAGATGTTGGATGTGGAGGTCCTGGGCTGGTGTGGTTACACGTGGTCTGTGGTTGTGAGGTCGGTTGGGTGTACTGCCAAATTCTCTGAAATGCCTTTGGAGACGGCTTATTGTAGAGAAATGAACATTCAATTCACGGGATGCCAATTGCACGCTCCCTCAAAACTTGTGACATCTGTGGCATTGTGCTATGTGATAAAACTGCACATTTTAGAGTGGCCTTTTACTGTGGCCAGCCTAAGGCACATTGTGCAATAATCATGCTGTCTAATCAGCATCTTGATATGCCACACCTGTGAGGTGGATGGATTATCTCGGCAAAGGAGAAGTGCTCACTAACGCAGATTTAGACAGATTTGTGAACAGTATTTGAGAGAAATAGGCCTTTTGCGTACATAGAAGAAGTCTTAGATCTTTGAGTTCAGCTCATGAAAAATGGGGGCAGAAACAAAAGTGTTGCGTTTATAATTTTGGTTAGTGTATATTAATAAAAAATAAACTTTTTTTAAAGAATGATTTAATGTGTGCATTTCACGTTAAAAAAATGTATTAAAATAAAAATGTTATTACTTTATGACATCACATGACATTTTAAAGTCAATAAATAAAACATTTGGTTAAAAATAGTTAGAACTTAGGGCAGCTAAAAACTAGATTTATACAAGAATTTCCTTTTCATTGTAAAATTGATCCTAGTTTGTCACTGACCCATGTGTAAATGATTGAGATGATTGTGTAAATGATTGATAACTGAGAAGTGTTTGATGTGTGTGTCTATAGGCAATGGGCCACATCATGACCGGCACTGTGTGTATGATGACAGTAACATGGTGGACGGGGTATACTGCCATCCGATTGGTCACTGGATCGAAGAAACGGGCCACACAGATGAGATGAAACACACCACCAACTTCTACTTCAGCATAGCGGGACAGCAAGCCATCCACTTCTCTCAGTATGTGTGAATGAATTTCCCATTCATCATGTGTTTTAATGTGAAATTACATTTACCTTTGCTTGGCAAACTACATATATGAAATCCAGTCATTCCAGTACAATCTGTGTGATTCTATGTTTTGCATGAGAGGAAAGTTACCCTCTAAAATTTTGTGTATGTTTGGTGACACAAATTTGTTGCACTGACCAACAGAAAGCTGTCTGAAAGTGAAAGTTTGTCTATTGTTACTAGTGTAGAGATGAAACACAAACGCTCGTCTTGCCTTGCTTTGCCTTGATCTGTGTATTCTGGCTCAAGACAGTTAGGGTATGTTGAAAAACTCACAGATAAGACCCTTCTTTTTCAGTTGGGATCGTTTACAACCACATTTGGGATCGTTTGAAGCCGCATTTAAACTGCATTTTGGAAGTTCAAAATCAGGGGCACCATATCAGTCCATTATATGGAGAAAAATTCTGAAATGTTTTCCTCAAAAAAACATAATTTCTTTATGACTGAAAGAAAGACATGAACATCTTGGATGACAAGGGGGTGAGTACACTCTTAAAAATAAAGGTGCTTTAAAAGGTTCTTCACATCAGTGCCATAGAAGAACCATTTTTGTTTCCACAAAGAACCATGTAGTCAAAGGTTCTTTAAAGAACCATCTCTTTCTTAATCTGAAGAACCTTCTTTCGCCACAAAGAACCCTGGGTGAAACAGAAAGGTTCTTCAGATGTTAAAGGTTCTTTATGGAACCATGGCGTATGAAGCGTAGATACATTAGATGTGGGGAAAACAGTGATTTAAAGTAGTTTAACATCAGGCTGCAACATAACAAAACATAAAAAAACAAATGAAGGGGTATGAATACATGTAAACATCTATTATTTATCAAATATATTTACCTTACAGGTTGTGATTCAGTGAAGCCAGATGGTCCAAATAAATTGGGTACTGAGCAATCTTTCAAGAGCAAGTGTTTTGTGAACCCCGCATTGATCTCCCTGAGATTAGCGAAGCAGTCGCCATTAAGGTGATGTGTTTGAGGGCAGGTCAAGTTGTTTGCAGTGTCGCATGGCTCTACTGAACACACTTGTTCTACAGTCACTGCTCAGTTCATTAGTAGAGCATGTGGGTTGACGTTCTCTCTTAAAAGAAACAGTTTGCCTGAAAATGAAAAGACTTTCTTTTGTGAACCACAAAAAGATCACTGTTGTCTGAAACACTGTATTGACCAATCAGCATTCAGAACCACTGACAGTCCCCATACAAATCAGGCTCCTTGAGGACCACCATCCTGCAGAGTTCAGCTCCAACACAAATGCTTGGAGATTTCTAGTGATTCTCTTGACCTTAATTAGCTGGTTCAGGTGTGTTTAATTAGGTCTTGAGCTAACCTTTGCAGGGAGGTGGCCCTCCAGGAGCAGGATTGGACACCATGATATAGAGCATCCTGAAGTGAAGTGCCTTGATCAAGGGCACAGTGCTGATAACAGACCTTAACATGAATCACTTTATATAAAGGATTAGAAACCCAGAACACAAGATACTAAGCTACTGCTATCTTATTATGTTCAGAGATAAAGATCAGAAATTTCCTTTTTTTTCTCTCCGTCTCTCTCTCTCTCTCTCAGTTAAAACAGTATGCTTTTTTATTAGTTTTATATTCTGAAATCTGTGTGAGTGTAATTTCATTACACTGTAAAATTAATGAGGCACTCGTTGCAGACAGTTACTCAAAAATGGAGTTCCTAATAGTCTCATTCACTGTCATTATGCTTTTCAGTTTCATCAAATTTCATCAAACAGCAGTTACCACTTTTGTTGTAGTGTTTAAGGTAAGGATCATATTACTACTGCTCAAAACTATACTTAAAACTAGTGATTTAAACAAAACTTAAGCACTTAAGTTGTTTGGCTTTGTTTGTCCTGTGGACTTAAGCTTTTTCTCTCTGCCCCCCCCCCCCAATATTATTTATCATTTTCACACAACTTTCATGGCCGTCCGTATATATTGTTGTATGAATAATTGAATATGCAGTATGTCAAAAGAAAGAACAGAGCCTTGGCATTTAAATGAAAATTTAAGCGAAACCATTTTATTCTAATTTCATGCAATCTTTTTTTTATCAACACTTGAATGTGGGTAAGTTTCATATAAAATAAAAAAAACATTTTGAACAAAAAGCTAGATCGGATTCAGAATGATGATTAAAACATAAACGATTAAAGGCATTTCATAGATTTGTGATAGGCTTAGGTTTGATTTTGGCATTAGTGGGCAGACAACTGACATTTAATTGTTCGATCACAATTATTCCTAAAGATAATTTAGTAGTTGCTGGATTGGTAGGGACATAGCGTCTATGCCCCTGAAAATCATAACAAGCGATGTATGACTTTGGAAACTAGAGTTTTGCTATACTATAACCATGATTGTAACAGAAGGGCGGGAGACAAGCGGATCCATGTGCAAACTTTTATTATATGGACGAGACATAGACATGGTCAAAGGCAGGCAGGGTCGAACAACAGCAGACGGGTACATAGACAGCAAGACGAAGAGTAATCCTTAAACGAGCGAGGGTCAATCCAGCGGCAAACGTTATCCGTACGAGGGCTAGGCAGGAGAATGGTCAGACAGGCGATAGATCCGATAGGCAGGCAACTAGACAGACTAAACGAAACAACAAGGCAAAACAAGAAAAACTAGACACAGGGAAACTTGGAGAAACGCTTTGTATGACAGTAGATACTAATCAATACTCGGCGGTGAGTGACTGGAAGACCGGGGCTTTTATACAGTCTGTGATTGGACGGGGGTGAAGTGCAATGGCTGATGGGGAGTGGAGTCTGGGGTGTTGTGCAACAGTCAATGTGTGTAAGGAAGGTGAGAGTGACATCTGGTGGTGAGCGGTCCGCAGCTCACCGACCAGATCCGTAACATAGCCCCCCCCCAAAGAGCGGCTTCCAGACGCTACAAACGAACCACAGTCCAGGGGAGCGGTGGGGCGGGGGCGAGACAGGGCAAGGGCTGGAGGGCCAGGTCCGTGCGGAGGACCAGGTGACTGAGGCAGGACCGGCAGAGCAGGGGCCCACCAGGGTGGAGCTGGAGGCGGAGCAGGAGGCACAGGAGCCCTCCAGGGCGGTGCCGGAGGAGGAGGTGCAGGAGCCCTCCAGGGCGGAGCCGGAGGCGGAGCAGGAGCCCTCCAGGGTGGAGCTGGAGGCAGAGCGGGAGACCCAGGAGCCCTCCAGGGCAGAGCTGGAGGCAGAGCGGGAGACCCAGGAGCCCTCCAGGGCGGAGCCAGAGGCAGAGTAGGTGACGCTAGAGCCCTCCAGGGCGGAGCCGGAGGCGGAGCAGGCGACGCTAGAGCCTTCCAAGGCGGAGCCGGAGGCTGAGCAGGCGACGCTAGAGCCCTCCAGGGCGGAGCAGGAGGCGCCGCAGTAGGCGGAGCGGCCCTCCGGGGCGGAGCAGAAGGCGGAGCAGGAATCCGCGTCACGGTCTGGGATCTAAGGAAAGCAGAGACAGAGGAGGCAGACAGAATAGGGGGAGAAGACGCAGCAGCCCTCCGGGGCGGAACAGGAGGTGGAGCAGGAGGTACCGCAGCCCTCCGGGGCGGAACAGGAGGTGCCGCAGCCCTCCGGGGCAGAACAGGAGGCTGCGTCATGGACTGGGACCTGGGGAGAACAGTGACAGAGGAGGCAGACAGAATGAGAGGAGAAGCAGAGAGTTTGAGGCAGAACGCCGCCTCCCTAGGAGGATCTACAGCCGAAGCTGACACCTCAGGAGGCATTGGCGCGGCTTCTCCGACTGGTAAGGCCTCTGGAGCAGACTTGAGACCAGACGGGACCTCTGCAGCAGGCTTGTGATCAGAGGGGAGCTCTGGAGCAGGCTGGAGACCAGACGAGAGCTCTGCAGCAGGCTTGAGATCAGAGAGGGACTCTGGAGCAGGCTTGAGATCAGAGGGGAGCTCTGGAGCAGGCTGGAGACCAGACGAGAGCTCTGCAGCAGGCTTGAGATCAGAGAGGGATGCTGGAGCAGGTTTGAGATCAGACGGGAGCTCTGGAGCAGACTGGTGAACAGGCGTAGCCTCAGGGGTTGATTTGTGAACAGACGTGACCTCAGGGGCACAGTGTGTAGCCCACATACTGAGGATGGCGATTGCCATCACACTGGCAGACATGACGTGACAAGGCTCCGGGACTTCAGACGAGGCATGACGTTGCTCAGGACGGACCAACGAGACGTGACTAGGCTCTGAACGGACAGACGAGACGTGACTTGGTTTGTGAAGTCCAGTAGTGAGTTGACTTGATTTGTGGTGACCAGTAGTAACATGACTTGACTCTGGAACAACAGCGGTAACGTGACTTGACTCGTGAGGAACAGTTGTGACTTGGCTTGACTCGCGGGGCACAGCTGTGGTTTGGCTTGACTCGTGGAGAACAACAGCTGTGTCTCGGCTTGACTCATGGAGAACAACAGCTGTATCTTGGCTTGACTCATGAAGAACAACAGCTGTGTCTTGGCTTGACTCATGGAGAACAACAGCTGTGCCTTGGCCTGACTCATGAAGAGCAACAGCTGTATCTTGGCTTGACTCATGAAGAACAGCAGCTTTGGTTTGACTTGACTCAGGGACCACGACTGTAACTTTGCTTGACTCAAGAACCACGGCCTTGACGTGACTGGACTTGGAAGCTTGACCGGACTTGGAAGCTACAGCTGTAGCCTGACTTGACTCTGGAGCAGCGGCTGAAGCTTGACTTGGCTCTGGAATAACAGCAGCAGCTTGACTTGGCTTATGAGAAACTGCTATAACCTGGCTTGGCTCATGGAGATCCGCTGTACCAGGACTTGACTCATGAACAACATGGTTTGGCTCAGGAACAACAGCTGTAGCGTGACCTGACTCGTGGGGAACAACTGTGACTTGGCTTGACTCTGCATCTTGACTTGACTCAGGGGTAGCCGCCGCGACATGGAGCGCCACTTTAGCTGCCCATACGGTCGTTAGGGGTGTGTCCAGCACATGGGCCATCATAACCACAGGTGGCGTCCGGATACTGACCACAGGTTCTGGACTGGCAGCCCTATTGTGGAGTGGCTTGGAGATGGTGGCCATCTTGTGGAGTGGCTCTGGCGTGGCAGCCATCTTGTGCAGTGGCTCTGGCGTGGCGGCAGCCATCTTGCGTGAAGACTCCTTAAACGAATCCTTAAAAAAGTAATCCTTAAACGAGCGAGGGTCAATCCAGCGGCAAACGTTATCCGTACGAGGGCTAGGCAGGAGAATGGTCAGACAGGCGATAGATCCGATAGGCAGGCAACTAGACAGACTAAACGAAACAACAAGGCAAAACAAGAAAAACTAGACACAGGGAAACTTGGAGAAACGCTTTGTATGACAGTAGATACTAATCAATACTCGGCGGTGAGTGACTGGAAGACCGGGGCTTTTATACAGTCTGTGATTGGACGGGGGTGAAGTGCAATGGCTGATGGGGAGTGGAGTCTGGGGTGTTGTGCAACAGTCAATGTGTGTAAGGAAGGTGAGAGTGACATCTGGTGGTGAGCGGTCCGCAGCTCACCGACCAGATCCGTAACAATGATATTTGTAGTAAAACAGTGGTTATCCAAAAAAAAAAAATAAATAAAAAAAAAAGAAAGAAAAAAGAAAAAAACAGTTACTAAACTAAGAAAAAAAATCTCAATCTGAATCAAAAGATTCGCAAACCTGTGTCGAAGTCCCAATCTGAATCAAACAATTCGCTAGTCCCGATCTGAATCTAATTATTTGTGATACGCAAAGTTTGCTCTAATTTAAATGATTGGCAGCCGTGCTCCAAAGTCCCAATCTAAATAAAATGATTTGCAATGCGTGTTCCGAAGCCCCGATCTGAATTAAATGATTAATGAACCCATATCAAAGTTCTGACCAGAATCCGAAGTTTTGTTCTAAATTAAATGATTCACAATCCATGCTCCATATTCCCAAACTGAATAATGATTCACAAACCATTATTTTTAGATCGGGACTTCGGAGCGTGGATAGCAAATCATTCAATTCACACAATGATTCGCAAACCTATCCCTAACCCTAAGATCTGGGGTCAGTTGCATAAACTGTAAAGACAGTGTCTTAAGAGTTAGTTGGACCAACTAGCAGTTAACTAAGGGGTAATCAGTCTTTTTATGTAACCGACAAGTTTTTATGTAACCGAATGTAAAAATATTTTGACCAGTCTTAAAGAAAAAAAAATTAGATGACTAACTTTTAGTTAGTCACTTCTGGGTGCGGGGGGAAATAGTAAGGAGATTTTTTAATTATTTATTAATAAACTAGTGTTTTCTGAGTCAGTGTCGTAGGGATAAAGTTGCCGATCCTGACTCGCCATCTCCTCTTTGGACGTGCCTTTAGAGAGAAAAGCATCTTAACAGATTACATAATTAAAGAGTTTTTGTTTTTGATTTGTTTTATTTGTTAAGTAATAATTTAAAGCTTTCTAGATATATTTATCATGTCTGTGAGGTATGTATATGCTGAGTTTCGGTTCATTTTTGTGAAGCGCTTCTGTTGAAATGACAGAAAGCGTGTCATGTTTGTGTTCTTTATTTTACAAAAGCACCGTTTGCAGCATTTTGTTGATACTGTAAATGCACACAAATAAAAGTAGACCCCTTACAGTTCCAAATGATGTATTACTCTTTATGAGTAAAAATGATGGAATATTTTAAATTGTTTCTGAAAAAAATGCAACGATCGCGTTGGCGCCTCCATGTCTTGCAAAGCGGCTTCAGCTTCCACGCTCCGGACAAACTGATTGCACACATTTATATAGGTTTAACGTTTTAATTAACGTTGTTTTATGCTTGAACTGTTTATTTTAGGCAAGTCGTGATCAAACAGACTATGATCAGTCTTCTGCTGGCTGGTTGTTACTTTAACAAAACAAAAACTTTAAGGAACAAACGAAATGCTTCAAATGTTTTTCTAAATTCTAATAAAAAAACAAAAAAATATATAATCACTTTGCCATTACATATAAAACTGAACTGTTTTAATAGCTGAAACAGTAGTATAAGCTGTTTTGGGAGAAGGGGGGAAAAAAGACGGCCTCGGGTCAGACTCAGGCCGAGAATTCTGATAAGCTGTCGCACAACGGCTGGGCTAGGGCCTATATAACTTCTCAGGTAATATCAATGGTATGACCTATTTCAGTTATGGATGAATTTACAACAACAATGGTTAGATCAAAATGATAGCTAGGGACAATTTATTAGTCACTGGATATTGGTAGGGACATGTCCCTAGCATTCCTGCTAAATTCCTTGCTTCCATCAACACATACTGTACAAATCTTGCACAGTCCTAAACTACTTCCTGGGTCGACATTTCATTCGGTAATGTCAGGTAATTTTGATTACTATGCTGTTTAATGTTTGATGATCATGTTATTTTACAGATGTATCTGTTTACATGTGTGATCACCAGTTTCTTTTGATCCAGATGTTCAATACTCTTTCAGAAGATGCAAAATAGCACCTCTTACCATATAACAGTGAAAACACGGAAGGACAGAAAATTCTGTCAATGCACAGAAAGAGTTAAAGATATCTCATTCTTTGTGGTTTGTGGAGGATAAGTGTGCTATTACTTTTCTAAGACTTGCAATTTTCACCCAGCAGATGATAAAATTACATTTGTTTGCCTATGCAGAATTTTCAGATCTGATTGGAACTTTAGGTGTGTTTAAATATTTGAAGTTTGAAAATAACTTCTGCAAAAAGACTATATGTGACAGATAATGCATTCTAATAAAAACTATGAATGCGAGGTGAGAATTACCAGTATTTTTGCAGTGAAACGTACAAATTATAACACTATTTCTGTAAAATGAGCAGTTCTGCTGAAATAAATATTTTAGAAATATTTCAAAAACTATTTACTTTGACTAGATGTAAATTAGATTTGCTTCGAGAGCTTTTCTTTCAAAAGGACTGGTGATCATTTATTTTTTGATATATGCATACATTCATTATTTAATCATTTTACCACAGTGATTAAACAAAGGCTAACGGCTGCTTCACAAATATCCATGCAGTGTATGCAAATGTTAGAGATAATGGAAAGATGGCTTTACATTATTTTTATTTTTATTTTTTTTATTTATTTTTTTTTCGTTGATTCAAGCCATATCTACAGACCAGAATATCGTAAGTACTTTAGGTGGGCTCTTTTTGGCTTGGACCAGTAAGAAACCATCTAGTAACCAACCAAAATCCTATTAACCTAGCAACCAAAGATTCCTAATAATTCATAAACACAAGCAGACACACAAGTTTCATTAAAAAGTAAAACTTCTGAATCAGAGTAAAGTGTCTTACAAACAAAGTGACCAACAGATTAAAGATGACTCAACCTAACTTGAAGCATTTGCCAACTCTTAGATCCACAGATAGTAACATCTAATTACCCATGTTTTATTTTTTTATTTTTTTTTTTGCCTCTCTCTCTTTTTAATTGTGTGTGTAGTTTCAGCAGCACTCTGTAATTAGCTCAATGAATCTAAATCTCTCAACTCCTTTGGCAGTGAGCTCTAAGTGCTTGTTTCATTTGACCTCTGACCTTGTTCTAAAGGCAAAAAAGTTGAGGCAGATAAAAAAAAAACAAAAAAAGTTTGGGTCATTGAGTCTGGCGCAGGGGAATCCATTAGAGTAACAACAGATTTACGGTGTCAAAGAGGCTGGTGGAACTCCAAGAGGGCAGAGATCATGGTTGCCAGGTTTTCACAACAAAAAAGCATTTTGAGGGAGGTCCCCCGGTAAAAATGTGCATTCCAGGGGGTAAATATTACGTTATTGGGGTCGCTTCAACTTTAAGACATGAAGAAAAACAACCCGCGGCAGCAGTGTTTTCTTATGACAGAATGCACAGTCATCTCCAGTAAAGAGTAAAAAAGGTGGAAAACACAGAAAGACTTTAATCAGGTCAGTGTCAGTACTTCTTGAAAGGAAAAGTTCACCCAAAACATAATTTACTCACACTCATGTTCCAAACCTGTATGACTTTTTGTGCTCATTTAAACAAAAAAGATGTTTAGCCGAGTATCCAAATGTTTTTTTTTTAAAAGTCCTTTGAGAACTATGTGTGCAGAACAGACTAAAATTGAAGTTTTGCTTACTAATTTATTTATTTATTTAGCTATAAATTGGATTATTGCAGTGGTCATATATTTCCTAGAGCGCTTTCTGACCTTTTAGGAGCATGAGTGACTTTAGACCGTGAAAGTTAACATATGAAGAGTTCAGATGCAAAACCAGCTAAAAGCCATCTCGGTCAAAAATGAGATAATGATACTGAGTGAATGCTCCTGACACATATTATACGTCCATCAAATACTTTTACTTCAAACTAGCTAAATTCCATCCTCAGACCAATCAGAAGTACCAGTACTTACATAGAAACCTATACAAACTAGCCAGAAAGAAATTTTAAAGAAATACGTCAGATGGATTTAGCTGATTTTGCATCTGAACTCTTCATATATGTTATGCAGATTTTAAATGACAATTAGTAAGGTGAATATTTTTTTTTTTTTTTTTTCATTCCAGTGATTTTTGCCATCCTTGCAATGTCTGATTTGATTGATCTTTCAATCCTGTCTTTGAGTCATTGCATATTCTTTAAAAAAAAAAATTATAAATTAGACAGCAAGTGGACATTTGAAAGGACATTTCAACTAGAAAGCTGATTTTTCTTGTGACAGATTTTGACTATATATTGTACAATATGAGTCAAGCCTTCCACTGACTCTATAAGAAACTAACAACCATAAATATCAGGAATCAATGTCTGTGTGTATTAATTACAAAGTCTAATTCACACCAAATGGAGAGTGTAAAATAAACTCTGGTGGTTCAATGAATAAAGTCCCAAGGAAAAATACAAGGACATTTTTTTTTTTCCAGAATCACATAGACCTTGTTAGGTCTTTGACCACTAATTAAACAAAATCTGTACTTGTCACCTTTGCTCAGTTAAAATGCACTACACGTGCCACTTCTAATGCAGTGCTCAAATACACACACACACACACACACAAACACATAGTTTTCATCACATTGCACACTCTTCTCACGTCGTATACAGCAGCACCAAAAAGCATTTGGACACTTAGGCCACCGGAAAAATATATGCATATCATTGCCTTGGACAACAAACCAAACGTCTCGCCCTGCAGAAGGTTTTGAGCAGAGGATAGATCATACTCAACGCTTCAGACCATTAACCTGCAGCAAACTCACTTTCCCTTCGATCATCTCATATATGTCTTTCGCTTAAAGAAGCATGTGGGTTTCTGAGGTAAAAATACATCTCTCACCTGATGTCTCTGACCTTCTTGCCTTCATTCCCCTGGCTGTCATTCTGTCTCCTCACACCACTAAACATTCATTAGCATTTCCATTATTTGAGTGTGGAGCTCTCACATACACAAGAGAGGGAGAGACCCCTGCTGACATGACTGTCTCAGAAACAATAAAGATATTGAAAATGTAAATTTAAAATCATTTGTCCACTACCCTTTTCTTTTCTTTTCTTTTCTTTTCTTTTCTTTTCTTTTCTTTTCTTTTCTTTTCTTTTCCCGCCCTGTCATTTCCTGCTCCATCCTTACCTGCTCCATCCTTACCTGTCCTGTTGTTTTATGTCTTGTCTATTCCTTTCTTTTTCCATTCATGCATGCCCTGTCCCATATTTTCCTCCTTTCCTTTCCTGCCCCGTTCGTGCATGTCTTATATTTTCCTTTCCTTACATGTCCTTTGATTTGATTTGCTTTCCTGTCCTGTTCCTTTCCTTTCCTTTCCTTTCCTTTCCTTTCCTGTCCTGCCCAGTCCTGTCCTGTCCTGTCCTGTCCCTTTCTGTCATATTTCCTTTTTTCTCCCATCCTTTCCTATCCTGTTCATGTATGTCCTGCCCCATATTTTTCTCATTTCCTTTCCTTTCCTTTCCTTTCCTTTCCTTTCCTTTCCTTTCCTTTCCTTTCCTTTCCTTTTCTGTCTTGTCCTGTCCCTTTCTGTCGTATTTCCTTTTTTCTCCCAACCTTTCCTGTCCTGTCCCTTTCTGTCTCATTTTCTTTCTTGTCCTGTTCATGCATGTCCAGGCCCATATTTTCCTTTTCTTTCCTGTCCTGTCCTGTCCTGTCCTGTCCTTTTCTGTCATATTTCCTTTTTTCTCCCATCCTTTCCTGTCCTGTTCATGTATGTCCCGCCCCATATTTTCCTCCTTTCCTTTCCTTTCCTTTTCTTTTCTCTCTTGTCCTGTCCCTTTCTGTCTTATTTTCTTTCTTGTCCTGTTCTTTTATGTTTTGTATTTTCCTTTCCTTTCTTGTCCTGTTCATGCATGTCCAGTCCCATATTTTCTTTTCCTTTCCTTTCATGTCCCATCCTTTCCTGTCCTTTTTATGTCTTTTCTTTTCTTTTTTTCTTTTCTTTTCTTTTTCTGTCCTTTCATTTGCTTTACTGTCTTTTCTGTCTTTTCCTTTCCTGTCTTTTCATACTATGCCCTTTCCTGTCCTGTCCTTTTCTCTTTTTTTCTTTCCTTTCCCATCTATGGATGTCCTGTCCCATATTTTCTTTTTCTTTTCTTTTCTTTTCTTTTCTTTTCTTTTCTTTTCTTTTCTTTTCTTTTCTTTCTCATCATTTTCTTTGCTGTCCTGTCCGGGGCTGCATTTCCAAAAAGCATTGTAAGCTTAAGTACATTGTAGACACATTGAAACCAATGGGGCTACGATCAACTTAAGCTTACGATGCTTTTGGGAAACACAGCCCAGTTCTGTTCAGTTCTGTTCTTTTTATGTCCTGTCTTTTCCTCTTTCATCTTTTTCTTTCTTTTCCTAGAAAGAATTATTGATATTGATATATGACAAACAGTGCAGAATGAATTAGACCTAAGTTTAATATGAAGGGTCAGAGGTTTGTTTCAGTGACAAAGGCACTAAAAAGTTAATCGCTATGTAGTAACACTGCCAGTGCAGCTGTTAAAGGCACATTTTTTAATACTCTATATGTTTTATGATCTCCACTATCAAACTGCCACATCTATCTCCACTCCTTGCTCTGGGATCTCATGATATAACTATTAAGCACGGTGATTGTATGTTACTCCTGTGGTCCATGAGGGGATTTTCCAGGGAAGCTGATAAATGTGCAGTATTGATCAAACCAAAAAAAGATTTTAGTAGGTTTAATTATCATAAATTATTAATTTGTTGCTGCCCATTACACTCCTGTACTCAAAAGATCTCTCTAGCATGCAAGAAAAAAAAAAAAAAAAAAAACATAAAATACTTTTTAGTTTTGCCCATTTGACCTTTTCAGTTGTTATATTAATTTTGAAGGGAGGCTTGGCCTTCATTGCCTCCTCTGATGGGTTGTCACTGGTTTGCTAAGTTTCCTCCCTCTCTTTTCCTTAGGGTGCTGCCACATGTCTGGTTAGGCAGCTGCCCTCGACGGGTCGAACATGTAACCCTAAAGCTGAAACAGGAACTGGGTGTTACAGCAGTGATGAACTTTCAGACAGAATGGGATGTCATAAACAACTCACATGGCTGCCGGCGTGACCTCAGTCAACCCATGACCCCAGAGACCATGACGCACCTGTACAAAGACTGTGGCCTTTCGTACATCTGGATCCCTACTCCAGACATGAGCACAGAAGGTCAGTGTGTGGGTGTGGGTGTGTGTGTGTGTGTGTGTGTGTGTGTGGGTGTGGGTGTGCTTGTGGTTGGCCAATATACACTTGAATGACAGGCAGTCTTTTCAAAATCAAGTGATTTGCTGCCTATACAGCTCCCTTGTAAGGCAGCATCCTAACTGTCATGGAATCTTATAAGTGGCTGATTTGGCAGGTTTTTATAAACAGTTGAGGTCAAATAAAAAGAATAGAATTAAAACAGACAGTGCTAGAGTCAGAGGGTCAAATAAAGACGGAAGAGATGTGTTTTTAGCCATTTCCTGAAGATTTTCTGTAGCTTTGGAAGGGCAGTACTAGATGGGGGGGGGGGGGGGGGGGGGAAGATATTTAGGCAAAATAAGAAAAATGTACATTTCTTCATTCTGTTCAAAAGTTTTCACCCCGGCTCTTAATGCATCGTTTTTTTCCGTCTGGAGCATCAGTGAGTGTTTGAATCCTCTGTAATAGTTGCATATGAGTCCCTCAGTTGTCCTCAGTGTGAAAAGATGGATCTCAAAATCATACAGTCATTGTTGGAAAGGGTTCAAATACACAAAACTGCTGAAAAACCAAAGAATTTGTGGTACTTGAAGGATTTTTCTGAAGAACAGCAGGCAGTTTAACTGTTCAGGACAAACAAGGGACTCATGAATCACTAAACAAAACAAAAAAAAAAAAAACAGCTGAGGATCATTCAGGTAACAACACAGTATTAAGAATTAAAGGAGAAGTCCACTTCCAGAACAACAATTTACAAATAATTTACTCACCCAAGATGTTCATGTCTTTCTGTCTTCAGTCATGAAGAATTTATGGTTTTTGAGGAAAGCATTTCAGGATTTTTCTCCATATAATGGACTTCATTGGTGCCCTGATTTTGAACTTCCAAAATGTAGTTTAAATTCAGCATTAAAGGGCTCTAAATGATCCCAGCCGAGGAAGAAGGGTCTTATCTAGCGAAATAATCTGTCATTTTTTTCGGAAAATAAAAATTTGTATACTTTTTAAGTACAAAAGCTCATATAGCACAGGCTCTGGGATGCGCATCCACTACGCTACGTACTATTGAATCACGTCGAAAGGTCAAGCGGAACATAGGCGGAACTACAGACCCAGTGTTTACAAAGCGAACACGCAAAGACTAAGGAAGTGCAAGTAAGTCAAATGCTGTTTACAAACAAAAAGGTACAACAATGTTGGAGGATTCTGAATTTGTAGGAGAAAATGAGATGGAGTTTTTCGCCATACTCTACCTTTTTGAGCCGGAGTACACAGACGATGAACTTAGACGTGATTCGTAGCATCATAGCTTTTGTGCTTAAGAAGTATACAAATTTTTATTTAAGAAAAAATAAAAAATGACAGATCGTTTCGCTGGATAAGACCCCTCTTTCTCGGCTGGGATCATTTAGAGCCCTTGCATTTAAACTGCATTTTGTAAGTTCAAAGTTGGGGCACCAACAAAGTCCATTATGTGGAGAAAAATTTGAAATGCTTTTCTCAAAAAACATAATTTCTTCACGACTGAAGAAAGAAAGACATGAACATCTTGGATGACAAGGGGGTGAGTAAATTATTTGTAAATTGTTGTTCTGGATGTGGACTCCTTTAAGTGTATGTAAACTTTTGAACGGAGTCATTTTTATAAATTCAACTTTTATTTTATGTAAACGTTTTTTATGTGAAATATCTTATTCAGGTCAGTACTAATGAAAAAATAACATGCATTTTGCATGATCCTTCTTATTTTGGTAAAATAATTAACATTTTGCAGATTCTGCAAGGTGTATGTAAACTTTTGACCTCAGCTGCATCATTTAACACAGAGGATATGCTGTACTGAACTGCAAACGTAAAGCTTTCTTAGTCACCACATTGGTTTGTTTTAAGGCGTAGACTGCTAACACAAGAACCTAAAGAGCTTCAATTCTAATTTTGCCCTCTGCAGGTCGCATACAGATGCTGCCCCAGGCGGTGTTCTTGCTCTATGGACTGCTGGAGAACGGACACACAGTATACGTTCACTGTAACGCTGGAGTGGGCCGATCCACTGCGGCCGTGTGTGGACTCCTGATGTATGTGTTAGGCTGGAGACTCAGGAAAGTGCAGTACTACCTTACTGCCAGAAGGGCGGCAGTCTATATTGACGAGGAAGCACTGGTGCGAGCCGAAAATGACTTTCTTATGAAGTTTGGACGACTCCGTCCATCTGTCTGCAACCCAGAGACATGAGAACAGCACCCTCTACTGGAAGGGAGGACAAAGGGACATCAGTTCAATAATGTCAAAGCAATTAACACCATCAGCATAGATTTTAATATTGTCACACATTAATTACTAATAATCAAGTCTTTCTAAAAAATACTGCAATGAAAATAAAATACATTATTTAAACTTTTCTTTATAGTTTCTTTATAGTTCTTGTTTGCTAAAATGTATTAAACTGTCTTAATTTCAAATGTTGTACAACCCTGCAAATGATGCAATGCCATTTGTTGATTTAATGAATATAAAACAAATAAACATGATGATGTTAGCTGTTATTTGCCAAGAATTATAATGCTGAATCTGTTATGGAGCACAGATGGCCATGGTAGCCACATGAGTGTGTTGTTCTGTTTATCCTTTAAAATGTTTTCACAGTTTCACCTGGTTTTTGTTCATTCATCTTGACATAGTCATCATTTGAAAAGACACCTTGAGGCAGTTGTCGCCCCTGACTGCTAATGTGACGGTTATTGTTCGACTATCTGCCCTTTTTCTCCTCTAACATGCCACTTTCATTCATTTATGAACGTAACTCAATATTCTTGTTATATATTTAGCACAGCAATTTCCCTGCCCTTGAAATAAGCTGCCATAATGAAAAGCACTTTCTACTTGACCTTTAAATAAATAAAGACTAGTGTCACCACAATGAGAGACTTTGTGTGAAAATTGAAAAAGTTTTGTTTCAGTTCAGAAAAGAAAAGAAAAGAAAAGATCAGTGGCTTAAACAGAAGGTGCTATTAATGAACCTTAAATCAAATACAGGAATGAAAATTTGAGTGTAAAAGCACAAGATGGAAGAAAAAAATATCAGTACAGACATAATTAAAAAAAAAAAAAAAAAGAGCGTGCACAACAAAAACCAAATAACAAGAACACTAGGCCTAACATTTACTTTTAAATTGCATTACATTTACAGAGAAATTCTTGTTTTATCTGTAACACTTTAGTATAGGGACCAGTTTTCACAGTTTACTAGTTGCTTATTAGCATGCCTATTATAAACATATTGGCTGTTTATTAATGCTTACAAAGCAAATATTCTGCATGACTATATTCTACATCCCTAATCCTATCTAATACCTAAACTTAACAACTACCTTACGAGCTAATAATAAGCAGCAAATTCGGAGTTTATTGAGGCAAAAGTTGTAGGTAATATAGTGTTTATAGTGAGAATTTTTTATATAGTGAAGTTTTTTGTTGTTGTTTTTTACCATGAATATAATCAAACTCACTGACATTTATACTTAATCAAGAAAAAAAAAAATATTGTTTAAAAAATACAAAAACAAAAAAAAACAACTAAAGATAAAAATTAAAGATACACTACCATTCAAATAATCCTAATATGTATTTTTTATTTACTATTATCAATGGTGAAACTGTGATACATTTTTATGGATTATTTGACTAGTACAAAAAAATAAAATCAAAAGAACAGAATTCTTTTTATTTTTTTATAAATGTCTTTTCAGTTACTTTTGGTCAATTTAAAAGCACCCATGCTAAATAAAGGTACTGCTTTCTATATTTAAAATAAGATATATATTTTCTGGCGGTGTAGTCATCCAGTCCTACAGTCAAATTTGTATTTGCCGTAAGCACTCATGACAAAACAGAAGAGAATCATGGATGACTCACCATGAACTGTGGGCATTATTTCAGAGAATAATACCCACCCTGATCCACGGTTAGCATCTCAACTTGCTGGTGTTCCACTTTGATGATATAAATACAGGCTCCACGCAGCAAAACCACACCACCTCTGAAGAGAATAAACTCTATTCCAGGAACCAGATAAAGCAGCTTGGTGTTTAGACTATGAAGTTCTCATCTGCTTCTCTCTGTCACTGAAGTATTTTACAGTCACATGATCTTTTACTGAGAGATTGAGCTGGTTCAAAAGGCTAATATTATTCATCTATTTACGTAATCCTAATGCAGTTCTTTGTTCTGTCTCGCTGAAAGAATAAAGACGGAAAGGCTTTATTTAGCCTGGAGGACAGAGAAAGAATCAAGAATAAAGCATCACTGTGGTTTTGCCTAAAAGCAAAATCTATTGCAAAAGAAAGAGAATGTGTGTGTGTGTGTGTGTGTGTGTGTGTGTGTGTGTGTGTGTGTGTGTGTGTGTGTGTGTGTGTGTGTGTGTGTGTGTGTGTGTGTGTGTGTGTGTGTGGCAAAAGATGACCTGTCACAGATATTCAGGTGTGACTTTGGGAATTTCACTGTGTTTGTGTTCAGGTGTCATTCAGAGTTCATGTTATGTTATTTATTGAGATGTAAAATCAGATCTGGTTATGGAGCTGATGCCCATTCTGGCTTTTCCATACACTTCCACTACAGAAAACACAGATCTGGGACTGGCATCCTTAAATGTACTGGTTTCAAAGTTTTTGTCTTCAGACAAGGCAACTTTTTCACTGGAGGAATATTATGGACAGAGGACTCATAGTTTAACCGAAGGAACCGTTTGAAGTTAAAAACATCTTGATAGATTTGTTTCTTACAAACACAGCTTTTCTGTTCACACGATGTTAATTGATGGACTGGAATGGTGTGGATTGCTTGTGGATTATTGTGATGTTTTTATTAGCTGCAACATGTTCTCACTCCCAATTTGTCACATATTGACACTTAGTCAGGACCCCTTGGCATCAGTTTTTAACGCTCAGGGTAACCCTTTAGTGTCACTTTTGGACGTGCAGGGTCCTCCATTGCTTTTAGTTATTTGCATTATGTATTGCATTTAATGGTTTGCATGCATTTGCAAAAATAGAAATCATTTTATAGAAAATTATAATTTTATAGATATTTTGGAGCACCTAACCCCACCCCTACCCTAAACCTACCCACTTCTGAACGATATATAACACAAGCAGGGAAATAAAATACAATGTCAGGTATTTATTGCAAAAACTGACCATAAAAAGCAGTATAAAATTATTACAAACAAGTCGCATTAACGTTCCATTCCAAGTCTTCTGATATCTTTATGCGAAGAACAGAGTAAATCACAAGGTTTTAATTGCTGAAAATGATCTCGCTCCTGAAAATATCACATTCAAAAAGATACTCTCAAACTTGTTTAGGGGCAAGGGTAGGGTTACGTGCTCATTAATGTGTAAATGGTGTAAATAATGTAAAAAAATAGCTGTGACTGTTTACATAAAAAAAAAACACTCCAACATATATGCAATAATGGCAAATTTATTACCCAATTTTTTATTTAATCATGCTGATAAAATTCCCAATGCCTTGTGCATCAGCATATTGATGCGAAAGTTTTCTTACCCCTTGGCATCTGTTTGCATCTTATGGGCCATTAGAGGAGGGCCTTTTGTCTCTCAGGTGTGAATCACTAAATATTCATGGCCATTGTCACTCCCTCACATATTCCCTTTCCATCACAAAACATGTCTTAGAAAATTTAAAGAAGTTTTTTGTGAACAACTGAATGAGATGATTTTCACATCATTTTGTAGAAAAAGCTCCAGCCTACCACATCCAGTTCTCAAAAGTCTGTTCTGAATGTGTTTCTTGGCCTTATTTCAGTGACTTAAAATTTTTAGTTTTTCACTTTAGCCATTAATGTTTTTAAGATACTGAAAAAAGCACAAATGTCAGGGCATGTCAAAACTTCTCCAGGGCCCCAAAACACCCTCAGACCCCAGATGGTTAAAGCAATGGAGGACCCTGCATGTCAAAAAATTATGCTAAAGGGGTACCCTGTGTGTCAAAAAGTGACGCCAAGGAGTCCTGACCAAGAGTCAATATGTGATGAGATGGGAGTGAGAACGTGTTCGCTGGACTCTCATTCTGATGGCACCCATTCACTATAGAGGATCCACTAATGAGCAAGTGATGTAATGATGCATTTCTCCAAATCCGATGAAGAAACAAAGGCATCTACATCCTGGATGAGCTGAAGGTGAGAACATTTTTAGCAAATTTTCATTTATGGGTGAACTACACTCTTAAAAATAAAGGTGCTTCAAAAGGTTCTTCACACGATGCCATAGAAGAACCATTTTTGGTTTCACAAAGAACCATTCAGTCAAAGGTTCTTTAAAGAACCATCTGTTTCTTACCTTTTTATAATCTGAAACCTTCTTTTGCCACAAAGAACCTTTTGTAAAACAGAAAGGTTCTTCAGATGTTAAAGGTTCTTTATGGAACCATTTAGACAAAAAAAGGTTCTTCTATGGCATCGTATAAGCACCTTTATTTTTATAAGGCACATCTCTCTCTGTTAAACCTATTTTCTTCATACACCCTTGAATGTGCGACAAGCAGTTTAAAATGCATCTTTGTACTTTGTGCATTCATGACAGCATTGCAAGAAGCTGTAAAACAGACAAATCACACTGTATAATCCTAAGTGTGGCTGTGTTTTATCAATTCACATTTAAAAGTCAAATAATGGCCTATACTATGCATTGAAATGGAAAAATAGGACATTTAATTCTAAGTAAAGCACCAATCAGGTCCAGAAATGAGCTCATTGTACATTTGTTAGCTGCTGTACCTCTGTGCTGTAGAATAGTCCATAATTAAGCTGTTGTACTTCCAGCCGTGTGCCTCCATGTCTCCACTCATTATTAAACATTGATTCCTCCATTTACAAAAGAACAGTGTATAAATTAGAAAATTGCTTTTACTGCTGACTAATACCATCTACCCATAATTCTGCAATTTAGCATTAACCCTTTAACTGTCACCATCCACCCTGTGGGACGCCTAAGTTTACTTCACCATATTACAAATAAATCCTAATCTAATCATGACAAACTATACATCGTTGGAAAGGTCTAAGACTCCTAAATAGATATTTTACCATATTTTTGTGTTACAAATTCTGAAGGAAAAGTAATAGATTAATATATGTCAAGAGTGCAACTACATCATGAGTTCCGACCTTTGTCAAAAAAGACTTTCTTCGTTTCCTTTTTCGCTTTTACACTTTAGATATCATAAGAAATTATACATCAATTCGAAACTTAAAATCTCAAAATTCATCCTTTGAAAGGCATTTTAAAATCAGACATTGCATTACTATGGTAAATGTACATCAAAATCATATTACAAAATGTTTTCATTCATGAATTCTAAAAATTTAAGTCTGGATAGTGCATTTTTATGTCTGTGTTCAAAAATGGGAATGACAGTTAAATGGTTAAAAGAAGTCTTAAATTCAACCAGCGATCACAATTTATTCTAATCTTTGATCATTTACACCCATTTGAGTATTAATGCGTTTGACTGTATTTCAGCGGGTAAATTACTGTGAGAGCCTGATTGACTCAAAACAGCAGCTGATTCACTGAGATACATCAAATCATTTTAAGAGCTTAATGTTTTTCACACCGCTGCACTCACGTATTTCATTTGTTCTTACATAATACACATTTTGACCAAAAATAACATTTCTGCCATCGCTCACTCACTGCCATGTTTATATTCCAGCTATTGGATACTGATGCTGGCATATGTTAGATCACTGTCTCCATGCCTAGACAATTAAGATCCAGCCCCGGATGCCAGATCCCGTCAGAAAATATCAGTTTGTCCAATAACAGAACAACTCGTCAGCAGAGTAGTCTAATACCCAAGTCCTGTTAACAAAAGGTCTTGTCTGGTACCCAAAAATACCCAAAACACTATTAACAGTCTTCTATCAGCCAAGAAGTTGACTGAGGAAAAAGCCAGTGAAAGTGAAGAGCAGAAGCAGGAGACGAAGTAAGGATGGTAAAAAGGAGCAGAGTTTATTGAATAGTTTTAGTTGCGTATGTCTCAATGCTCAGACTTCGTCTGAAGAGCACAAATCCAACAAGTATTGTTATACCAAACTGATTCACAACAACATCCCATAAACCTTGAGTTTCTATAAACATTCCCTTGTATCTCTTAGTCATGAAGACAAACAGCCCTTGAAACCACACAGTCATAAGACTAAACAACTATGGAAAAAATACATAAAAAACAACTATAATATAATATAAATGACTAATCAATTAATGAATCAATAAAATGAATATATAAACAACTGTAATGATTATTATAAATGATTATATGATTACATGGAATAATAAAACGATTCAGTGATTGATGATTATAAATGAATAAATGAATGAAGAATAAATTAAGAATATATAACAAGAAAGCAAAACACAACACAACACAAACGTACGGTTGCTCTCAAGACAAAACACACACAGTTTGCATTTAAGGATCGCCCAATCCTTCACAGTTATATTAGCTACACAAATTTTTTTTTTTTTCTTCAGTTGTTTGGAGTTTTCCTCCCTCATTCTATTCTGTAGATTCATTCTGTACCAGTGAAATTTCCCATAAATCTTTGGGAGAGTCTATTAGCCCACTAGCCATTGAACTGGACAGCCATTGATCATCAAGACAAACTTCAGTACTCGTTCTTCTGACAGTATTTTCATTTTCTGCTCATAGTGTATTAACCCTTTCTCTTTTTTACTCTTATATCCCTCTGGTTGTGTTCGGATTCCTGTCACACTTGTGGTGTTCCCGGTCAAAAATGACCTGACTCCAAATAATTGCTTATAAATCTGTCATTATGCTATATTATCACCAAATATTAGATTCAATCTTTTTGTGAACTTGATTTGATTTGTGTTTCTATTTGCATCTGATTAATCATAGGCCTCATTTATCTGAGAGTAGGTACCCCATTTTTTGAGTGAAAAAATCATTTTTTATGAATAATTTTCAAAATATGAGATAAAAGAAAAATTATACAAATTTCTCACATTAGTGTGCTTTAAAGTTTAATCAGGACATTTGCTTTTAAATGCTTTTATTTTGTTCAAAATGACCGGACTCCAAACAATTGCTTATAAATCTGTCATTATGCTATATTATCACCAAATATTGGATTCAATCTTTTTGTCAACTAGTTTTGAACTGAACTGCATGCAATATGCTTTTATGATAACTCTCTCTCTATCTCTCTCTCTCTCACACACACACACACGCTCAATCTGCCTTGTCTTTAGCCCAGGTTTTGAGGCTTTCATGTTCTCACAGAGTAGACGAAAGTTTACAAATAAATGCTTTAGCACAGAAAGAGCTTCAAATTGTTGTTTCATGATATTGTCTCTGTTTGACAGTGATATAACTGAAATGTAACAGTTTTGGTTTGTTAATTAATGTGCTCTTTCTTGTATGTCACGATGGTCAGATTTAACAGGAACAGCGTAAGGGTTACTTTGCACCCCTTTTCAGAAAATAAAATCATTTCAAAATAAAGGTCCTGTTTGTGATTTTCCCCATTCATTTTCAATGGCTGGCCATTTTTGACAAGTGTGACTTTGTGCAATTTTGTACAAAATAAAAGCGTTTAAGAGCAAACTTCCTGATTAAACATTAAAGCACATTAGTGTGAGAAACAGTGCAAATTTTCATAATTTTTTATCTCATATTGTAAAAATTATTCATAAAAAATGCTTTCTTTACTCAAAAAAAGAGGTGCCTATTTTCGGATAAATGAAGCTTACGATTAATCAGATACAAATAGAAACACAAAACCAGTCCTAAATGAAAGAAAACAAGTTGACAAAAAAATGTAATCCAATATTTGGTGATAATACAGCATAATAACAGATTTATAAGCAATTGTTTGGAGTCTGGTCATTTTTGACCAGGAACACCACAAGGAACAAGTGCAATTTTGTACAAAATAAAAGCATTTAAAAGCAAATGTCCTTATTAAACATTAAATCACACTAGTGTGATACGCAGTGCAAATTTTCACAATTAAGTTTGAGTCCAATGCGATAATGTTAACTTGTATTTTCAATCTGACCCGAACACAGCCAGAGGGATGTTTTATTTGACCAAAGCATATGTTTTCATGCATGCTTTACAATGTGAAAAAAATGTTTCATTTAACACTTCATCTTATTAATACACATAAGTTTAGAGATGCTGATAAACAACGAGGCACAAAAGAGCGGCTAAAGATGTATAAGCATCAACCAACAATTAAAGTGCAGACTGAAAGCAATAATACAGCCGGTGTGAACAGCAGTAATCTTTGTAACCTCCTTTGACTTGGGTGGAAAGCAATGAAAAGCAGCAAATTGCTGTGAGAAACATCATTTGCATTTGAATATAATGTTAGCAACTGAGTTTTGATCTGTTTCTGATGTCCTTCCACCAGTCCAAATAACTTTCCACATTCACACATAGTAATTTTACCTCACAAATGAGAGAGAAATGCTCATACTGTGAGCCCAGTTATTAGTACAGCTGAAAACAAAGTGTGTTTCCAAGGAGCTGGGTTTATAATGAGCGAAGAAATAGTCGCTGGATTTCCTGAGGTATTGCTTTTTGCATTCGCAGATATTGTTATATACTGAGCCTCTAATGTTTGTAAGGGCATATGAGAGATTCGTAGTGCATGCGCTGATATCAGAGTGATCATTGGATAATATGACAGAAAGATGTTTGGGAACTGCGTTTGATCAGATAAACACTATTGAAATTATTTCACACAAAGCAATAAAAGGTGGGTGTTGCGTATGTGTGTTTGAGAGAGATAAGCGTTGACTTGCACAATAGTGGTTGAACTGACAGAGCAGAACTTTGAATAAATGAATGCGAATGAACCCCAACAATTACAAAAAATGAATTGCTGTTTGAAACGCATGGCTGATAATTAAGATTAGAATTACAAATCAAAAAAACATTCTTAGAAATTTCCTGAACTGGTGAAATAAACATGATAAACAGCATAATTCAATCAATTTAAACTTGCAATCACAGTAATGACATGCTGGTAAACTGATAAAATTAAATCACAATTAATTGCAATATTTGATGATAAAAGACACCAAATGACAATTCAAAAACATTACTGTGGCAGATAAAAGCACTGAACTCAAGGTGATATTTTTAACCTTTGTCTGTGTAACATGCAGGTGTGTGTCTTATGCCCAGTGTTGGGCATGTTACTTTAAAAAAGTAATTAGTTATAGTTACTAGTTACTTCTCACAAATGGTAACTGAGTTAGTAACTGAGTTATGTCATTATAAAAGTAACAAATTACCAGAGAAAGGAACTATTGTGTTACTTTTTTAAAAAAAAAAAAGAAAGTTCAATTATGTCAAAAAACTTGGATGCATTCAATATTAAATATGTTAAATGAATGAAATTTAAATAGGCAGATATATAAAGTTTAATGGCACAGTTTTTTTTTTTTTTTTTTATATCTGAATGTACGCATTAGCCAGTCAAGTATTACAATATGACATTATGATAATTTAGCATTAAACTTTAGTAATCAGAATATTAGAATAACCATGTATGAATGCATATTTGTCATATTGACTGAACTTAGGACTGGTGGCGGTGCTTAAGATACTGGGCCTCATTTATCGATCGAACGTAGAAACGAGCACAGATCCGTGCGCACAAATCAACTTACGACAGAGTTCATGTGTGATTCATGAAACATTCATATGCCGCCAATCCCGTCGTACGAATGATAGTATGTTAAATGTAGCGGCTGAAAACAATCGTCATTATCACACCCCTAAAAAAAACACCCAGATTTAGAAGCCTTGCCCCTAGAGCTTACGACACGGAGAAACGAGACCCGGCCAAAAAGAGGAAGTGAACCACTGATTTATAATAGAGAACATGAATAGTCACTATATAGATCAGTGAAGTCATGACAGAGAAATTAATCGTACTCTAAAAACACCCTTTAACCTTTTATTTCCAAACAATAGCATTAATTTATACAGCATGTATATTAAATACCAATAAATATAACAAAACATTTATAAACATTATATCACAAATTAAATAACATTTCCGAACATATTATTTATACTGTGAGCACTTACAAATTCAAGTGAATCGGAAATTATGAATCTGTAATAAATAGTAAACACAAACTACAAAGCCAGATTTTGGTCAAGTTGTTATTTTCACTGAGTTGTTTTCGCCCATTGTGTTGCTTCAAGCTGAAAAGCATAAAATTGAGCTTCATTCCAGAACCATTTTCCACTCCGGTCATGACAGCAGATATGGCAGTTCATATCACAGTAAGCGTTCTCCATACAATATAAATATGTACAATATAAATTTTATCATAGCATGTCAATTCTGCATGGAATATATGACTCTGTATCTTTCTTTTCACACTAGAGTTTACGGTTCGTCAAATACAGGTACGCTGCGCATCCATTCAGAGTAATTTGTTTGATTACTTGTTACTGAAAAAAACGCCGTTAGTAGCGCTGTTTATTATAACGCCGTTATTCCCATCACTGCTTATGCTATTGTGTCGCATTTCATTTTATGATGTTAACTAGGTTAATTGTCAACCCTAAAAAAAGACTTTTGATTACATGCAATTAAGATCCAGCAGGTATCAGAACTAAACAAAAACATAATGTCTAAAGCTGGTGATTCATTTGCAACAGATGTTAAACTGTAAAATTTAGTCAGTTTACATGTAGTCAGTTAAATCTTGGCAGTTTTGTCAGTGATTGAATTGTTCATTTTGTGCATGTGTGCTTGTAGAGTTAATACTTTGCATTTCTCTGTGAGGCTGTCTAGATTGAAAGACATACAAGAAACGTAATATACATACATACATACATGAAGAGTTCCCTCAAAGGGAACACCTCAGTTCCTTCTTTACTCCTGAAGGATGCATATTAGTACCTTAGAGTAGTAGTATGTACTTTTAAGGTGGTAATATGTGTTCATGTATAGTGTAATTACAGTACAATTATGAACCCTTTAGGGTTGAATAAGGTACAAATGTGTCCCTTTGAGAGTACCACTCCAGTGACAAGCTGTTGTACCCCTAAAGGTAATTTTTTTTTCACATTTATTCTGAGACTGTATTAAATATTTCCAGCTTCTCTCAGTGAAACAGAGTATAGTTGCTGTATGTGGAACCTCTAATGCAATTTTATAGGAACAGAAGGTGGTATAAATGTAGCACTAACATAATACATTTACAGCCCACTTTATCAGTGAAAGAGATCAGAAAAACCACAGTTTAGAAAGAGAATCTGCTAATGTGCCTCTTATGAATATTAAAGTAAGGGTGGTGATTATGATGAGGTTTGTCAGAACTGTGAACTGTCATGAAATTGAGGTGAGCAGCTGCTCATTTATCTTAATATGACTGTCATTAGATGAACAAGTGCTTCCAAATTTCACGTTTGTATTAATAGCCCACATTTATTTGCTATTGTTGCCGTAATCACTAATGAATCATGTTTAACAAGACTTTCAGTGTGTATTAAGGGGCTATTTGAATTTTATGCTGACTTATGTAATGTTGGCAAAAAAAAAAATTATTTCAAATAACTATTTAGTAGGGGTCGACCGATATGTGTTCTTCTTGCCCAGTGCTGATACCGATTAATACAGATCAAGTAGACCGATAACCGATATTTTTAACCGATATACAGTTGAAGTCAAAAGTTTACATACACCTTGGAGAATCTGCAAAATGTTATTTTACCAAAATAAGAGTGATCATACAAAATGCATGTTATTGTTTATTTAGTACTGACTTGAATAAGATATTTCACATAAAATACACTTACATACAGTCCACAAGAGAAAATAATAGTTGAATTTATAAAAATCACCCCATTGAAAAGTTTACATCCACATGATTTTTAATACTGTGTCGTTACCTGAATGATCCACAGGTGTATTTTTGTTTGTTTTTTTGTTTAGTGATAGCTGTTCATGAGTCTCTTGTTTGTCCTGAACAGTTAAACAAATTCTTTGGTTTTTCAGCATTTTTGTGTATTTGAACCCTTTACAACAATGATATTTCCAATGTATGATTTTGAGATCCATCTTTACACACTGAGGACAACTGAGGGATTCGTATGCAACTATTACAAAAGGTTCAAACACTCACTGATGCTCCAGAAGGAAGAGCCGGGGGATGAAAACTTTTTACATTTTTACATTTTAAAGATCAGCGTAAATTTAACTTATTATGTCTTCTGGGAAACATGTAAATATCTTCTGTAGCTTCTGAAGGGCAGTACTAAATGAAAAAGATATGATATTTAGGCAAAATAGGAAAAATGTACACATCTTCATTTTGTTCAAAAGTTTTTGACCCCCTTGCTCTTAAGGAAAGGAAAAGGAAAGGACGTGACGTGTGGCCAAGTTCGGTGACCAATACTCGGAATTTTACCCATCCAAGTGCACACACACAGTAGTGAGAAGTGATCAAACACACACACACACACCGTGAACACACACCCGGAGCAGTGGGCAGCCATATTGCTATCGCTGCGGCTACACCCTCCACCTTCACTCCCTGCCGGACATGGGACTCGAACCCGCAACCTTTCGATTACAAGCCTGACGCCCCAACCATTAGGCCATGGCTGCCCCCGTGGCATCATGTTTCCTCAGTTGTCCTAAGTGTGAAAGGATGGATCACAAAATCATACAGTCGTTGTTGTAAAGGGTTCAGATACACAAAAATGCGGAAAAACCAAATTAAGAATCAAATGTATGTAAAATTTTGGTCAAATAATTAATTTGACTTATATGTCTGGTGTAAAAAAGAAAATTAATGTCAAAATTAACAACAATAACAAGGGCTCTGATAAAAACTTTCTTTAAATCCTTTTAAATTATTTTATCAGCAAATTGGCTTTGAAAATGACTGATATGATAATCATAAAAATGCTTATTATCGGGGCCAATAATTGGCCAGGTCGATAATTGGTTGACCCCTTCTATTTAATATTAAAAAAAAAAAAAAAAAGAAAATCATACAACTTATAAAACAGTATTATACACTAAATAAATAGAACTTTAGACAAATTACAGTACAGTTGATTAAATTTACACTAGAAGCACAGCAAGTTTAAAACTATGATTAATGTGAGAAGTTACTTTGGCTCTGTGCACTGTGTAAAAATGGGTGTGGTAGCAATATTAAATTAACGTATCCAATTCAAGGTACTTTGAAAGAAACATATTAAAAGCAAATTCATTTCCTCGTAGATTATGGCGAGCTAAAGACCCACTGCTGAGAAATGCTGAGCTAATTGTTCTTTAGTTGATTGCTTATTGAAAACAAATTAAAAACATCTGTGTTTCTTTGCAAGTAAGTAAATCACTGGTTGCTGTAATGTAGTTAATTATTCATTGTTCTACATATAAGAAATGCAAGTGTTTTTCTGAAGAAGAGAAAATTAGATTTTGTTTGGGAACACAGTGTTCAGATAAGATTGTGAAGCAATAATCACAATAATGAAATTAAAAGCTCTTTCTTTTCCAAGAACTCATAAACCAGGTTTCACAGTGAACAAAAATGCAACCCAAATTCACTTTGTTTCCTTGTTCCCTCGGTTTTAATCAAACTAAGAGCTTTGCTTTAAATTGAAGCCGTATTAATCAGAGCGAGCCACTCCAAAGACATTGGGCTGAATTAGTGCTGTGTATTTGAAGCTGGAACAGCCTGTTTCATCAAAGCATATTTACAACGAAATAAATCTATGTGGCTGAATGTACCACAGGCCTGTGTCATTTAAAATATTATTGCTATCAACAGACATTTTCCAGCCAAAACAGGAAAACAATTAAGAGGAGGATTTATTAAAACACACCAGTCATCTCTGTATGCTGAAGCTCAAAAACACATCCTTCACAGCAAAATTAAAAACAAATAAAGATTTATTACAAATCATTCATCTTCATCTGTAATAAACATGTAGTTATAGTGTTATAACATGGTAATAACATGCTATAGCTGTTTCTCTAACTGGATTTCACTCTTACATGGCAAATCAAGTCACAAATTTGTGTAAATGGTTAATAAAGTTCATGGGAATCCACATATTTTGTCACTTTTGTCCTCAAGTGAATGTGCTCAGAGATCTGTCACAGCACTGCAATGATTAATATATTTCACTCCGACATATTTCCATTCATACTGCTCAAAAACAAACTAATTAATACACTGTAAATGAATAACAGATGTCGGGTATGACAAGACATTTAATTAAGCCATCACAAAATGACAAATTATGTGTCAATCAAAGATGTTGTGTGTTTATTATGCTAAGAAGATGATTTCCTGTCTCATATATACATTGCTTAAACCTGTAGATTAACTCAAATGGTTTGATGAATGATGTACTCCCTGATAAAACAAAGCATTTAAGTGGGGCATATATAAAATATATATATCAGCATGTTGGCTTGCAACTGTTAGTCAATGGCACGTTTTACTAGACAATATGTTTTTATGTACTAAAAGGTGTTGTCATCTTCTCAGCTTTTAGGAATAAAAGTGCTAAAATGTGTTGTCAAATGTTGTCAGCTTTTAGGAGTACACTATTTCACAGATGACCTCAAAACTAAGAGATGTAGAGTAAAACTTATCTTTAAAAACAACTAAAATACCTCAAATAAAAACAAGAATGAATAGAATGGGTTTTGATATCCAGTGATGTAAATGTGAAGCATCTCCTCTTCTGACAGAACAGATCTAAAGAAACAAGTCTTCAGAAGCAGACACCGAATTAAAACATAAAAATAATTCATGAATCTATAAAACTTTTCTTAGTTCTGCAAGAAAATATAGGACAATCACGATTCAGGAGCCCTCTACTGAGAACTAACCTCAATGTGTTGCCAGCCATCAAACATTTAGTCTGTGGCTTTTGTTTGTGCTTTTCTACAAAAGATAAGATCTTAGTTAAGGATGAAAAGAAGCAGTCTAGTTATCCAGCTATGATTTGTGCAGTACGTAAATGGTTGTGAGTTCAGACCTTCTGGGTTAGGCTCTATCAACAGTATGTTGTGGCATAATGAATACTACTGGAAATTCTTTGAGATAAAACAAACAAAGAAACAAACAAACAAACAAAAGGCATGGCCCTCTCATGCAGGAAAAAATACACCACAGAGTAAAAAGGACACTGACAATTTGCCAACAGACAGGATAGAGCAGCTCACTACTGGTATAAAACAAGGTCTCAAGCTTTCAAATTTTGTCATTTTTTAAGAAATTCAAACAATAAATACTATTTTGTGGCTCTTTAATGTGTCGTAATACATTAAACCAATCACTTGAACCGATCATCTCTTCTTTATAGCACGAACGAATGAATGAACATCAGAAAGTACGTTGTTTCAACAGCGGGATGACGTCAATACACAATATTTTTGAAGTCCACCGACCTGTCTGGTTTGTTTGTTGTACAAAATGACAAATTCATTGTTATAATTGGTCAGACCGCCTGTCAGTGAAACTCCTGGCGAAGGGTGAACTGGAGTTGTAGGGGTGCGTGGGGCACAAACTAACACGGGGTTAGTTGGAACACATGTGGTTTAAATATTTCCACACATGCTAGCATAACCAAATTTAGAGTATTTACTAGTTGCCATATCAACACTATACAGAGAAAACAGTGCACCAAAACTCAAAAATCTTTTGAAGATATCGCTGAATATTTGTTTTACCATAGTAAAAATTTCTGGCTGAAGTAAATTTTTCTTCTCAGTTTTTAGTATTCATTTAAAATTAGACAAATATGCTATTATTTTAAACTCCTGTTATTTATCAGTTTTTAATGCTTTGCTAACTAGCAGAAAACACTGACCATATTTAAATTCCAGTCGCGCTGATGGGGAGCGTTGTAACACTGCGTTGCAATGTGCCCTGCTATTATTAGAGCTATATTCTATGACATTAGCAATGTAATTTACACCATTTACTTTTATGAGTTTTAATGAGAAACCACAAGAAACGTGTGAAGATTGATGTTTAATGTTCAGAAATTATTATTTCAAGAAATGTAAAGCATTTTGGCTCATTTATGTGTCTTATGTTCTCTGAATGTCTGAATGTGTTTCTTTATTTGCGCACGTTGTTTTAAACTATACTGTATGTTGCGATCAGGGCTGTCCCAAGCATGGTTGCAATGTGTTCACTGTCAAACTCCAAAATAATATTATTTAAAAAAAAGAAAAAGTTAATAATTTAATTTTATTTATGTTATTTTGTTTTTTGTTTGTTTTGTATATTATTTTCATTTGATCAGATAACATTTTATGCTGTCATATGGTCATGTTACAATGTGCCCCTTGGATGTTACAATGTACCCCACTTACGGGGCATGTTGTCACATTTCACTTCCATTCTTTTGAGGTAAATACCCTGCTGAAAAATCCAACATAAACCAGCATGGATTCCAAGCTGATCCAAGCTGGTTTACGCTGGTTAGTGCTGGTCCAGGCTGGTTTATGCTGGTATAGTGCTAGTCTAGCATATCCATGCTGTTCTCAAGCAAAATAGAGCTGGTGATGCTGGTTCACCAACATGGTCTTGCAGGGTTGAGTGTCATTAGGCTAGCTGTCTATATGCAAGTACCATTTTCGAGACAGGTTTTGCTTGCATATATCTCTATGACACATTAATAATGCAACAGAAAAACAATAAAGTTTAAAACATGATTTATTGAATTATATAATAACTTTGAAATTTCTTTTGCTCACTTTGCTAAAAGTAGAACTGAAATTTTTAATTGCTTTAGTTATGATTACATTATTAATTAATGTCACTGGTAAACTGGTAAAATGTTTCAAAGCATCAAAAAATAAAAAAATAAAAAAAAAATTCTCCTGATTCATAAGATCTGTACACAAATCAGTTAAAAAGAGCAAAAGTACGTTGCATAACAAATTCATTTAGATATATGAAAAACAAAAAATGCCTGATAGTAGCTTAGTCATAAGCGTTTTTTGTTCAATAACAGGGTTTATGAGAAGAGATCTTTCAATTGGACAGTTACTAACTTGATAATGAAAGTTCAAAACTGAAAGCTGTTGTTTTTAAAGACTTTCATACTTATCTAGGAAGTCACATATGTCGGAATCCAGCTGTAAGTAAAAGGTACACATAGTAAAAGGTATGTCAGTGCAGTGAGGCCCATGAAATATTACAGAAAATAGTGATAGTGCGCACTTTCTACATGCAATTGCTGAAATAGAGTTTAGAGAATAGAGAATTCAAGTGCCCAACAAAAGGGTAACACTAATCACCATAATGGTAACATATTACAGCAACTTTTCTTCATGTACCATATGAAAGAAATAAAGCCAAACTGGTCTGCAACAGTAATTCTGTTTTTGCAGTTGTTTAATCATCCTCTGCTGAGATATTGATTTAAGGCTGTGTTGCTGTAAGTAGTTGATGTGTTTCTGTTCACCTCTTCACTTTTTTTCTGTTCTTGTTGTTCCTCTTATTCTCAGTGATTCTGCTTGTCAATCGTAGGTGTCATCACTAATGTTCAGTCATCACTTGCAGAGTGAATCTACTTTATTTCACTAACTACAACACTGCTTCAAGGTTACTTTTACTTTCTATAAATCAGGACCGTGTGAAAACTGAGCAGTGTTTGTTTAACACTGGGGATTTTACTGTGTAAACATATAACAAGCAATACAACAAGCAACATTTTTTTCTTAATTAAACAATTAAAAATTTAATTTGGAAAATTGTCTTGGTCTTTAACTACAAAGACCAATCAATTTCAAAAGAAACGTGATATGTAACACTTACATAAGTCTTGCTGGGATCATACCAGCACTCAAAAGACAACAAATGCTGGTCCACCAGCATACCAGCATCCCAAGCTGGTCCCAGCATGCAGAACATACCTTATGCTGGTGACCAGCAATGCTGGATTTTTCAGCAGGGTAATGAAACATGCACTCTAAATATGCTGGTTAGGTACTGATGCTGGGATGCTGGTTTTAGCTGGTCCTTTGCTGGTTTATGCTGGCTCTTTGCTAGTCCTTAGTTGGTTTAAGCTGGTCCTGGACCAGCACATGACCAGCTATGGACCAGCATAAACCAGCTAAAACCAGCATCCCAGCATCAAAACCTACAGTACCTAACCATAACATAAACTGATTTTATTCATTATAAAACAGCTTCTAATTAATTCGGATGTTAAAATATGTTCTCAAACCTCTGTACTGTTTGTATATTGACAGGTTATGAAGTCGGTCACGGCATCTTTCAGTTACGAGTGTAACGCGAGGCGGCGGTCTAATTAAAACAACCCAGCATGTTTGGTCAAAGATTTAAACAACCCTATTTGGGTTATTTTGGTAACCCAACGCCGGGTCAAATATGGACAAACCCAGCATTGGGTTACCAAAATAACCCAAATTGGGTTGTTTTAACTCAGTGTTTCTTTAGAGTGTGTAAACACTGTAATTATGAAACAACGCAACATAATTGTAATAGACGTGTGAAATTAATGTGGATAAAAAAATGAATAAATTATACTCTGAACCCCACATGGATTTACACAAGCTGAGAAAGTCAAAAAAGTGTTGTGCTCCGCACTCCCCTATGCACTGTAGGATTTAACCTGCTATCATGACTATTCAAAGCAGAAATGCTGATAACTTTGGCACAGTACCTGTGAGGACAGCAGAAATGCACTGTTTATGTAAATGGAGGCGGACGCTTAACAGGGATAATAAGCGAGGCAATCGTCTGACGGTTCAGGTATATCGTTTCAGAGTTCTTCTTTAAGTCAGTTTAAAAACAAGTACATCAACTCTAAAAACATGGAAATTTATGAATAAGCAAATGTAATGTAAATAGAGGCCAACTACAGAGGCACAACACCTTAAAAACACACACCCACACACATATATATATATATATATATATATATATATATATATTTTCACGCTACTTCTTTGCATCTCATCAACCATGCCTGATTTTCTTCCCTGTTGTTTTTGGTGAAGTAATGCAAAAGTGCTTTCAGCTTTAAACAGTGAGCACACCAAAGACTAAAATATCAACAGAGTAAGCTTTTTTGTGACTTATTTTCTAGACTTCCTTCAAACATGAGTCATTTTTGAGCAGGCTGTGCATAAAAATACTGTAATAAATGCAGATCTTGAGTTCCCAGCAATGCAGCATGCTGTGAATAAATTATGCAGATCACTGTCTTACTGTGTAACTGGTTATTTTTTACTGTTTGCTGATTTCACTTACGCTGATGTTGCTGCATTTAAGATCAGTTTCAATTATTAGTCATGTGGTTATTCAGAGCGTAACTTTAACTTCAACTTATATCGAGGTCTATGCATGAAAGAAGGGAAGAAAGAGAAAGGAGTCACACAAGTTTGGTATGATGATAAGAGAGTGTAAATATAGAGAGAATTTTCATTTTTGGGTCAGCGATTCCTCTGATGTCAGTCTGGAGTCTTGCCAGTTTTGTACTCTGCAGTTTCGAGTGCGTTTTTTTTTTTTTTTTTTTTTCTTTTGCTTTTTGACTCGTTGCCTATTTTCTTTAATTCTGATATTGTTTTTGACTTGGTTCTCAATTTGATTGTTTGCTGTTTTTATTGATCTGACTGTTTTGCTTGTTCTGCTGAAGTTTGATGATTTATGTCAAAGGGATCACATAATACTTTCTTTTTTTTTTTTTTTTTTTTGCTGTCAGAGTGTGGCTTCTTTTTTGCCTGGATGTTTCAGTAGCAGCATGAGATGTTTTTTTTTTCATTATTTTTATTTTTTTAAATTGAAGAAATGTTTATCATATTGCAGTTCAAATTGCAATTACAATATATGATAAAATAAAATATTACATAGAAAAATTGTCTTGAGCAGACCTGTGACTGTTTAATTGATTTCCTCTTTGCAGCCGAGGCTGTGCAGGATTCTAGTAATCTGGACTGTTGGTCTGGGATGTGGTTGCTGTGAAGGTAAATGGAGTACATTGATTTCACTGTCATGTTCATGAAACCAGCTTCAGACAATATGTGCTTGAAAATGTGTTGCCTATGGCCATAATTGGACTTAATTGTGGCATTTTAAGGATGATTAAGCAGTATCAAAAGCCCTAATCCATTCCAAGAAAATACTCGCCACACCAATATACTAACAGCAGCCTGATCTGTCCAAACAAGGATGGATGCATAGGTTTATGTTGTTTACACTGAACTCTAACCCTAGATAAAGCACAGCTGAAGAATTGCCTGACCAGGTGTTTTTCCAATCTTCTACTGTCCAATTTTGGTGAGTCTGTGTCCACCATAGACAGACTTTTATGTTATTAGCTGTCAGGAGTGGAGCTGGTGTGATCTTCTGCTGCTCTAGTTTGATGTGTTATGCATGCAGATATGCTCTTCTGCGCATCACTGTTGTAATGTGTGGTCCTGCCACTCTCCTCTGATGCTTCGCATTCACAAACCATTTTAAGAACTGATGCTTACTGCATGTTTAGCTCTTTCCATCACTGTCTGTAAGCTCTAGATGCTGTTGTGCATGGAAATCTTTTCCACATCACTTCAACCACGTTTATGAACAGATAATATATAGTCAAATTTATTTGTATAATGTTTTTCACAATATGGCCAATGCAATCCTTCCACCACCTCCTTGTGGTATCAGGTAACAAGGATCTTAATGGTCCTTGGCCGACACGGCGGTTGGGATATAGAATCGCTGCATCTATAGATACGTCTCGAAACTTGGCTCACCAAACTAGGGCGTCCTAGTATAAGATCATTTATAATGGCACTAGTTCAGGTAGAAACAGGTTGGCAGTCGTGATCAGTCAACGGTTTCACAACAAAGTAACTGAAGTTAAAAGGCTATCGGATCATCTAATTTCCATCAAAACAGAATCAGAATTAATCATAACCCATATAATTTCTTGCTATGCACCACAGACCGGTTGCCTGGTTTGGGACAGCCTTGACACACACTTACAGACAATCGTCTGCACAATCATGACCAACACATATTTCAAGAAAAGAACTACCCACCTGGCCACCTACACCAGTAGTGGCCATAAGACCCAAATCGACCACTGGATGGTTTGTCTGCGAGACCTGAAGCTAGTGACTAACACTAAAATGATTCCATACGAAAGTATTGCACCCCAACACTGTCTCCTGGTGCTGGACATACAAATGGACCAACTACACTAGACAAGGAAGCCAACAACAGAGTCAGAGTGAATTAAGTAGTGGAAAATCAAGGATTGCAGAGATGACTTGGCAGCTGCACTGGCTGACTTCGCAGTGGACCCTGGTCAAACGGTGGAAGCTATCTGGAAACGGGCAGTGGATAATATAAAAGATCACGGAAAAGACTAAACCAGGCGAGAAATTAATTGACAAGTAAACACGGTAATGTAATGATGAAGTGCAATGGGCGATTTGAGAGTAAAAGCTGGCCTTCAAGACCTGGAGGAACACTCAGCTTAGTGCTGACTTGGACTGATATCGAATGTTAAAATTAGCATCGTAGTAAACAGTAGTCACTGCAAAGAGCCATTATTACCAAGAATTGCATGACCAGCTGGATACACCGGAGGGGGCAAACAACATTTACCGCTTTGCCAAGTCCCACTAGCACTCCACCTAAGACATCAGCCACATCATGCAAGTCAAAGAACCTGCCAATAAAATCCTGCAAGACCAGTCATCCATCCTATGACGGTGATCAGAGTGTTTTTTCTGGCATTTGTAATGAGGAATTTCAACATCCGCCAATACCAAGCCCCCACACATCCTCAGCCCTATATCCCAAATTACAACCGCAGAGGTGAAACAAGCCACGGAGTAGATAAAAAGCGGTGAGGGGACTGGCCCTGACGTCATACCATCCTTGGTGATCTTGAGCATCATTCCTTGCCGACCTCTTTAACCGCATCATGGCTGAGAACAAGCATCCAACTAGTACAACTGTACTTATTTGGAAAGGAAAGAAAAGGAATGGAAAGGACATGATGTGTTGCCAAGTATAGTGACCCATACTTGGAATTTGTGCTCTGCATTTCACCCATCCAAGTGCACAGACACAGCAGTGAGAAGTGAACAAACACACACACTGTGAACAGCAATGCTGCAGCACCCAGGGAGCAGTTGGGGGTTCAGTGCCTTGCTCAAGGGCAGCAGCTCACCCTCAGTCATTCACTCCCCACACCTACAATCCCTACCGGACCTGAGACTCCAACCCGCAACCTTTGAGTTACAGGTCAGACTCTCTAACCATTAGACCACGACTGCCCCATAGACAAAGGGGCAACGGGGATGTCAGCAAGTGCAAAAAAAAAAAAAAAACTAGCCAATCCAATTACTGTGCCAGACAATGAAGATCTTTTAGCAACCTCCAAACAGTGCAGTCTCGTTAAGGGATGCGGCACCACTGATGCCATCCATGTTGTCCGGCTTCTGATGGAGAAACACTGGGAGAAAAACAACACAGTTCACATGGCTTTTTTAGACATGGAGAAAGCATTCAACTGAGTTCCTCATGACCTAAGATCACATGGCGCCCCAGAGCAGTATGTAAATTGGGTTCATGTATTATATTGCAACACCACAAGTGTGGTCCAATGCCTAGCTGGAATATCACCACCCTTTGACATCAATGGTCAGCTCTTTCCCCCCCTGCTGTCAATCCTCTGCATGAATACGGTGTCAGCCGGTATCGAAAGACCATATCCCTGGACACTCCTCTATGCTGATGATGTCACTCTAGTGGATTCAAAGCGAAAGGAACTTGATGCTCAAGTGCAGAAATGGTAGGACCGGCTAAGTGAAAACGGGCTCAAAATCAATATTGCAAAGATGGAGTACCTTGAATGTGGCCCTTAAACCAGTGGCATTATATGTATAAGTGGCCAAGAATTGAAGAAGACTGCCCATTTTAAATACCTCACGTCCTTGGTCACTTCGGATGGAGATACCATCCTCGATGTCCAAGCAAGAATTAACACAGCATAGATGAAGTAGAGACAGGTCACCGGGGGCCTATGCGATAAGAAAATCCCAGAACACTTCAAGGCAAAGGTCTATAAAACCGTTGTCCGTCCAGTCGCTCTTTATGGAGCCGAACGTTGGCCCATGACTAAGAAACATGAGCTAGCCCTCCTTGGAAATGAGGTTGCTTGGGCTAACTCTCCACGTCCACATAATGAACAATGATATCAGGCGAAGGCTTTGAAGACTTGCCCCATCAGAGAAGTCGAGAGAAGCTCGTCTGAGGTGGTATGTCATGCGTAGTGATGAGGACTCTGTGACAAGATCAGCTTTTCTCCTTGACCCAGGAGGCTGCCGACTACGAGGAGGACCAAAGAAATGGTGGATGGACAGTGTCAAGGAGGACATGCTGGCAGTGTCATAAACTGAGGTAAGTGGAGAAGATCCTGTGTGAAACACGGAACACCCGCCAGGAAAGAAGAAGGTGTTTTTTTTTTTTCACAATATAGTTGTTTCAAAGCAGATTTACAGAAAAACATGATGTTAATGTTTAACATTAACATTCATCAGATTAGAGCTGAGTGGTAATACAATTTACATTTTGTGATAATACAAGCAATCAAGCAGTTGAGAATTGCTATATAGTGCATATTACTGGACATTAGTATACTGTGTGAATATGGATAAAGTTGGACATCCTTATATATTCATATATACTTAAATATCTTTATATAAAGAGCAGGGCAATAATATTGTTACTTTTTGCGGTATTACAAACAATCACACAGCCAGGATTTACAGTATTGTGCATCGAAGACTGACTAGAAGAAATTGTTTAATAAAGTCATTATTTATGCTTTCTTTGCACACAAAAAGTATTTTCGTAGCTTCGTCACATTACGGTTCAACCACTGATGTCACATGGACTATTTTAACAACGTTTTTACTACCTTTCTCAGCCTTGAACATGTCAGTTGCGTTGCTGTCTATGCAGGTACAGAAAGCTCTTGGATTTCATCAAAAATATCTTAATTCATCTTTGTTCTAAAGATGAATGAAGGTCTTACAGGTTTGGAATGACATGTGGGTGAGTAATTAATAACATTTAATGAAATTTTTTGTTGAACTAACCCTTTAAAGAAGCATTTTGTTTTAACATTTTTTTACTGATGTGAAACTTACCCTAAATTATAGAATGAGTGATAAAATACTAGAGACAATAGAAACAATAATAGAAGCATGAATCTAAATTTAAAAAAAAAAAAAAAAAAAAAAAAAAAAAAAAAAAAAAACAGAAAGTCTGCTGTTTGAGGTTATGGGAGTATGTGAGGTAAAAGTAAATCCCCTAAATCAGAACTGGCACTTAGAGATATTGAACAAAAACCCTTTCATTTGTTAAAGAAAGAGATTGATTATTTTAGAAGGAAAGTGTAAAGTTTCACACAAGTAGCGATTTATATAAAAGAAGGCTTCATTTCAGTTAAGCCAATATGAGCAGTAGACAGCAGTGAAGCTCACTAGGATTTGGAACAGAGCCTGTAGTATATCAGACATAGTTCAGCACTGCTCTGACCTACCTGAAATTGAATATTGATTGAGGAGTAAGAAATGTCAACTGCTTTCTTCAAACAGACTTTTGTTGCAAGCAGTTTCCAATTAGAAGATACATTGGCTACACAAAGCAGAATTTGAAAGTGCCTACCAAAAGTAGGGATATTACTTCACTGGAAACACTGATGCAGTGTTAGATATTTCACTGAAACCTAGTTCTACTGATATATGTTTGATTGCAATGTAGAGTCAATATATGTATTGAATACAAGCAGCTGCCACAGGCGGCAGTGTCTCACAAATAGAGTAGCGCACTACATTTCTTTATCGCTCATGTGCCCTCACTGCACTCCTCTTGTAGTTCAATGAAAATATATTGTCATCTAGAAGATAACTTTCTCCCAGCAGCACCCTGTGCTACAATTCTCCATCCCCACTCACATACGTCTCTCTAGAAATAGAATACAGAGTCTGACAAACGCCTCTTGACTTGCACGTCTAGCCTTTCATAAGTACTGGGCCACAGTCTCCCCATCAAGTAAAAAGTTCATGTCTGATATGAGTTAGAGCTACTTCTGCACTCAACATTTGGTGACTATGTAGAGTTGGTAGGCCCTCCATTGAACATCAGAAGTGTTTATTGCTGAAAAGTTCCAGGAAAAAACAAAACAAAAAAAGGATAATTAAAAAGGAATGAAAGAGCAAGTGTTCTTAAAAAGCTGGTTTGAGATTAAACCCCCAAAAAATAAAACTGAGAGCTAATTGCTTCTCATATGTTACTTCAGCTGGAGAAAGACAAAGAGCTGCTTTTAAACAGCAGCTTATAAAAAAGGCATTTGTCAGGCTACATCCACATTAATCCAGCCTTTCATCCACACAGAAACACCACTTTTGCCCAGTGAAATGGGCAATTGTGTTTTAAACTACTGACAATGGCGAATAAATGTGAGATATTCTGCTAATAAACTGATCGTGCTAGATGAACTGTATAGTGTCTGGTATCTCATTTTAGTGAGCTTTTTTTACATTATATACAGTTGTTGGTGTTTTACTGCCACTAGTGTTAATTTCAGCTGGAAACTCCAGCGAATTGCTTGTATTGGTAATTTTTTGCAGAAATGTAGGTTGAGGCATGTTTTCCCATTGAGTTTAGGTTGTTTTATTTGTAAAATGGTAAATTCCTTTTCAGATTATTAATCCACAAGGTCACTTTATGCCTACTGCAACAGCATAGGCATGTCCCAGCCTGTCCAAATTTGATTGTGTGTGCTTTTATTCATTTTTTTCAGGCCTTGTTCAGTTTACATACTAGTGACTATTTGTCAGCAAAATGTACATTTTGTTAAGCTACCACAATTTGTTGGAAAAGCTACACTATTTTGAGAGATGCACTGCTGTCTGAAAATGACTAAGAAATCTAGAGTTATTAGCGTCAATACTACTCTGATGTATAAAAACCGAACATATTATCTCTTTACTCTTTCTTTCTGTAGTTTTAGTGAATCAGATTTTTAATTTGAAGTCAGAAACTGATCTGCAGCGAGTGGGCAGACATCCGATCTTCTTACATGACAGCTTTGTTTTCGGCTTTCTTTCAGCACTACCTCATTTAGTTTGCTGTCTAATTTTACTTTGCAGGGAGAAAATTGGACCTTGTTCATTTTCCTGCCTCAGTGGCTCCAGCAATAAGAATCCACAGTGAGATAGAAAGAGACAGTCATGTGAACCACACACACAATCACACACCATAGCTCACTCAATTAGCCCAAAGCAAATAAATGATGGAAATTAAGCGTCAGAGTCTGAATAGACTAATTTCAATATTTCTGCCCATGATTTTGGTAGATTTGCAATTACTTGAACTAATTCAAAGCATTTTGTAGCATGTTGAAATATTTCTACTCTAACCCTCCATAAATGGTACCCAGACAGAAAAAGACATTCAAAGTCTTATATTCTTACAGTAAGTCTTTATACATTGGCTAGCTCTTCTGGAGTGTGCTGCTGGCTCTGATGTGGTTAAGCATGAGATATAATTCATTTTGGGTATAACTGCACTGTAAAAAACAACCTATAGAATCTACTCAATATAATGGGGTAAACTGATGTAACAATTTGCATTTAGTTTGTTTGGGTAGATTCTATCCTATATATTTGAGTAAAGAATACCTGAATTTAACAGCTATGACAAACTAAAAAAAAGTAGATAAAGTCTACACAGCAAAAAGCCCAGTGTTAAATGAACTCTCGCGGGAGTTTATTTGAGTGTTAAAATGAACACTGAAGCAGTGTCAAAGTTAATGAGGTAATTAAGTGATTCATTGAGTGATGACTGAAAATTATTGAAGACACCAAAATGTTTACGTCACCATTATAGTGGTCAGTGTTAGCATTAGTTGGGCTCTTGACCCGTAGCTTTTTAACATCAGCTTTTGTTCAACTGTTTAGTTAAACTAGCCAGACAAGCCAAAGAGCAAAAGACATGCAGTGGTGATAATTCTGTTTTAAAATAAACTTAATTTGAGCCACTGAAACTATTTAGCGTTCTATATCCTTTATTTATTGCAACTGCCTTGTGGTTTCACAGCAACAAAAAAATGATAAAGCCTGAATTTTTTTTTTTTACAATTTTGAATGGACATCTTACAAGCTCCTCTGATCAAAAAAAAAAAAAAAAAAAACTTTCAAAAGCTGTTCTTTTAGGCACACACAGACATCATGAATCAGCATATGAATCTCAAAAATGGTGACAAACAGCATATTCAGAAACAGATCAACTCTAAACATCATGGAAATCATCAGCTCATAATTTATTCATGCCACAATGCATGATGGGAGATATGGATGAGTTTTGATTGGCTACAACATACGTTTTTGTTGGTCACCATTCTTGTGATTCTCATGCTGATTGTTGATGTCTGTGTGTCTAAATCTTAAAAACGTTTATATTTTTTCCGGTCAAATAAATTTCAGAAACACCTGTCTGATTAAACCAACATAAACAAAATACAACTCACTTATTCTGATCGTTACTTCATGACTCTGTCAAAGCATATTCCAAACCACAAAATCTCATTTCTTCTGGTTTGTCTGACTGTTATAACTCAATTACAACACCCAAACAAAATCTAATTTTAAGAAGTTACTGGTAAAGAGCTAAACTAATGCTAACACTGACCACTATAATGGCAACTTACAAAATTAGATTTTCTCCTTTTGGTGATTCTGCTTATTAACATCAGGCGTCTTTAATAATTTTAATACTCTTGAGTATGGACTCAAACTCCCGGGAGAGTTCATTTAACACTGGGCTTTTTGCTGTGTAGACTTCACCTACTTTTTTTTAGTTTGTCTTAGCTGATAAATTCAGGTATTCTTTACTCAGACATATAGGATAGAATCTACCCAAACAAACTGTGTAAATTGTTACCTCAGTTTACCTCATTTTTTACAGTGTAGGTATTCTTTACTCAAATATATAGGATAGAATCTACCCAAACAAACTAAATGCAAATTGTTACATCAGTTTACCCCATTATATTGAGTAGATTCTATAGGTTGTTTTTTACAGTGTGTTTTCTTTCTGTAGCTGCTGAAGACAATACAGCACTAAAGAGGCATTACAAGTTTTGTGTTTTGGGATCCACCAATGAACATAGAAGTTTCCAAAGGCTCCCTCCATCTGAGACGCTAAGGATGTGGTTAAATTTCATTTTCAAAGGAAATGTCCCGGAAAAAAAAACGGTAAAGTCCCCTGTATGTTTATGGATCAATACCAGTGCTTTGTGTGCAAATGTCAGCTTCAGACAAATTAGGTATCACACGTTTGTTTTCCAAATTGCCTTTCTGAAAGTGCTTCTTGGCACTCTGTAAGGCTAATGTTGCTAAAGCTACCATTGCCTCTGTCTGTTTTCACTGATTCTGCCTTTACGTGCTACCAGAATGAATGTAAATAGGAGTGTGGTAATTAAAAATTGCATATGAAAGCAATGTGAAGTCGATCGCTTGAATTTGTGCAGCTCATAATCACAAGTGGGACTTATAGAGTTTGTGATAGCATGCAATGGCACCGTGAGACCAGCTATGCCGTTGTTTTTGTCGCGCTGTGCTCCCCGTCTGTGTAATTCATAAACGTGCATTTATTTTTTCGTAGTCCAATCAGATGACTGACTTTTAACTTGATTCCGGTTCAAACATATACAGTAAGGTTGAACACCACTCCTGAGAGTTTCTGACATTTTCAGTGCATGAGATTGTTCTATTTTGTTTTTGTCAGCTCTTCATGAAGCTCCACCCTCTCCTGAAAAGGTGGTCGGGAGCGCCTGCTTATTTGCATTTAAAGGGACAAACCAGGGGCGATTCTAGTATTATATATATATATATATATATATATAATAAAACATGTTTGACTAAAAGGCGTGGTATACTATACTTATTGCAATATTCCACTGTATTGTATGGATAGGTATAACATTTGATTACTGAATAAGCCAAATACAAGTCTTTCTGATCTCACTCACACACCTGTTTACAGTACAAATACAAAATTTTACTGTTTGCATTTCTAGTACAAGCCTCTTTCCTTAGCTGAGGTATGCAAACCGCTTTGCCACATGCACTGGAAACTATTGAAAGTTAAATTTTCAAATGAAAATGGCATCATGATCGTTTTATAAAGTATGCGTTTATGTGCTTCATTTTCGCTGGAGGAAACAGCTGTGGTGTGATGAGGGGTGAACATAGCGAAAACGTAGGCTACAGTAGATGGGGAACTGATTGCTCCCTCATGATATTTTATATACTGTATTTAAACTGCATCTGTTGGGTATTTTGAGTTAAAACCTCACATACACTCTGAGGACATTAGAGACGTATTTTACATCTTGTAAAAAGGGGCTTAATAGGTCATAATAGGTCAATAGGTTTTGGTCTTAGCCGAATAGATCTGCTACACTGCTGCGGCAGAGCAAGTACTGAGACTTGCTACTGCCAATACATCCACAGACATGCTACTGTTAGCATATAAGAAATACTGCTGCTTCATATGTAACATATATGAAATTACCCAATAGTAGATCTATACAGGTGGAACTGGGGAGGTGGAGGGTTTCTGAAGTTTGCTGCAACTGCTGCAGCAAGCACTAGCCAAGTATTTGAATGTTGAGCAGCAAGCTCAATGACCTGTGCCATTTCAGCTTCATCACAAAACTCTTTATTATTTTTTCCAGAGCAAATACTTTTGGCTGAGGGCAAAGTTTCATATTTTTACATACATTTTGTTTACATGCTGTTTTAGTGTGCTGCCTTTGTAGTCTTCACTGTATTAGCGATTTTTATAATGGCATTGTTGTTTATTATAAACAAATAATCGTAGTAATATTAAATAATATTATCTAGTATTAAAAAAAAAACATTATTTGTGTTAGTGATGATGATGATGATTTTGGTTACATTCACCATTATATGTTGTTTTTATAACTAACTCTGCAGTAAAGACTTTAATATTGAAAGAGACTCAAACAGGGTTGTTAACAAAGACATTATTTTTACTTTCAACAACACCTTGTAAGATAAGATGCAACCAACAATTTGAGCAGCACTGTCATCAGAAATATCCCGTAACAGATGAAAGGGTAGTATGATAAAAATATCGCTTTCCTCACCGAACATTCAATCTAATGTTTTATGCTGAATATGAGACTGAACTGAAAAATGAATGTTGTATCAGATGCAGGTAATCACAATCACATTCCATCTCTCTTTTATAATACTCTACATAATACAGTGAGTTTTAATACAGTAATACAATAAGCTTTCAATGAAGCAACTCAATGTTCCTTCGTTACTAGTTCTGAAGTGACGTTTTTGAATTAGTAACAAAGGCTTGGGCTCAACTGTTGAATTATCACTTGAGATTTTAATCCACGTTTTTGAAGACACTATGTTGCTGTTTCAGTCATCACTTTATTTTAAGGTCCGATTCTTGCTATTAACAAACCATAAATACAAGTTTTGCATCAATAAACTCCTAATTTGCTGCTTATTGATAGTTAGTAATGTAGTTGTTAAGTTTAGGTATTGGGTAGGATTTAGGATAGAATATTATCATGCAGAATAGGTGCTTTATACTGTAAATACTAATAAACAGCCAGTGTTAATAATAGGCATGCTAATAAACATCTAGCTAATAGTGAGAATTGTTCCCTAAAGTGTTACTGTTGTTTCGTATGTACTTATGCACTCGTGCCGTCAAACTGTTGTATAAAGTCAATATCACATTCGTAGCCATGTGATATCACTCTATATCAGCATGGCTGTGATTATCTGCAGCTTTGTGCCTACAGCCGAACCACAGTCATTCTGATATAGAGCAATATACTGTAATATAGATATAAAAAATATACTGTAATATATATAAAAGAAAAAAATTAATATATTGGTCTTTTTGACCTACTACTCTGAATACTTGACTCTTTTGGTCAGTTGCATTCACATTAAATATTACTGCTATTAGCCATTGTCCTGGAAACACAATATAAGAAATTTATTTATTATATTTATTGAGTAAGTAGTGGGATAATGTACAGTAATCCATACATTAATGCAAATTATCCCTTAGTTTTTCCAGTAAACATTTATAACAAGATCCCTAATCTAACATAAATCATGTTACATGCATTTTAGAGGTTTACTATAAAAACAGTTGGCTGAAAAATGCAATTAAATCAAGATATATTCACTAATATAAATTCTAATACCCGAGTTTTCTAATATCCAAAAAGTATTGATTTGGTTTTATGAATTTTACTGAAAAAAATCTGAATAAAGAAAATGATTTTTGCAGTGTTGAATGCATCAGAGCAGCATCTTTCGGCTCATCACCAAAATGTCCAGAAGATGAGTAATGATGGTGTAAGTAGGAGTGTGTGAGAGAGAAATCCATATTTATCTAACACAATACAAACACACAGTGTGTGTGGGAGCAGCATATTAATGGCACAGTGCTGATCTCACTGCCAAGACTAAGACAATCAAACTGAAATGAATCCAACACAGGTGCACTGAACTTACATGTTCAGAAGTTAGAAAAAAAGTGAAATAATGATAATTAAAAGACACTTCTTTTCAAATTTTGTATAAAGAATGTTTTGGATGAAATCAGAGCATGAAAATAAATCCAAGTGTGCAGCCTACAGACTGAGGAGGTGGAAAAAGACAAAGCAAAAGAAGGTGGGAAATGAAAGTTTCTGGCAAACACATTTGAGCCCACACACTCTCATTCTGAGGGTGTAAAGTGGTAATTTTTGTTGCATTACGATCCAGGGAAAATACATCAACCGAAAGCACAAGATAGCAATGATCAATCACTGTCAGAATGCAGCAAAGAGGAATATCAAACAAAATAATCATAATAGCACTGTTTTGTTTAAGCTTTATCCATATATGACCTTTAATTCACACTTTACAAGATTATAAAAAACAAAGGTTAAAACAAACAATATAAATATAAAAAGAAAAAAGATATGGATGAGATGTTAAGGACATTACTCATGGAGTAGAGGCTGAACCTGGGGACAGTGAGACTAGCCAGAAGACAGATGTACAGGAATGTGAGACTGCAGAAGATCAATGGCATTTTCAGGTGCAACATTATGAAGAACTTAAAGTCATTCTATACTCTATGAGACAGTGAATATGCTCCAACGTTTAGGTATTTTTTAGAAGTAGTATGAGGGGAAAAGGTGAAAAAAATCCTGTCTTAACCAGGAACTAATTAATTTGTCTACAAAAGACCAAGATACTGTAAATCAAAATAACACCTAGGTTGCAGATAGCTTGTGATAGTATGAATAAAAGCTTTTGAGAAAAAGCAGAAAGAGAGTGTTTTAGGACCTATAAGCAGCTGCATATTCATGTAAAACACAGACCTCTATATAAACTCAGTCAATAATAAATTGAAGGCCATTCTGCAATAAATATTTTTTCAGATTTTCATATTGCTTCAGCAGGCAGCGGGGCAGACAGTGTTGAGAATACCAATTAACAGACATTGTACACACAAATTGCAATAACTAAATTAGTAATTAATCAAATTATTCTGTAATTTTTTTTATAACATAGTTGAGAATGATTGGTTACACTTTAAGGACCAGTTCTCACTGTTAACTATTAACTATTTTGCCTTAATAAACTCCTAATTTGCTGCTTATTAATAGTTAGTAAGGTAGTTGTTAAGTTTAGGTACTGGGTAAGATTAAGGATGTAGAATATGGTCATAGAAAATGTGCTTCACAAGTACATAAGTACTTCGGGGGCAGCCGTGGCCTAATGGTTAGGGAGTCGGGCTTGTAACCGAAAGGTTGCGAGTTTAAATCCCAGGTCCTGCAGGGATTGAAGGTGGTGGGAGTGAATAACCAGTGCTCTCTCCACCCTCAATACCATGACTGAGGTGAGTCCCTAATAAAGACTATTATTCCTAATAAAGACTGCCAGTAATATACATACTAGTTAATTGAAGTAACTGGCCCCTATATGTGTTACCAAATCATCTTTGTACAAAGTTTGTTAAAAAACAAAAATAAATAAAAAATAGCCTGAAACCTATATTATATATATATATATATATATAATAATAAATAAAACATTATTTTTGCCTATACATGTCTTTTCATGTCTATATATATATATTTTATTTTATTATTTTTTTAAATTACAGTCCTGGTGTTCTTTATATAGCATAAAATATAGCATAAAATATGAATAAAATATCTTCTGTTTGTTTGTTTGTTTTCATTTCCCCTCTCCAAGTTTTTTGCTTTAACTAATGTAATTCCATTTAAAAAAAAAAAAAAAAAAAAAAAAAATTACAAAACTATTTGGCATGTCTGTTCTTCCTACAGTATGTGCAGTATCAAATAATGCATTCATCACCTATATATAGTCCTTTTGAATTTATTTTCCTCACTGGAATTCCTCCACAACTGTAACATTTCTCCACGGTAACACTTTAGAAATAAGGAACACTTATTCAATAATAACTACGACTTTACCTCAATAAATTCCTAATTTGCTGTTTTTTTATAGTTAATAAGGTAGTTGGTAAGTTTAGGTATTGGGTAGGATTAGAGATGTAGAATAAGGCATAAATATGTGCTTAATTAGTACTAATAAATGGTACTAATATTCTAGTAATATGCATGCTAATAAGCAACTAGTGTTACCAAAGAATCTGCCTTACCTAAATTTACAGTCAGGAGCTGCTATTGCCTATGAGTAATTATTTTGATTTATCAGTATGTATTTTTTTTATTTATTTTTTTTTTTAAGTTTTATATTTTTAAGATATTTTTAAATCACAAGTAATCATTATTCACAAAACATCTTAACATCCATCTTAGTTGTCCCTGGTGTATTCAAGAGAGTTTGTGAAGTAGTGATTTGTGAATTAATCATTCTGTTTTTGGTTGATCATATTAACCTGTCAGATTTGTTCATGAATCATACTGAGCACAACTGACAGAAAAGCAGCGACATAGTTTTATGTTTTAACTACAGCTACATAGTTACTCCTTAAGAAGAACAAAAATAAATTCAAAACCTTATTATGTGCTTTAAGAGAGGTCATAAAATGCTTTAACATATACAAGTAGTGAAAAGTGGTGAAATGTTACTGCAACTGAAGTATAACTATGTGTCATCAATGTAGAAATTGAAATATGTAGAGTTTAAAGAGCAGAGGACCGAGAACAGATCCTTGAGGAACACCACAAGTAAAGGGAGTGTGTGGGATTTATGTCTTTGAAGGGTGATGGAGAACTGTTTATCCGAGGGGTACGAGGTGAACCAGGAAAGTGCAGTGCCTTAAATGCCAAGGGCAGAACGACAGACAGGGAGAGTTTTGTGAAAGACAGTATCAAAAGCAGAGCTGAGATTGAGAAGTGAAAGAAAGATAAGAAACCCAGATTCAGCAGATAAAAGGAGGTCAGTGAACACCCTGAGCAATGTGGTCTCGGTGCAGTGAAGTGGACGAAAACCTGATTGAAGTGGTTCATAGAGATGATTAAGTTCTAAATGAGATTGCAGTTGTGAAGCAGTTATTTTTTCCAGAACCGTAGCGAATAGGAGATTAAAAACAGGCCTGTAGTAAGTAAATACGGTAGGACCTGAGCCAGGTTTCTGAGTAATGGAGCAACAGCAGTTTTGAGATTTTGAGGTACAACCCCAATGAACAGACTTCTATTGATTAAATGAGAAATGAGAGCAGAGATATGAGGCCTTAAGAAGGAATGACATTGCTAGTCAAAAGCAGAGTGTTTATAGAGAATGAAAGAAATCAAATGAGTGATTCCCAACAGGTATGTGATATGAAGGAAAGAAGGAAAAAATTATGCTAACTGTAGATAATAAAATGTAGCTAAACATATAAATGTGCATAGATGCATACAGTGAAATCCCGCTACAAAAGATGCAAGACATGAGCGCAAGGGTCAAAAATGCCTATGTAGTGTGTGCTTGCAACACGTTCTCACTCCCAACTTGTCACATATGGAGGATTGGTCAGGAACCCTTGGCGTCACCTTTTGACGCTTAGGGTACCCCTGTAGCTTCATTTTTCGACGCGCAGCGTCGTCTATTGTTTTTAGCTGTTTCTTAATTTAATGGTTTGCATGCATTTGTAAAAATAGAAATTATTTTATATAAATGTATACGTTCATTGGAGCACCTAACCCCATCCCTACCCTAAACCTACCCAACCTGCTTCAATCGCTGAAAATGATCCGATAACATGTCATTCAAAAAGATACTCTGAACATTAGCATGACCAATCAGTCACGAGACACATAAGAGCCAATGGAATTTCACAACCAAGGTTTGCTTCTTCTGGCGGCATTTTTTTAATTCGTGCACAGACAGACTGCAGTGCAGCACACAGAACGGAGGACAGAGACAGCGATTGCATTTATTCTTCTCACAATTCAATTGTTTGGCTTCAAAACCCTTGGAATATTAATGCTTTTTGAATAAATTATGAATATAGTTGTATCTGCCTGTTATATTTTGTGTTTTGCTGACAAATGGTTAGGTTTAGAGGCAGGGGTTGGGTTAAATGTGTAGATAGTGTAATATAAATGAAACTGTTTTGACTGTTTGCATTGAAAAAAATAAAAATCACACGCCAACATATATGCATTAATAGCAATATTATTAGTCAACATATAATTTAATCATGACGATAAAATTCCCAGTGCCTTTCGCATCAGCACATTAACGCCAAGGGTTTCTTATGTAAAGTACTGGAGGACCTTGCATGTCGAACAATGACGCTAAAGGGGTACCCTGCGTCCAAAATTGATGCCAAAGGGGTCCTGCCCAAGCGTCAATATGTGGCGAGTTGGGAGTGAGTGTTGGTGTTTACATACAAAAACAATGGGAAAAAGTTGTGGAGTGGAATGGAAAAACTTGCTTTGTGTGAACGGCCCTTCAGTAGATCAAAATAAAAAGCAGGGCAGTTTAAGGCGTTACCTTAATTAATAAGTTATGAAAAATAATGCAATTAAAACATTTTAGCGCACTGGCCCTGTCCCCAGACCTGGACATCATCTTATACTGTTGACAAATATGATGCAGGGCAACAACCCCATAAATAAAGTTATGACCTAAAATGTAAGATACTGGTGCAAAAAATAAAAAATAAAATAAAATGCCCCTGTAGCCTATGTGTTTTGTCTCATGTAAATATATATCACGTATCACACGATATCACACAGGCCGCAAAAGCAATATGACATGCTGATTTTGTCCCAATCTATCACAAGCTTAAATGTGAATTTATACAACAATTCATTAAATAAGAAGTTGATATAATGTTATATTTTAAACATTATATTATGTGTTTTTGCTGAGAACCTATTACCTTTGAAGCCATAGCAGAATTGTTGCGCACCTCCAAACAACAGTGGTGTTTAGTTTCTGAATGAACTGAGTTTTGAACAAATGATTTGGATGACTCTTTAAGATATTTACCGCCACCTTCTGGCAGATTTAGTTTCTTATTTACAGTATTATTTCATTAAGAAAATATAATAATAATAATAAAAACATTAAATTAAATTTCTCATTTAACACAAAAATAGCTTTAAATAATCTTATGTGGGTATTTTTAGAGTCAAATTTATTTTGCTAATTAATATGCGCTTAATTAGATTAATCATGTAATTAATTAGATTAAAACATTTTATCGACTGACAGCCCTAATACAAAGGCATATCAACATTTAAAATAAACAAGAAAACATTTCCATATCTTTTCATGTCAACATCCAATCAATTTTCATTGTATTTTGGCATAACTTTGTCATCTGTCCCTTGGCAGAAGTAAAATTAGCCAAACTAGGGAGATCTTAGCATGGACAAGTTCTTTGCATGCACTCATCTGCAAAACAATCACGAAAACTACATTTGCTGAAGCAAAACTGTTAATTATTGGATGGAGAAATAGAATAAATGTTTTCCATATTGCTAGGCTTTAGGACATTTTGTGTACTATTTTGGTACAATATTGGGCTGCCATTTAAAGTCCAATGCAAAATCTGTATCCTGAAGCTAAGCTAGTTGAGAACAACAGAAGAGAATCGATGTACAGGAAATGGCTAATGAACCAGTTTTCAGATGAGAGTCTGTCAGATGTCTTTGTATTGCTGGAGGCCCAGTTATGGTAGTCAGTGATACATGCTTCAGAAATGGCCTATTCGTTCCTCACAGCAACATATTAACGCAAATAGGATTCTCTTCATTACAGAAACAGAATTCCACTCACTTGATTTCCATAATTAAATGTAACAGGGTGTAATTAACCTACAATGTACAACAAAACAGAATATGTCATATTCATTTCACAGTAAATTACAGACATGCAGAAAAACACTGAATAATTACTGACTACAAATGACATTGAGCGGGATTTAACATCAGAGAGGATAAAGACATGAATTCATTAAACAGTCCAGAGGTCAAAACAAGCAGAAAAGTTTGCAAAGGAACAGCTGAACCAAAATGGCATTTCTGCCATTGGCTTACCCCGCATGTTGTTCCAAATACAGCCAAATTTAAATTCAGAAAACATCTTGAGATACTCTTTAGTTCAACTTGGCATGTTTAAGTGTTGTGTAAATGATCTTTTTGGATATGGTTGATCTCATTCACAAAGCGTATCTAATTTGTTCACGAATCAGACTGAGGACAATTGACGTTAAATGCAATGACATGTTTCAACCACAGATGGCAATAAAGAGGCCACAGTTGCAGAAGTAACAAAGCTAATGTGTGAGGAGAATAAAAATGAATTCAGGTCACCTGGACTGTTTCCTTGAAGCCAGGTCATGAATTGCTTTAACACATACACATACGTGCACACAAACCCCTGAGCAAGGGGAAGATTAATAACACCTGGCTTTTAAAATGGAAGCCTGTTCCACTCTGCTGCTCTTTCCTAAAGCCCTTTAATTAGAACAGCCAAATGATCTCAGCAGAGAGAACCTGCTTCATAAGCAGAAAACGATAACACACCCAACAGGTTATCCAATATCCTCTGCTCCACACACTCTATTTCACTCAGACAGAACATACAACATGCACTAATAAAAACATTGATCCAGTAGTCTGTTTTTTAATAATACCTGTTCTTAGCAATATCTTTCTTGATTGGGTTGCAGAGACGTGTGGTAATTCTACTAACAGACGTAGACATTTGATGTTTAAATGGTTTACAGTTTAAAAATGTCAGTGTTTAGCTAGTTAGCATTAGTTGTTAGCCCCTGTTGTAATTACACAATCCACAGGTAAAAATCTTTCTTCATTCACGGCCACTTAAACATATACACTGGGGTTTCGGTGCCATGTTAAAAAATTTAAAAATCTAAGATTACAAGATTAAAATTATAATATTTTGAGCATATAGCCGATATTGCACATGCAAATGGCCTGAATGGCATGAATCTAACATCTTTTCGATTGACATTTGTTTCAATTATAGTTTTTTTTTTGTTTTGTTTGTTTTGTTTTGTTTTTTCACGTCTTCGGATGTTCCCTCGCATTTATACTGTGCTATAATTTGTAATAAAAAGGAAAAACACATTTATGATAAAACACTATTTCATGATAAAACTGACAGAATTTTAACACTGAGCTGTGTTACATTAAAAGCAACAAAGCATAAAGCTTATTGCGATTACTGGGTGGCTGTCGGGCTACAAATATTGAATGGATTTGAAGACATTTTATTATATATATATACACATTAATATTATTTCCAATCATTTATTACACCGTAAATAAAAAAGCTTGTGAATAGCCACTTAACGTCATTTACCTCAGACAAGACAACAATATAACTTAAGTTAAAGAGTTGGGGTACACTTACACCTTTAGAATGTTTTATTGCTGTTTTTAATTAAATGCATGTGAGGATTAAAAAGGTTGGACGCCACAGACGTTTTTGCAGAGTAAGTGGTGGGATTTTCTCAAAGAAAACGGTAACGAAATATTCTAATGATTCTCATGTCGCTTAAACTAAGGCGAATACAGCGGTCTGTTATGCAACAAGACGTGAAAAATATATAAAATTGTAAGACGTATTGTCTGCATTTTGCTAAAAAACGGACTGAATTTGAAAGCTGAGACAAGAACGGGTATTGTTTCGGTTTTAGGACAACTTTGATGAAAGATTCTCGTAATTTTGAGTTTATTCTCAAAATATTTTGACTTTGTTCTCAAAAAAATTCAACATTACGCTTATATTGTTACAACTTTATTCTCATCACTTTTACTTTTTTGTCAAAATATTTAGACTTTATTCTCGCATTGCTACAAACTTTATTTTCCTAATTTTGGCTATACCCAAAATATTGACTTTTTTTGTCAAAATATTTTGACTTTTTTCTTGAATTGCTACAACTTTATTCTCATAATTTTTGCTTTATTCTCAAAATATTTTGACTATATTTTCATAATTTTGACTTTCTTCTCAAAACATTATGACTTTAATCTTGTAATCTTTGGGCCTTTCTTTAGAAAACAATAAGGGTTCTATTTTACAGAAATCTATGGAATGCAAAAGGTTTGAAACTCAATATCTCAAAAGTGCTCTGAATGCAGATAGAACCTTATAATTCCAAGGCGGCGATAAATTATGCTGTAATAACATTTTTTAGAAGTCAAGATATAAATTAAAAATATTTCATACATGTTTTGTTGAAGCCATGGTGTTTACTTTTAGCAAACAGTAGCTTATATTATCATTCAGTGAACTGAATAAAACCAACCAGCTCTCTCACATATTTCTGGTTCATTTCAATAAATGGTTTAAATGTGCATGACTGAAAGTAGTGATGTCCAAGGAGTGAGTAATTATTAATTAGTAATTAGTCTGTTCATTTTCATCCTCCTGGTAAAAAAATAACACAATAGAAGTAATGGTTTTAATGGTTATAATGTGAATGGTGTTGGTTTTAATGGAAACTGCAGTGGTCCATGTGGGTCTCTACGGGTAATTTGTTGCCTTCTGTTGGCAGTGTGTTAAAACTGATACTTCCTAATGGAATATGGCCCAAAACTCACTACTAGATAGGGTTGCCAGGTCTGTGTAACAAAACCAGACCAAAACGGCAATCAAAAATAGCCCAAAACAAACCCAGTGACCCTGTCCAAATATCAAAACTATGCCACTCCCATATCTAAAATGCACATTTTACAGTCACTGTTATGCATTATACACAAGCTCAAAAGTTCCTTCCTCACAAAACTCTGTCTAGCACAGTTTTATCATTGGAAGAATGTAAATGTATTTATGTATTTAAAAAGAAAAAAAATAAAGTTTTGCAATACAATATGTCAAACCTTTAAATCACGAGAAAAGTTAACCCACAGCAACAGTTTACCAAGTAGCCCAGTTCTGCGGGAAATCCACAAACTTGGCAACACTGCAACTGGAACCAATAGGTAATTTTTATTTGGTTAACAGTTGATGGTTTGTAAAGTTTATAATGGTATTTATAATGGAAACAATTACTGTAGAACTTTTGTTAGGGTTTCTATAGTTTTTGTTTCTTTTCTCAGCAGGGCTATTAGACCCATTCATTTGGGGACCACTTGTGTACCTGATAGGTGGAATTTATTATGTGTTTTTTTGTGTCTCCTTTGCTTCTTCCAAAAAGAAAAGAATAAAGTGAAACTTGAGAGAGTTATTAGGACTCCAGCAGTGTTTATTAAAGAAGAGCTCCATTGAACGGAACTTGCAGCTACATCTTTCACTGTAAAATAAATAAATAAGACAGAAAATGGGTAATTAAGAAGGAATGAAAGAGCAGAAGTGCTTACAAAGCCGGTTTGAGATTAAACCTCAAACAATGCAATACTGAAAGCTAATGGTTTCTCATATGTTACTTCTAATAGACAGAAGTGTAGCTGGATAAAGACAAAGAGCTGCTTTTAAAACAGCAGAAGGAAAAAAGCGGCCCATTATTCTCAACACTGAGAGTTTTATATCTGCCGGCTTATATATGTAATTTCAACATTTCTGTTGCTCCGAAAGGTTATGTTTGCCATCAAAATTGTCAGGCAGAACTGAATAGAAACAGTTTTCAGAGGTTAACTAGGAAAAGAAGAATATCTTACAATTGTGTGCCGTGTCATTGTCATATAAAAACAAAGAATGATAACAATAGATTGCAAATGATTGCACACAAAGATCTAGGCCGTGAGAACAATATAACTCACAAATTATAGGAATATTAACAAAGACTGAACTGTCAGAGGTCACTTTGAAAAGGATTTTGCAAATGACTGACACTGACATCAATGTATTATTCAAATTCATTACTGTGTCAAAGTTATTTTGGTCGTTTTCAACATCAAATAAAGCTGTGCACTTGTCATACTAATACTGAGCTGAGAATAATTTACAAAGGCACAATTCTCTATCTTGCTGGGTTTTCAAGGTTGCTTTCTCAGTATTGTCAAATGTAAAATGGACATTAGCATAAACTGTCTTATTCATTAAGATGGAGCTCTATCTCTGCCATGTTAATCTACATTCTCCGTAGTTTTGTGATACTGTATGTCATATTCAGCAGCAGTGGTGGTGAGAGGATACACTTGAAATGCACTTCCTCTCTAAGTGAATACTTAGTGAGGAGAAATCAATCTACATATATAATATAGTCACAAATTATAGGTCACTTTCTACATAATAAAAGTATAGCACATCCATTAATAATTATATATAAATAAATCAGTTTTTACAGATGCAAATATGTTAGAAATGATGCATCACATTATAAAATGCCAACTTGTATCCGATGCACACTTTTTAAATCGATGCATCGAATTGTTACCTTTCATGCCAATGCAACAATGCAAATCAGTAATTCTTACCGTTCCTAATTGACAGACAACATGTGACACCCGATGCTAGGAAAGCAACCCTGGCTCAAAGAAAATATGTGCTTGTGGCGATGTTTCTGCGAAGCTAATATCACGTACCGTATTGCACATTCTGTGATAGTTTCAGAGTGAAATGTTCAGTGAATGGCGCTAAAACGAGCTTTCAATACATGACACGGCACATTTTTATTACGCTGGTACAGGCACGTATTGCTGTGTTTTTATAATCCTGGTTCAGGTATGTATTACAGCAGTTCAGAATTTGGTAACACTTCAGTATAAGAACCAATTCTTACTATTAACTCGTTGCTTATTAGCATGCTTGTTATTAACATATTGGCTGTTTATTGGTACTTATCAAGCATTTATTCTACATGACTATATTCTACATCCCTAATCTTACCCAGTACCTAAACTTAACAACTACCTAACTATTAATAAGCAGCAAATTAAGAGCTTATTGAGGCAAAAGTCACAGTTAATGGTTTATTAATAGCAAGAATTGGACCTTTTGAATTGGAAATAAAGTGTGGTCCAATTCTTCACATCAAACCTAATCATAAATATACCCAATAGTGTTAACCAGTGTTGGGGAAAGTTACTTTTAAAAGTAATGCATTACAATTTTGCATTACTCCCTGAAAAAGTAACTAATTATGTTACTTAGTTACTTTTATGGAAAGTAATGCGTTACTTTTGCGTTACTTTTTAAATCTGGGAAGGGCTTGCTTCTTTGTTTTTAATATAAAACAATTCTAATGTAAAAGCCCTTTTACACCAAAAGTGAAATGAATTCACCTCAGGCTGAAAGAAAAGTTTGTTTATGCAGGAGATCACTCTTCAGCTGGACAAAAAAGAAGCACAAATGTTAGTTTATCTAAAGTAATTTTTGCTTATTAGTATGGTTGAATTGCATCATTGAAGGTCAGCAGTGAAGACACTGGTTAATAATATGGGATTAAATACATAAAGGATATTTGTTTTATTTAACATATTTCATTATTGCGGGTCTGTGTCATATTCTGAGTTTGCATTTTACTGTTTTTATTCATTTTGAGGAATACTGAATCTGTTTTTTGGGAGTGAGATGTTCACATTTAGTCTAGAATACAGTAACATCATGTTTACTCCCAATTTCCAGACAGGAGACTTGTCAATCAATAAATGGGGAAAAAAGTAACTGGCGTTAACTCAGATATTTTCTTAGAAATTTAAAAGTAATGCGTTACTTTACTAGTTACTTGAAAAAAGTAATATTATTATGTAACTCACATTACTTGCAATGCACTACCCCCAACACTGGTGTTAACGAATGCAAAAGTGATATTAAACACACTATCTGATGCAACTGTGCTATTTTAACTTCCTTATACATGGGTTGGAGGTGTTTGTCGAACTGTAGTTTCACAGGTTTTGGACTGGAGTGCAGTGCTGTATCGGGTGGGCTACCTAGCAAACCTACTGCGTTAAAAAACTCATATGATGCTGTAGATATATGATGCTAACATTCAGTTCAAATCTTGCAGCATGTTAAAATTGTTAGCACAATTAGCACAATTTCTTAATCAAAACTCAGGCCCTGTAAATCATACATTGTGAGTTTAAAGTTTTGTAGAGAAGTAGATGCACGTATTTCCAAAAAGTCTGGGTAGATTTGAGAATCTTATTATGCAAGTGGAACACTGTGTCTATGTTTTTTTTTTTTTGTAGTTTTTTAGAAAAGTAGGTAGACGCACGTATTTCTGATGCCTGGGTAGGAAGAAAGTGTACTTCATACACAGTCTGCCAAGACCGCATCGATTTACAATTGTGTTTGAGCTCTACTGGATTATTATCACTGCTGCAGCTTTTTGCTAATTCATGGGATACGATCTTCATTGATCATCCGAGCTGAGAGATGCTTTGTCGTTTGGCGCACATCAGCTTGTATATGAAATTTATTCACAAAAACACTGAAGGGTTTTCCTTTTGTCTTGTGACAGAGAAGCTCTTTTTAGAGCAACACGATCATTTCTGTTGCTTTTTTGGAAGATGTATGGACTCCCTGACAGGGTGTTTTTCACTCTAATGGCTTCACTAATATGGAGTTTAACTACTACCTGTCACTTTCTTCTCTCTTTCATCAGTCCCTCAGGATCAGAGCGAGTTACTTCAAGACTGACCTCTGAGAGCCGCCCGAGATTCCCCTCTTGGCTCGAGTCTCTGCAGTTTCATCAGTGCTGGTATCTGTGAGAGCTCATAGTATCTGCAGCAGTACATGAATTCGCATGAAAGTTTTAGGCTTCCCGTCTGAATTATGCTGTGAAAGTGGCCTAGACACAAAGAGGGTCTGATATTCACTCATCATAGACTCACAGTGACGATAATAAAGGAAATGAGTCGTTTTATGAATTCAGTCTTCCATTCACATCAAAGCTGTGAATATGAATAATAGTAGAGAATATAGGAGATCAGAGATCTTTCTCTCTTTCTGTCTCACTCTATCCTTTGCCTGTGCTCCATCGACCTTCTTGCCTCTTTAACTGGGTAAGACGTATCTGAAGATTTACCAAAGAAGTATAAGTGAGAGGAGGAAGAGAGAGGTCTGAGGTTCATTCACAAACCAAGACAGGATTTGATAGAGACTCTATGGACCAAATTGTGCAAGAATATTGCGTGACTGCTGCACCGAACTCAAATAACGACTGCTTTCAATAATTAGTGCTGCACATACCCATAGACAAATTAATTATATGAAGAGTTCATTTGCAAAAACAGATAAGTCCGTTTTTAACCATTTAAAAAAAAAAAAAAAAAATCATGTTTTTTCATTGTGCATTCCAATTAATCTCAGTCAAACTGCAGTTGGGTTATTTTGATATAAAGTAAAAATAACTAAAAAACACAGCTAACTAACACAATAAAACACAATAAAAACATGATAACAATAAAAAAAACATGATTTTTAAAAAAATGTTATTTATAACCGTTATATGTTTTTGCAAATAAACTCTTCATATGTATATTCAATTTCTATATGAAATATATTGAAGAAAAAATACATATATGAAACCTATTAGAAATTACATATTAACATATACATCTAGCCTGTACAAATATGTATTTTTATTTTTTATTTTTGGGATATGTCTTGTACATGTATATCCATCCTAAAACCCATCAATACATGTTGATATTCAGTGCTGGGGGTAACACATTACAAGTAACGCGAGTTACGTAATAATATTACTTTTACTTTTACTACTTTGCGTTACTAACACATTACTTTTGAATTTCTAAGAAAATATCTGAGTTACTTTTTCAAATAAGTAAAGCCAGTTACTTTTTTCCCTATTTATTGATTGACAAGTCTCTCTGGAAATTGGGAGTAAACATGATGTTACTGTATTCTAGACTAAATGTGAATATGCATTAATTCATCTTACTCACAAAAAACAGATTCAGTATTCCTCAAAATGAATCAAAACTCAAAATGAAATGCAAATTCAGAATATGAAGCAATCCTGCAATAATTAAACATGTTAAATAAAACAAATATCCTTTATGTATTTAATCTCGTTTTTAGTAACCAGTGTCTTCACTGCTGACCTTCGATGATGCAATTCAACCAGTTTTTTAGGCAAAAATTACTTTAGATAAACTAACATTTGCGCTTCATTTTTTTATAGCTGAAGAGTGATCTCCTGCATAAATATACTTTTCTTTTAGCCTTCTTTCAGTAGAATTCATTTAACTTTTGGTGTAAAAGGGCTTTTACATTAGAATTGTTTTATATTAAAAACAAAGAAGCAAGCCCTGCCCAGATTTAAAAACTAACGCAAAAGTAACGTAACACATTACTTTCCATAAAAAGTAACTAAGTAACATAACTAGTTACTTTTTCAGAGAGTAACGCAAAATTGTAATGCATTACTTTTAAAAGTAACTTTCTCCAACACTGTTGATATTATATTGAAGCAAATAAAGAAGATAGACATGCATTTAAAAATATATATAAACAGATTTTTGTATACATGTTGTTGCATAGATAAAATAGTACCACTTTACAACAAGGTTCATTAGTTAACATTAGTTAACTACATTAGTTAACGTGAACTAAGAATGACCAGTACTTCTACATAATTTATTAATCTCAGTTCATGTTAATTTCAGCATTTACTAATGCATTATTAAAATCAAAAGTTGTGTTTGTTATCTTTAGTTAATGCATTGTGACCTAACATGAACAAACAACGAGTGACTGTATTTTTATTAACTAACATTAACAAAGATTAATAAATAGTGTTATAAATGTAGCGTTCATTGTTTGTTAATGTTAGTTAACACATTAACTAATGTTAGCAAATGACACCTTATTGTAAAGTGTTACCGATAAAATATGTATGTGGTTGCTACATGTAATACCATAAAATATTATTAACACATGTACATATGCAAATTAAAATTGGTATTTTATATACAGTATGATATGAACTTGAGAGAATGTATGTATGTAAAAATTATACAGTACTGTGCAAAAGTCTTAGGCCACTAGTATTTTCACCAGCTAAAAAATGGTTTAAAGTAAGTTATTTTCCTATCCTTTGCTGTAGTGTGTCAGTAAAAAATATCGGTTAACATTTCCAAACATTCTGTTTGCCATTAATTGTAATAATCTAGTGAGATTTTTGTTTGCACAAGGAGTCTGACAACAGCCGGTGCTCCACTGAGATCTGATCTCACCATCATCCAGTCTGTCTGGAATGACATGAAGAAACAGAAAAACTGAGACAGACCAAATCCAGAAGAACTGTGGCAACATCTCCAAGATGTTTCAAGTAACCTACCTGCAAAGCTACCTGAAAAACTCTGCACAAGTGCACATAAGGCAAAAGCTACTTTAAACACAAAGGATGGTCACATCAAATGCTTATTTATTTTAGTTAATAGAAGTTCATTGATAAAGAAAATCTGTTTATGACATTGTTTTTGACAGCATCCTCATTTCATGTGCCTAACTGCCTAAAAATTTTAACAGTACTGTAGCTTTGTAGGTATAGGACTCTTAAAGCATCTTAGAGATGTTGCCACAGTTCTTCTGGATTTAGTCTGTCTCTGTTTGCACAAGGAGTCTGACAACAGCCTGTGCGCCATACAAAAAATCTCACTGGATTATTATAATTAATGGCAAAATGAATGTTTAGAAATGTAAACTGATATTTCCTACTGACACACTACAGCAAAAGACCGACTTTAACTGACTCTAAAACATTTTTTAGCTCATGAAAATATTAGTGGCCTAAGACTTTTGCACAGTACTGTATATAGCCTCATAGGTAGCATATATGGCAATATCATTCTTGATAAAGAGCAATATAGTTCATATATTACATTTCTGTATGGGTAAGAATAAAAAATTGTAAAAAAGATTGGAAATATGACTGCCAAGGGCATAGATTTGGTTTGAATGATTGGTTGGTGTTGAAGTGTGAACCAGGGAGGTGCACAGTCATTAGTTTTTTGCTAGTGGAAGCAATGTACGTAAAATATCATTATTGTGCATATAAAAGTTGCTTCATTTTGAAATTAGCTCATTAAGTGGAGAATTCATCAGGCTGCTTTGAAGCAGCAAGTAAGTCCAAGAGATTTTTTTCCCCCTAAATATTCTTAAAATAAAACTGGATTCTGAGACTCAGTTGCTCATGAATGAGACTATACTGGAGGCACTAAATGTTTTGAATCACAGCTGCGCTGTCTATGTTGTTGCAAATCCAATCCAAATAATGGATTAATACATCATTGTCAACTGTAAAACATCATGCTCAATTATTTGTGCATGACCTAATTGTTATTCATAAGGTAAGCCTTAACCAGCACCCCATTTCCCCCAAGTGCCCTCATCACACAGTGACACTCATGTCCTTCACCACAATCCAGACATGTATTCATCTGCCGTTTCTATGTCTGGACTGAAAGTGAGTGATGTGACAAATCGCTACTCTCCTATTATAATGTATGAAGCTGTCTAAATGAGCGTGTCGATTATAACGCACCGCAGACCGCCTTGTTGATTATAATGGGAGTGCTGTATTTTGTCACGCCGCACCGCATCACTTGATTGCATTTTAGACTGGTGTAAAACTTTAAATGACATTTAATTGGTAGATTAATCAGATTAATCCACAAAAGGTTGTTCAGTCCTTTAAGTATTTTTTCTTTATTATTAATCGTGAAGCAAAGCATCAGGATATGCAAATGCTGTCATTAGCGATTAGTATAGAGTAGCAGGCCATTTGGAAGTGTGAGTTTAGTAGCAAAGATGTGTTATAACAATCACTGAATGACTGACAGCAAAAATTGACAATTTAATCTCAAAATGTCCTTAAACTGCTGCATCTTATGATTGGTATGAATGAGCACCGCCCCAATTTATTTCCTTGTGAAGTGAACACATTTGAGATTATACCTTAGAACTGCATTGTTGAACCTCACTGTGACACTACCTGACCTAAACGCCATGAAGGATGGGCGGTAAAGCGGCTCCAGAGGTGCTCGGGTCAGGTGTTAAGCTGAAGGAGCTCTGACAAGTATCATGAGGTGAGATTATGAAGACCTTCAGAACATAAGATAGTAGGTACTGTGGTAAGTATCGGCCTCAGATGGCACAGAAGAATTTTCTACACAAAACTGGAAAGTACTTCTGGGTTTCAGATTACATAGGTATTTACGCAAGTGTATTGTACAGTTCTGTCTGCTTGGATACAAAATTGAGCATTAAAAAATGCTTTTAAGAAAGAACTGTTCAGTGCTTGAATTGTATTGGCGCTTTTGGAGGTCCCAAAAAAAAGAGAAACCATGCATAATCATTTTTGTGTAGGTTTCAAAAAAAAAAAAAAAGTCAACATTAACTGATGTACATAGCCAGCTAACATTCTCAGAACATTTTGATAACATTCTTTTTAAGTTATGAAAATGTTTCTGAATGAAATTCTGAATGTTCTCTTTATATGTTAAAATGTTTTCTTTTTTTTATTTACTGGTCCTGCAAACGTTGGAGAAAAATTCCATTTTATTTTTATGTAAACATAACGAGAAAATTACCCTTGAATGTTGTCTAAACATTCTGAAACAAAAAAATAAATAAATAAATAATGTTAGATGAACATCCAACTAAAACATTTCAGGAAAACACATTCCATGAACGATGAATATTGAAAAATGTATTGTGCTGTATTGTTCTGCCTGAGTTTTCTGGCTTTTCATGTTTTTACTGTTTTTCTTTGTTATATTATATAAAATATAAAAATTGTTTTGGAGCCTATGGTGTGCCCAACTTTTGTATTCTGTTATTATTCTTTTTTTTTTTTTTTGTCAAGCGCCCAACTGCATAACTTCTGAAAGAATACAGAATCTCCAGATCAAAACACAGGCAAACAAGAAGCAGAAACAAGCAATTGTGTATGTAAGCAGATTCATTTGTAAAATAATGCAATCATCAAACATTAAACAGCACATAAATTAAAAAAAAAATCTAACATTTTGATATAAATAAGATGCTACCGAAGGAAATGCAGACCAAGGAAATGCTACAGGACTGTACAAGCTTTAATGGTGTTGATGCAAGCAATCTATAATCCTCATTTTAAATCTGATCCAAAACATGATTTTCTAAGCTTTTTGTTCAAATTGTGGCTTTTTTCTGAAACTTACCCACATGCAAGTGTTGATAAAAAAGATTACATTAAGCTAGAATTATTTATTTATTTATTTACTTTTAAGCAGAAGAGCTTCTTTTGAGAAATTGCATTTTTAGATATTCATACAGCAAAATATTCTGGGGCCCATAAAAAATGACCAAAAATGTTTGCAGTGGCTGGCAACTTTAAGAAAAAATAAGTAAATAAATGGTGGTGGGGGAGAGATAACTTTGAACAAAAATTCCATGAATATTTTTTCATAACTTTGAAAGAACCTTCTCAGAACTTAAAAGTTCAAAGTTAATTTAAAGAATTTAAAGAAGGGAACACACTTATTAAATTACTACAAGTTGGGCTTGAAGTATGGTTTTCAAGACTCTAACCTAACTGGAAAAAAAAGTGTTTTCGGTTGAGAACACTAATAAATATGTTTTATAGACCTTCTTGTTTTGACCAGTGTTGAGAGTTAATAAATACGTTACATTAAATCACACATGCAGGGGTTAAAATGTTGCAGAGGCACCACAACTAATGTGCCTAACAGTGGAAACCAATCCATGACTCCAGAATAAATGGCCAGCTGGAAAGAGAAAAGATTGAATATTCAGGAGAAAGTAGTGGAGAAGAGGTGAAGGGCACAATCGATTTTGTTTTTGAAGAAACCAAAGAAGATTCACATAGTTCATCAGAGTCATTGCAGTGCAGGCAGTATATAGGGCAGCACAGCACTAAAGCATGCACAATGAGCCCTGTTATCTGGGAGAGCTACTCAAGACCCATTGTGTTTTTCGAAATGAATTACAACAAGCAAAAATTAATGGTACAAGCTTTTATAAATGGGGGCATGTTAAAATAAAGAATCTCATCAGGGCAGGAGTCGGGTACAACCAAAGAGACAGAGGCACAAAAGCCAGCAGAGGAGAAAATGACTGAGATCAGACTAGGATAAAATGTTAAGTTATATTTCATAGCTTGTGAAGCACAACACTAAAATTTCCATCAATCAGTCAACCTTCTTACAATGGGTCTTATTTGAGGCAACATACTGGACATCTTCCCATCTGACGTCAGCTCTTCTCTAAACATTTTGCACCATGTTTTATTGGGTTGGCCTTGTTTCTGCCTGCCCACTCATGGTCTTTAAGTATTGATTATCTGGAACTTGAAGAATATGATCAGCTAAATGCATTCGATGTTCCACTACAACATCTTGCAGTTTCCTAAATCCACTTTGCCACAACATTTCCTTGCTGGTAAGTTTATTGCACCCTGAATAACACCCTGAATCTTGTGTTAGCAATGCTGATAAAACACGTTGAGCTTTTGTGCTGTCTGTGCTGTAATTATATGTTTCGCTCGCATAGATCTCTCGGTATAACGATAGTCTTGCGTAGCCAGACCTTTAGATTGATGGTAGAAGGTCTGGGAACCTTGGCTGCTTTGATTGGCCAAGGCCAACCCAAGAGACCATATGACTGACAGGTAAAGGAGCCAGTCACATTTTGTTTTGTACTATATTATGTTCGGGGAGTGGAAATGTCGACGTCTGAGGCTGAGTCTAGTATAACGATTGCCTGGTACAGCCGTAATTTTGTCTTTGTGTCGACTGTTGATGTTGACCAGATCAGTTGCAAGTACTGATACCCAGTGGTGCTTTATCCATTTTGTAAATGACGTCAGCATCCAGTATTAGTGCACCTTAGTGCTGTTTTTGATACTGTAGATTGTATCATTCTTTTGGGTTGGAAATCACTGTGGCATTTTAGGACATACGCAAATGTGGTTTAGATCTGTTTTATTTGTCAGCCTATTACCATCTTGCTTGTCTACATAATGAGATATCTGATCTTACATAGGTAAAGTGTGGTGTGCCACAAGTCTCAGTCTTGGGCCCATTGTTATTCTCCTTATATACAGTATGCTATTTTTAGGTGATATCATTGTGAAACATGGCATAGGCTTTTACTGTTATGCAAATAATCAGCAGAGGAGAAAATGACTGAGATCAGACTAGGATAAAATGTTAAGTTATACTTTGATAGCTTGTGAAGCACAACACTAAAATTTCAATCAATCAGTCAACCTTTTTCCAATGGGTCTTATTTGAGGCAAATACTTGACATCTTCCCATCTGATGCCAGCTCTTCTCTAAACTTTTTGCACCATGTTTTATTAGGTTGGCCGTGTTTCTGCCTGCCCACTCATGGTCCTTAAGTATCGATTATCTGGAAGTTGAAGAATATGACCAGCTAAGTGCATTCGATGTTCCACTACAACATCTTGCAGTTTCCTAAATCCACTTTGCCACAACATTTCCTTGCTGGTAAGTTTTTCGCACCAAGTAACAGCCTGAATATTGTGTTAGCAATGCTGATAAAATGCATTGAGCTTCCGTACTGTCCGTGCTGTAATTGTTTCACTAGCATAGATCTTTGTTGGTATAACGATAGTCTCACATAGCCAGAGCTTCAGACTGATGGCAGAAGGTTGGGGAACCTTGCTTTGAATGGCTAAGGCCAACCCAAGAGACCATATGACTGAGAGGTAAAGGAACCAGTCACGTTTTGTTTTGTGCCCGCATCATGTTTAGGGGAGTGGAAATGTCCCCACAGCAACAGACCAGTGTTTAAAACTCTTGGACATATTTTGAAGATTCTACGTCGCAAGCTTTAAATATTTCACATACTTTTGAAAATCCAGAGTTTAGTTGATCCTGATAAGTGCTCATTGTCACAGTTGTAAACACGATCACTTTCTTCTTTCGTGAGGGGGTTTGGCGTCACAGCATCTTTGTTTCCAAGAGAAATGTTAAAGAACACAACACACACGTCTCCTGGAAATTCTATAGAATTCAACCAATCCTATGACAACTTTGAAACTCGTGAAGTAAATAATATTTTTGAAACTGTAGCTCGTATCATTTTTTTTTTAGGTTGGAAATCACTGTGGCAGTTGAAAACATATGCAAATGTGGTTTAGATCTGTTTTATTTGTCAGCCTATTACCATCTTGTTTGTCTAAATAATGAAATATCTGATTTTTCTTTGGTAAAGAGTGGTGTGCCACAAGTCTCTGTCTTGGGCCCCCTGTTATTATATATGCTATGTTATATATGCTGATTTTTTGGTTATATCATTATAAAACATGTCAGTCAGCAGAGGAGAAAATGATTGAGATCAGACTAGGATTTTGTATTGACTTTTAATGTTGACCAGATCAGTTGCAAGCACTGATACACACTGGGTTCCTGGGTTCTTCAATTGATATCCACATCCGCACTGCCATTCTGCAATTATATGTTGCCGGGATATGTACATTTTTACACTTGTTCACCTGGTTGCTGTCTAAATTGCGTAGCGTGGGGTGGTTGCCAATCAGCATTCATTTTGTCTTCTTGCTGCTAATCTGCAACCCAGCCTTCCTAGATCCAGTTTAGAAGTTGCTGTCATTTTTTTGTAGATATTCTATCCTTACATCATCCGAAAAACAAGGTCGGTGAACCGTATCTGACCTTTCCAGATGTTCCTAGCAGTGGACTCAGTGGCGATGAGGAACAGAAAGGGTGATAGAATAAAGCCTGAATCGATATAAAAAAAAAAATGCATTCCTCTAGCACAATATATACCACCATGTCACTGTAAAACTGTAAATCATATGATTTTTCCATACTTTGTACTTATATATTTAAATATTTGTGAAGTATTTTACAGAATACTTTCCTGTTATATCCAATGCAATTTTTCATATGGTAAATTAGCATACACTTAACCAATTATAAAACTATTGTAATCCAGTCTGAATAGTGCTTAAATGTAAATATATGCCCACATAATGAAAAGAAAAATCACCATGGATTTGCAGGTGCAGATATAAAATCTTGAGCCATTAGTAGCTCAAGTGCACAGGGAACAATGAGCAGTGCACTGGGGTCAGAAATAAGGTTCTTAGAATGCTTTGTTTCCTCCTCAAATATGTGCATGATCTTGTTTCATTCATTCTCATTCTTTCTGTTTATTCATTTATTCATTGATTGACATTTCTCTCTCCTTGTCGCTGCTGGTGCTCAGCTGTCTGTTCTTTCTGGACACAAATACATTGGAGAGCAGGTCAGGTGTGAACGCACTCGTGCGACTCCTGCTGCCTGAGGTCTGTGATTATTTCAGCACAGAGCAGCAGGTCGGAGAAATCCAATAGCTCGGCTTTGGGTGACCTTTAAGAGCGCTCCAGGCCTGTGTTCTCTCTACCAGACCTCTGCTGGGATCTTTCAATGCCATTTTAATACAATCACCACCATGGACACGTCCTCAGAACTTTCAAACGGGTGGCAGTCATTAAACCTCTTTAAAAGAAACTGACTTTGCATTCTTCTGAACTGATTAATTTTAGACATTTTAAAATCAGCTACTTTAATCAGAAATACTTGGAACAACTGTCTACACCCAACTGTGTTCACAAGAGTTTCAGTAAGGCTTTAGTCTCCTTCACACTACCAGGCTGTATCTCGATTTTAGTATAGAATTCTTTAGAATTCTTTTGGGTTGAAAATGACTGTGGCATTTGAGGAAATATGCAAATGTGGTTTAGATTTATTTTATTTGTCCATCTTGTTTGTATAAATAATGAGATATCTGATCTTGCATAGGTATTATGTGGTGTACCAGAAGTCTCCGTCTTGGGCCCAATGTTATTCTCCTTATATATGCTATTTTCTAGGTTATATCATTGTAAAACTTGGCATTAGCTTTTAATGTTATGCAGCTAACTTTATGTCTTCTCAAGAGCAGATGTAGTATTACAAGTAGATGCATTAAAGATATTTTTAAGATGGGAAGAACTATAAACTGGACCAAATGCTTCTATAGGTAATCTGTTGAACTATTATCTGTGTCTATATACGATTCTCTACTTATGCTAAACTGTACTGTTAAAGACCTGGGAGTTATGTTTGATTGTAATTTGTCAGCTGAAAAACACATTTGTAATGTATTGTATTTATTTCAACTGATATAAGGGCAATACAGTATTTCCTGTGCTTTTACAAGTGACTCACAGAACAGCACGATTAAAACTGTAAAGTGAGAAACTTTGAAAAAGCATTCTTGTTTCTGTTCTAATTTGAGGGTTAGTGTTTTTTCAACATTAGTAATCCAATAAATGCAAGATGAGTCATCAACTTTAATGGGTCAGCATTTGGAGGGAAAACACATTAACATCCTCTTCAAAAGAATTTCAAGCGTGGGAACTGGATCTCGTTTCTGACGCAATCTAACATGTTGCGAGGGCATAATTTCTGGGGCTGGATGTTGAGAGAAAAAGATTTGTCAACAGACACTTTAATGCATCAAAACCATTTTATATTTTCTTTGAGGGTACATTGGAAAAACATAGTAATTACAGTGATGGAGTAGTCTTCTTCAAAAGTAAGTTAGCTGCACTAAGAACCTACACACAACTATGGAATACATATGAAGAGTTCAAACTCGCTAAATCCCAGCCTCAGTTCAATTAGAAGTGCCGGTACTTAAATAGAGACCTATTCATAGGAGCCTGATAAAAATGCTTATTTTAAAGTAAAATGTCAGATGGATTTTGCATCTGAACACTTCATATAGAATTATTTGAATACTGATAATGTCTGAAAGTCTCAAACTGATGGAAAAACATACTGATAAAGAGCAGAACTGAACAAAGGCCAGGGAAGGAGGGGTTGCATCTGCGGTCAGCTGGTTTAATCTGGTGTCAGTCACAGCATGAGCTGATGTTCGTCCTGTTCCTGTACTTTCTGCTTCCTGGGATATTAATTCCTGTATCAGTATGACTTGCATTCATCTGTGACAAACAACTAAACACCAGTATAACACAGCACATTTGAGAACTGCAGAACAGAACATTGAAACATGAGTAGTTCTGGCTCTAAATGGTTAACAATAAAAAATAATATAAGTTTAATTTTTGTTACAGTTGTTAGACAATTTTATTTTATAGTAAAACATGGGAGAATGGTAAATTAATAAATAATTTTAAATGCATATTTTAAACTACATTAAAAAAAATGCATATATATTTTTAAAATTACGTTTTAAATGTCGATTCATTTCGCCATTTAGAAAGATATTTATTTCCATTTTAAATAACTCATTCATTCAAATGTCACTCTTGGTTCTCCACACACTTCCATTTGATCCAGTGACTGGCACAGAACAAAACATGAAACAACACACTGATGTGAATCATTTTGTCCATGAATGACACAGTAGTAGCTACAGACTGCGTCAAGCTCTAGGGCTTATTCAAGCATCGCTCTATAGGATGGCCTATCTGTGTCTTCCCTCCTCTGCTGTGAAATGAGTCGAGTCATTACATCTACCTGCATGTAGAGCTCAGTATAAACATGTTTTCTCTTTGACCATTTCACACATTTGCACAATGCCATAAAACTACCTGCAGATAAAGCAATTTTAGATCCATTTTGCCAAAAGGCATAAAGCAGTGAGTGGAAAAACATTACCCAGGCAGTTGCGAATTTAATATCTGTTTATATGAAAATTGTTCGGTTTGGAATGGCAGGGAAACAAAGCAATTTCCTTTCTTTTTACTGAAGGATAGGCCTCAATCACAATTTTGTCACATTTTCTTCTTTGGGTTTAAAGCGCTGTGTGAATTATGCAAGTCTGGAAGTCAATATGAACTCAGACGTTCATGGTTTCAAACACAGTTTTGACGTCAAACTGGTCTTTGTGCATCACAACACTCACAGGACATGCTAACGTTTGAGACAGGAAGGAGAAAATAGAAACTAAATCCTCTTTGTTTCCTGTTTATTGATTGTCCGAAGTCCTACATTTCCTCCTTTTACATCAGCAGGACTGTGTGTATATGTGTATGTGTGTGTGTGTGTGTGTGTGTGTGTGTGAGTGAGTGTATTTGTGTCCTTGTTTCCAGACAGCATGAGACTCAGGCCTAGAAGTAGACTCATACTCTCATGTCCAGTCCAACAGTTTAGAACACTCAAAATCAATAGAGCAGGTAAAGGTGGGCAATATGACCAAAATCTTAATTTTATTTCACCATACTTGTATACTGAATCTTATTTTCTCCAAACTATTAAAAATCACTTAAGATCTCTCTTGAAAATAAAGTGTCCTTAATTGTATTGTGTACTTGTAGTGCTTCAGATCTTAAAAGTATACATACATATTTTAAAATCTGTACTTGCGGATAATATAATATTAATGAAATAAAAGGTCACTTAACTGTACTTAAAGAGGGTTCACCTTCATGATTGTTTCTAACAAATGTATGTACAATTTTAAAAAGTGCACTTTGTAATAATGTCAAATTACAAGTTTTACCTTGGTTTTAAAATCTTTATGTTTAACAATCTTCTGTTGTTGTCACACTTACGTGCTCGAATGAAGACAGAGAGCGCATGACAAAGAAGGTAATCTTAATTTTTTTAATAAATCCCCAAGGAATGATACCCACACACATAGTGTAGCCAATTACATTAACCAGCAACTGAAATGAGTAAATGAGGATAATTAATTAGACACAGGTGAACAGAATGGCACAATCAAGGGAGACTGGGAAACAAAGTAAAAGGCACACGTGGAAGAATGAAAATACAATGCCCATGCGTGACATAATTGTCCCCTGCTATATATAGTGGTGGTGCAGTGGGCAGGGCTCTCCTCCGTGCCCTTGCTTCCCACTGACAATTCCACCATCACATGTCTAGCAGCCGGTTTGTACACCTGGTCAGACGATCGGGGCTCTAGCTCTGGGGCAGTCCTCCGCTCAGTCGCCCCTTTAGCCCCTGACTCATCAGCAATACAAAAATTACAGTAAAAATTCCACATGTACAAAAATTTACAGTCACAAATAACCATATATGTAATACAGATTCATCAACAAAACAACATACTTAAGACCCAACTTTTCGCTTTTAAACTAAAACTAACTATATTTGAAATACCTTTAATATCCAGAGGTAACTTATTCCACAAAACTGCCCAGAATATTTAAAAGACCTACGACCATAAATAGTTTTAAAACGACATAATGTAATGTCCATAAGGCTTTGCCTAGTTTTCTAACAATGTTGCTCATCTAGAGAAAAGTGCATTAAAATATGAAGGTGCTCTATTATTTATAATTGTGTGTACCATGGTTCTGGGTTGACCATAACTTAAATGAACAACTTACAAAAACACAAAACAATACTCAGGGACACACGCCACTTTACTTTCACTTATTGGCCGGTTATGGCTTACGTGCTGGAATAAAGACAAAGAGCACACGACGAAGAAGGTAATCTTAATTCTTTTAACAAATCCACAAGGAATGATGAAGGAAATATCCACACACATAGGGTGACCAAATACAACTGAACTCAAGACAAAGGTGAACCTAAGTACACAGGCAAATGAGGACAATTAACGAAACACAGGTGAGCAGAATGACACAATCAAGGGAGACAGAAACTAGGTAAAAGCAACACATGGGAGGAATGAAAACAAACACAAGGTCCATGTGTGACAGTTGTGTTTCAAAGTTCACTTATTTTAATGTGCTAACCAACATTCTAAAGCAAATGTAAAGTATTTAACCCTTTCATGCATGAATTATGAAAAACATTACCTGGATTTTTTTATTATTATTTTTATAACTTTAATATGACACTAAAATTGAAATCCATTTTCATTTTTGCAAAATTTAGTTTCATTTAAAAAATATTTAACTGTCCACATACGTGGACACCATGCAACAAAGGTGTAAAATGGGACATAAAGACATAGCTGAGAATATGGAATATTGTGTTTTTTTTTTAATGGCCTGTTATTCTATTCATATCAGCTCATTTATTAAAAACAATAATAGTACAATATAATAATATAATAATAATAATATATAATAATAATAATAATATAATACTCTCTGCTTCACTCTCTGTCTCAGAGCTACTATTTTCTGGCACATACTCATCACTGCTGTCACTGTCACTGCCACTGTCCTCTGGAATATTCTCAATTATTCTGTACTGACTTCTTGACCTATTCTTTCCCTGTTTAGAAGGCAAAATGCAAATTTGTTTCCATATGAATGCATAAAATTGCCATTTAATGCTGTAATATGTAATTTTAAATGACTATTTATGTTGATATATTTGTTAAATGTCTGTTTTATTACAATATAACAAAATTATAACATCTTTGATAAAACAGAATAGATATACTAGCAGGTTACAGAAAAAAGGACTTTTATGCAATCTGACTCCTCTGTAGCATGACGTCCACATACGTGGACAGTTGGTTTTTGGTGAATAAAAACTACATTTTACCCTAAATTTTATTTTATAAATTACTAACATATTCATCATACTTTACTGTACATACTGATATTTTTTTTTACCTCAATTGACCTCCTTGAATAAAAGTTTTTCACAGATATGCCTGAGGCATTAAGCACACGGCCATCACTGTCAGACATCTTGGATTAATGATGTCATCAAGCAAAGAATAACTGGAATGCGAGAGAGTAGCCACTGTGACAATACTGCTGACAGTCTACTGACACTGTCCTCAAGTGGTTTGGAGAAAATTACCATGATTAATGAACCTTAAATTAAGTTAAATTAACTGTCCACAAATGTGGACACCATGCATGAAAGGGTTAATCATACTTTTAACTGTAGTGTGTTGTTCAATATCAGATTTAAGGTTAATCATACTTTTAACTGTAGTGTATTGTTCAATATTAGATTTAAGGTTAATATATATATATATGTGTGTGTGTGTGTGTGTGTGTGTGTGTAAGTCATTTTTTTAATTATTTTTTTTAATTAAATTAAATTGTAAAAACAAGATCATTATAAATATGCAATTACAAATTGCATTTAAGTACATGACATTATAATTTTATCATATTTATTTTATCATAAATGCTTTTCAGTACATTCAGCAGTACACTTACGAAATAAATTATAATTACTTATATTTATGAAATTACATGGCCCACTGCATTCAATATAAAATATAAATGTCAAAAAAAAACTTTCATTTCACAAATATAGCATATAATAAATATAATATAAATATGTATGTAATAAAAAGTCTTGAAAAAATTATTTCTTTTTCACAAGCGATAATCATAAAAGTTTACATGAATACTTGCCAAAGTGCGAATTTTTGTCTAACTTTGTGTGTATAAGTAAGGTTTTAGACTTCTGTTGACAATTTTTTTTTTTTTTTTTTTTTTTTTTTTTTTAAATGCACTGGAAGAAAGAAACAGTTAAAAAGACCTCAGGTGATATGAGAACAAAATACAAAAAGATTTAAAAGACAGATGTGCCTGCTGGGGCATGACGTAAAATGAACTAATGTGTCTGGAGAAGGCGTCATGAAAAATATTAAACAAACACTCATTTCCGTACAAGAGATGGAAGGATGGATAGAAAAAGAATACAGCAATAAATCATCAATGAGTGTCGTTTTATTTGGATGAGCTCCACGACGGTAAATTGGATTGTTGTGCTTTAGTGTGAGGGTTCAGCTCAACTGATCAAATACACAGAGCAAAATCAGCAATAACAACAACAACAAAACAACCCATAATCCTTTGCTTTCAAAATAATGTGTGGGATAACAAAGGAATACATTATAAATGCAAATCATAAGCTGGCAGTTTACCGAAATCCCACATTGTATTATTGTCTAAAAAGACAAAGCAAAAAAGATGGAAATATATTTTTGTTCGTAGCATTTTACCTCATTGTATTTGTTCGCTGTGGCAGCGTGCAGTAATTATACCTGTTCTAGCGCTCAAACAGACAGATTTCAGATGATTCAGTCATAAAAGCACATCTGCAGCGCTGCTCAAGCCTGGTCGTTACATTCACACAATTTCACAGCGAAAAGCAGCTTTATAACTGTCACACTCGCAGAAATGACAGCAATTACATAGAACCGCAATCACTCTGAAACACAGTACAGATGCACAGAGAGAGTAAAAGAGAAAGAATAAAGGGAGGAGAAAAACAGGTCTGGTTATTTAGAGATTTCTGTGTTTAAATAAAGAATTATTTAGTCACCTTCATGTTGTTCCAGTCCTGTATGACTATTTGTTCTTTCACTGAACACAAACAAAACTGCTCTTTATCTACAATGACAACATACAGTGGCCAGCGGCTGTCAAGCTCAAAAATCACCATAACTTTAGTTTGTGCTATTTTCACATACTTTTGAAGTCATACAAGCTTTAAGTAAGGAAAATCTTTCCCTCAATCATAGCTCTCAAAACTCATTTGTGTTCATACAGATTCAAACTTAGTGTGTCATGATTAGTGTTACAAGATGAAAGACCCAAGGACTTTAATGTCAAATTAAAAGTTTTATTTTAAAGCACATTTTAAATCATCCTTATATTAAACTTTTGTAATGCTTTAATCAAGTACACAACTTTGATGCATTTAACATACTTAAGCACATGTAAATAACTTCATTATAAGTTAACTGTAGTCTGTTATCTGATGTATGATTACAAATTAATTTATATACAAACATGTTTTAACAGAAATTACATTAAAGTATATTTTAGTTTACCATTAATGCTTGTTAGTACCTTCAGCAGTACACTTTAACTACATTTCAAAGACAATTATAAAACTACATATAAAGATGTACTAAAGTTCTAAATAAGTATAGGGCAAAAAAAGCACTCCAAAGTTCAGTTTTTAATTGCATTAAATATACATTTATAATACATTGGGTACTATAATGCATTTTCATTTAATTGCAATTAATATCCAATTAAGTGTCTGGAAAAAAATACATCAGCTCACACTTAATTCTATTCTTTTAAAGTATATTATTAATGTAATAAGTTCACTTATGACTTCAGAAGACTTAACATGTTGTTCACCAGTCATATGGACTAGTTTTATTATTCTTATATTGTGTCTTTTTCATTGAATGGAAAAGAGAAGATCATACTTTTTGCCCAATGTCTTCTTTTGTGAAATAAAGTCATGAAAGTTTTTGAACATGAAGATGAGTAAATGAAACAAGAATTTAGATTTCTGTATCTCTTTCAGTAATTCTCAGGGTTGAACACATCCTTATTTTCACTCTTTAATCACAGTGCACAGCACGTAATCACACACGAAACCTGACGTAACTGATTAATGATCATTAAAGGAGAAGTCCACTTTCAGAGCTGTTGTCTGTTATCTGTTATTTTCATTAAAAAAAATACAATTTATATACTTTTTAATCTCAGACGCTCGTCTTGCTTTTCTCTCCCTGATCTCTGTGTATTCTGACTCAAGACAGTTAGGGTATGTGAAAATCATTTCAAAATCATCCCACATAGTACCGACCCAGTCTATGCAAAGTGAAGAAGCAAGGAAGATCAAACACGCTTAACAAAAAAGGTAAAACAGCGATATAGGGCAATTTTGAAGTTGAGGGAGAACATGTGATGGGAGTTTTTCAACATACCCTAACTGTCATGAACTGGAAAAAAAAACAGTTCAGGCAGAGCGAGACAAGACGAGCGTTTGACATTAAAAAGTATTTAAATTGTATTATTTTTATGAAAATAACCGATCGTTTCGCTAGATAAGACCCTTCTTCCTCAGCTGGGATCATTTACAACCGGATTTGGGATCGTTTGAAGCCGCATTTAAACTGCATTTTGGAAGTTCAAAATTGGGGCACCATATCAGTCCCCTCAAATCAGTTTCCCTCAAAAAGCATAATTTCTTTACGACTGAAGAAAGAAAGATATGAACATCTTGGATGACAAGGGGGTCAGTACATTATATATCAATTTTTGTTCTAGAAGTGGAGTTCTCCTTTAAGGAGGGTTATAGTACTAACTGCAATTAACCAGACGTTGTTTCGTTCATTTGCCGGTGTGTCCATTATGAGCTCTCAGAGGAGACAAACATCTGTTCCCACTGTGCAAACCTGACAGAAAGCAAATGGAGATGCTTAAAAACCCAGACAAAACAGTCAAACAGGTGTATCATAGTTGCATCCATTTAGCCATTAAGACTTTGATTCATCTTGGAAACACAAAAGAAGATATGTTTAATAAAACCTAAGAGATTTCTGTCCTTCCATTGAACATCTGTGTAACTAAACCTTTCCAGCTTCGAAAAGTTCCTAAAGGCATCATTAACAAAAATAGTATTTTTCTGAAGAGACACAGTTCCTTTATATGATGAACAGATTTAATTTAGGCTTTTATTCTGATGTAAACAATCAGTACACATACAGATGAGGTCAAAAGTTTACATACACCCTGCAGAATCAGTAAAATGTTAATTATTTTACCAAAATAAGAGGGATCATAGAAAATGCATGTTATTTTTTATTTAGTACTGACCTGAATAAGATATTCCACATAAAAGACGTTTACATATAGTTCACAAGAGAAAATAATAACCCTGTTCGACAGTTTACATACACTTGATTCTTAATACTGTGTTGTTACTTAAATGATCTACAGCTGTGTTTTGTGTTTGTTTCATTGTTTGTTTGTTTAGTGATAGTTGAAAACTTTCTGAATTTGAAGATCAGGGTAAATTTAACTTATTTTGTCTTCTGGGAAACATGTAAATATCTTTTGTAGCTTCTGAAGAGCAGTACTAAATGAAAATAGTAGAAAATAGAAAATAAGAAAAATGTACACATCTCAATTTTGTTAAAAAGTTTTCACCCCCAGCTCTTAATGCATTGTTCTTCCTTTTGAAGCATCAGTGAACATTTGAATCCTCTGTAATAATTGAGTCCCTCAGTTGTCCTCAGTGTGAAAAGATAAATCTCAAAATCATACAGTCATTGTTGGAAAGAATTCAAATACACAAAAAAATGCTGAAAAAACAAAGAATTTGTGGGACCTGAAGGATTTTTCTGAAGAACAGCAGGCAGTTTAACTGTTTAGGACAAACAAGGGACTCATGAACAACTATCACTAAACAAAAACAAAAACAAAAAAAAACACAAAAACACACAGCTGTGGATCATTCAAGTAACAACAACACAGTATTAAGAATGAAGTGTTTGTAAACTTTTGAACAGGGTCATTTTTATAAACTCAACTATTATTTTCTTTTGTGGACTATGTGTAAACGTCTTTCATGTGAAATATCTTATTCAGGTCAGTACTAAATAAAAAATGTCATGAATTTTGTATGATCCTGCTATTTTGGTAAAATAATTAACATTTTGCAGATTTTGCAAGGTGTATGTAAACTTATGACCTCAACTGCATAAAGAACTCATCACATAATCACGTGTGACAGTGTATGTGGGTTACATTTATGGTGTCTTTGTGAACTTCTTAAAGTTGTGGTGTAATGGACTTTCAGTGGAGTGACAGAAATCTCTCAGGTTTCATTAACAATATCTTAATTTGTGTTTCAAAGATGAACAAAAGTCTTCTGGCTATAGAATGACATGAGAGTAAATAAATTGATAAAATTTAAATTTTTGGCCAAAATACCCTTGAACAGTTCCCCTCAAAATTTGTATCTTTTTCCTGGTTGACCTTACTTCTTCAACAAAACAAAAATTTATAGCAGAGAAATCACTGCTTACGTTTTGGTCTGTTTCTCTCAAAGATGGCTTCAGAAGACAAAGTAAACATAAAATATGGTGCACAAGTTATATAGTTTTCTAAAAGAGTTTTATGGTGCTTTTTTGTCTGGCATCTTGACCAGTGTTGGGGGTGATGCATTACATGTAATGTACGTTATGTAATCAGATTACTTTTTTCAAGTAACTAGTAAAGTAATGCATTACTTTTTTAATTTACATAAAAATATCTGAGTTACTTTTTCAAATAAGTAACACCAATTACTGTTTTCCCACTTATTGACTGACAGCTCTCCCGTCCCTATGTTTTAGAAATAAATGCAGAGGCGTTATGTGCTCTGTGTGAACATGTTACTGTAGTTCTAGACTAAATTTCACCATGCATTTATTCATCTCACTTGCACAAAAACGATTCAGTATTTCCCAAAATGAACAAAAACAGTGAAATGCAAACTCTGATGACACAAATGACACAAACCTGCAATCACTGAATATGTTAAATAACACAAATATCCTTTATGTATTTAATCCCATTTGCTGCTGACCTTCGATGATCCAATTCAACAGCAAAAATGACTTTAGATAAACATTTGTCTCTTTTTCTTTTTTGCAATTGCTGAAGTGTTGAACCTTTCCATCCTCTTGAAAGGTTTGTTTGAGTTGCGCCCTCTACTGTACAGACGTGAATTTCAATTTCCTTTAGCCCGAGGCTTGTTCATTTCACGTTTGGTGTGAAAGGGCTTTTACTTTTACAAAAAAATAGAAGCAAGCACAGCCCAGATGATAAAAAGTAATGCAAAAGTAAAATAGCGCATTACCTTCCATAAAAAGTAACTAAGTTAGGGAGTAATGCAATATTGTAATGCTTTTAAAAGTAGTAGCATATTGTCAGCTTTCACTGTATGGAAAAGAGCAGCATGAAGAAAGGACAGAAGGTTGTGTGCATCTGAATTCTCTAGTGCATAAACCTCCTAGACAAAATCATGTCTATATTTGCATCATTTATTAGGAGATACAGAGGTTAATGCTATCATATCTGCTACAAAGCATCTGAATCGTCTGTGTTCAGGAAAGTGTGATGAAGACAGAAAGGAGAGGAGAGAAATCGAATTCAGCAGAACATTAACCTTCTTTATCGGCCTCGAGACCAGCTCATCCTGAACACCTGCTTCATTACCTCTGATCAGCTATTCACTCTCCTCTTAGGGTTGATTTGATCAAATTACCGGGTATGCGAGAGATTTGCGCTGCAAGTAAATTACACTACGTGACAAAACTGATACATGTAAAAACACAAGTACTTCCACCATCAACAAAATTGCGAGCAAGCATGCAAAACTAGATTCTTGTCAACAAGCAAGAAATGGTGAAACATTGAAAAAATGAAATCATCACTGCTCTTTACACTACAAGTGACACAACTAAACTAGTTCCCACTTGCATTGTAGACAGCTTTGTTGATTGTAATGGGAGCATTTGTCTCATGGCTCACTCTCAGTGCAGACGGGTGTTCGTTTCACTGGAGTGTGAAGAGCTTGTGTTTTAGTTTAATCAGCTGATGAGAGCATGAATCAGGGCAGATTAGCACTGCTGCTTTTGATACTGTCAGTCAAAGGCGTTCAATCTCTCATCTCAATTTTCATGATTTAAATTAATCAGAGAGACTCTTATCAAGAGAGAGAGATGTGTCACATCAGAGGATGTCTGAGCGCTCATCATCATCATCATCATCATCATCATCAAACAGCCTACATGAGAGGGATTAGGAGACAGATGGATGTTTTTAACCATCAGGCGAAGTTTTAAAGTGTTAGTTCATCCAAAAAAAAAAAAATGAAAATGTACTCATCTTCACCTCTCGTATGATTTTCAGTGGAACAGTTTTAGCAGAATCTCCAAGGTGCTGTACTTTGTTTTCTTTCAGGTTTAAAGCAACATAATGACAGAATGCTCATTTTTGGGTGAACTATTGCTTTTATATCTGAAGCAGTTTGGCTAACAAACAAAACGAAAGAAACCCCTGTTGAAAGAAACAGCATATGCTGGTTAGGTAGGTTTTGATGCTGGGATGCTGGTTTTAGCTGGTCCTTTGCTGGTTTATGCTGGCTCTTTGCTGGACCAGCATAAACCAGCTAAGGACCAGCATAAACCAGCAAAGGACCAGCATAAACCAGATAAGGACCAGCATAGACCAGCAAAGGACCAGCATACACCAGCAAAGGACCAGCATCCCAGCATTAAAACCTACCTAACCAGCATATGCTGTTTTTTTTTCAACAGGGACAAAAACACACAGAGAGCAAAGCAGACACTTAAACTTTGACAGTGCACAGGCAAAGAGGGGATTGATATATTTAGTGATGCTCTATTTTGGCACATATCAGAAAAACAACTAAGATGGGGAGCAAAGATTATATGTAAGAAGTTGAGAGATATGGTCTTCTTTATTTTCATCACAATTACATGCTAGCTCAAGAAAACATCTTGTGATTTTAATTCCTGTTTATGTTACTGTGAGATTAAAAGAGTTTTAGCTGTAAATCAGGCTGATGCAGTATATAAATTTACAGCACAACTACTTGTGTACTAGTTGTGTACGCAACTAGTCGTGTAAATTTGCACAACTACTTTTACATTCTGCTTATTACGGTTCAGTCTGCATGCTTACATATTGATAGTTACTAAGGAGAACGCAGATTATTAGTATGTTTTAGGGCTGTCAGTTGATTTAAACAATGAATCATGCTCTCTGTATTAACATGAATTATACTGAATCTGCTTTCCAAATGTGGTTTTTGAATATATTTCCTTACTAACCTGCAGCAGTCAGGCGTTCATCTTTATTAACGCAGTTTTTCACTTGCAGAGCATATTTCATACCTGTTTCTATTTATAAATGAATTCACCTGATAAGCAGGATTTGCTTGCTCTCTTATTCCAGTCGTTTGAAACTGTTCTAATGGATGCAGCATCTGGCTTAAATAAATTTAACTATGATAGATAGAAACCTACTATTTAGATAGATAGATAGATAGATACCTACTATTTATAGGTTTCTATCTAAGTACTGGTACTTCTGAATGGGTTGAGGCTGGGATTTAGCGCATTTGAAGTGAAAGTACTTGATGAACATATACTATGTGTGGAGAGCATTCACTCAGTATCGTTATCTCATTTTTGACCAAGGCTTTTAGAGGCTTTTGCATTGGAACTCTTCATATAATATTTATAATTGTAGTGCTGCCAAAATGTTATTCATGGTCCAAAGACTGCCCATTAGATTGACCCAAAATAAATTATATCTCATGTTTAACCACTATAGAGACATCAGAGCCAGCAGCAAATTCCAGAAGATCTGGCTGAGGTGAGGCTGCTTTCGGCGGGTTCATGAGCACTAAATGGCCGCTGACACCCTGGAGCTCACATCTTTGAAAACATCGAAGCAAATTTTCAAATAAATATCATCTTTATTAACAAACCGCATATTTGAAGTCTAAACCTCTGTGACAAAAAAAAAAAAAAAAAAAAACAGTATTATTTATCAAATTTATAGCGGGTTTTGGCTGCCGCCATGACACTTATGTTTGGCTGCTGCCATGAAGCTCTGTTATCACTAGAATATTGCAGTCCTCTCAGCCAATCAGATTCGAGGAAAAAACTGTTGTGTGTGTGTGTGTGTGTATATATATATATATATATATATATAGTAATTAAAGGGGTCATCGGATGCTAAGTTCACTTTTTCATGTTGTTTGAACATTAATGTGTGTTGGCAGTGTATGTACACATCTACCCTATAATCATAAAAATCCATGCAGTGATTTTTAATTAAAAATAATATCCCCTTTTTCAAATGGAGCAGTTCTCAGATGCCTGTCGGTGTGCCGTCACACCCACAAAGGCCGCTGCCACGATACTTGATTGACATGAGCGTTTTACCTCAGCTGTAACAGTCTGACCTCTTTGTTTCGATGTCGGAGCAGGGATGTAAGTTAGACAAGAATATCTCTGATTGAGCGATTGAGGTGTTGTGTTGCTGGATGTAATAATAAACATTGTGGTCGTCATTTATTCCCGACATCTGAGCTGCTGAAGATGCAGTGGATTACATTTGTTTGTGAAGGAAATGCACCTCCCGATCTACATATATCCGTCTATGTTCGCACGAATCATTCATGATCCAGCTTCACTTACAGCAGAAGTGAGTATAAGCGTTCTTTTATGAATCTTTGCGATCACCTTTCCTTATAACGTGGTAGTTAGGAAGTTTACCGGCTAAACGCGGCTAAATGGGGCTAAAGTAAACAAGCTTGTCATTCCACAGAGAGAAGAGAGGGGCGGGGCGAGCAGAGCTCATTTGCATTTAAAGGAACAACCCCTTAGAATGAGATGATTTTTGCAGAGCTCATTTTGACAAGGTAAAAAAGGTGTTGTTTTACAAAACCATTGAGAAATTTTAATCAAAGTATATTATAGACTTTTCATTAAGACCCTAAAGAATCATATCAACTTGTGGAAAATGGGCATCCGATGACCCCTTTAAAGACACCTACTGTTAAGTTAGTACAACGTGATCTGGCCACACACTTGTGTCCTCATTCATTCTCATTTTCGACAGGTCAGTTCTGGCTTCAACATATTTCCTCATTAGCACAGAGAACGTCAAGAATAATTAGTCTAGCCATAGCCAGGTGCTCAAATGCACACCAAAGAGCTGCGTCCCTCGGTCTCCAGCTCTCTCTCTCTCTCTCTGTCTCTCTCTCTCTCTCTCTCTCTCTCTCTCTCTCTCACACACACACACACACACACACACATTATTCTGTTAAATCGTGTACAGAGGTTGTGGCAGTCAGATGTGTCCCCACGGGCATAAGCGTTTACAGCACGTCTCTGTGTTTGACTCTTTTAATGAACAGTCAGCTACACTTAGAAAAACATCTCGCTTGCCTCTCATCTGTTTATCGCCTATTTCTGGGGAATTTAATTAAAAATACCCAGAGGAAAAAAACGAATCACAGTAAACCTTTTGAAAAGTTGACTATTTTCTCAGCAGTTATATAACAGTTTAGTACGCTGTTCTCTGGAGTATTTGATTCCACCGGTCAGTGCAGCCGGCATACTTCACTTTACTAAAACGTGACTAAAGCGGGTCAAAAAAGCATGTAAAAATGAACTTTTAATATTCTTTTTTTTAACATTAATTAAATCACTTGTGATGAGATTGCAGAAAGTCATTACAAAATAGAACATTTAGTATAAACTGAAATATGTATGAAGTATGAGCACTACGTATTATTTTTATATCAGGTACCCTTTTAAAAGAACACTCAAGTGCGTCTATTTCACAAGGGTTATTTAAGGTATGTGTGAGTATGATATGAATGTGGGAGGACACTCTGGACACAAACTTTATCTTCAGGTAGACCTCTGGGTGATATATGAAAGCTTTTCTATTGCTGAGTTATTCTGCTTTTCACTGCACACTGCAAAAAGGCACTTGTTGGGTAACAGAAGTGGGCGGGAGGTTGGCTGTATATAAGCCGTCAGCCTCTTCGCCAGCAACGTGACAGGAGTGGAAGAGCTAATGAAGCACATTAGTGTGGGTGATGAGAAAGACACAATCCACTCATGATATGATATACAAAAAAGGCTGATGGTCTCTAAACGATACACTCGATTTCAATAGACACACTGAATGAAGTGTGTTAAAAACCTTAAATGGGTCACACATCATTATACACAAAATAAAGACTTTTAGGTAAATGAGATAAAGTCCAGGGATCAGAGTTAAGCTAAAGGTCAAGGTTTAGCTAGTTAGCATGACCTCATTAGCCACTGCTTATAGATTTTGTAACTACATCATCTGACTGCAAAAAGCATCTTTCTACCGTACATGTAGCCAGTTTGAACAGAATTTTTCATTTATCGTTCCAATTATCCAGTCTGGGTGCTATGCACTTTACTTTAAACTCAACAGAAACGGCTTGTCAAATGTTAAAGTTGAAATTCAGAGTTAAACCTTTTCCGAATAAATGAGCAGATATCAAAATGCCCTACAATTATCTATGCTCTCCCACTGCTAATTTAAAATCTGTGCTTGGGTTACTAAGCTGCAGCACTTTAACAATCTTTCAATAAATATAAAGCGCATGTTGACAGATTTTGGTAACAAATATGGTGTTAAATAACAATAATAAAAAAAGTTTGGGATTCAATTCAATTCAATTCAATTCAAGTTTATTTGTACATCAAGTTGATGTACATATGTATATGTATGGTAAAAATCAGTTAATGATGTAATCAAACACCAAAATTCGGTAGTGCGGTATGTTGTTTCAGGGTTGCCATCATCTGAAGTCCTCTGAGGGGTTGGCGTCATCTCTTCTTAGGTGTTCTGGATCCAGACTGAAGCTTGTGTAATTCCTAGTTTCCACGAGATGTCAATCATGTGGCAGAAACCGAGAAACAGAGACATAATTAGCGTAGCTGCTGTTCCAACCAAGCAAAAATGATTTGTTCAACCCATGCTAAAGAATAATAATGTGCATTTGATCAGATATGACTGCAGTACAAGATAATGAGATGCATTATTTGAATGCTTGGCTAAAAAGATGTGTCTTTAATCTAGGTTTAAACAGAGAGAGGGTGTCTGAACCCCGACCGTTATCAGGACCGCTATCCATTTATATTATCCGTTGTCATATGCACTGATTTATGTTTCTGATTGAACACATGTAAGCGATAGAAAGTGTGTCTTTTTTTTATTAAGAGTTAAGAAAATCCACCTCCGAGAGAAGAGATTTGTGCTTACGCACTTTGATGCACTCCCACATTACAACAATGCGCTCTAGACATTTGTCATTAAAATAACACCATAGAAACCACATCATTTCCGTCTGTGGTGCTAGATCACTTGATAAGGTCCGCAAACCCTTTGCATGGAAACTAAGCCGCAAAAAGAATAAATAAAAAGCTTTCTTAAAAAGGCAAAAGAACGCATGAACGTTTTCTTAATATGATCATTAAAAACCAACAGACTGGTAAAAATGCGGGACATTTTCTTAATATGCGATGTGCGGGAAAAGGGGTGAAAATGCTGTGCGGTACAACGCAAAGCAGGACAGGTGGTCACCCTACCCCAAATGCGACTGCCCCCAAATCCCAAACATCTGTTTGGGAGCCAAATGGGAAAAAGCTCTTCCTACTTTAGTGGACTTTGCTATCCTAGGTACTACCAAAAGCCAAGAGTTTTGCGACCTTAGGGAGCGTGATGGATTGTAGCGTGGTAGAAGACTATTTAGGATTGCAGGAGCTAAACCATTAAGGGCCTCATAGGTAAGAAGCAATATTTTGCAACTGACGCAGAACCTAATAGGTAGCCCGTGCAGAGACTGTAGAATTGGGGTAATATGATCATATTTTCTTGACCTGGTAAGGACTCTAGCAGCTGCATTTTGGACTATCTGTAGCTTGTTAATTGAAGGTGCAGGACAACCACCTAGTAGTGAATTACAATAGTCCAGTCCAATCAAGATGGAAGAATGCTGTTTTTGTAACATGAGAAATATGATTTTCAAAAGACAAGTTGCTGTCTAATATAACACCCAGCTTTTTGACTGTAGAGGAAGTAACTGTACATCCGTCTAGTTGCAAATTATAATTCAAGAGATTCTGTGCACTGTTTTTTGGTCCCATAAGTAAAATCTCTGTGAATTTAATGGGAGAAAATTATTGGTCATCCAATCTTTTACATTTTTAACACACTGTTAATTCCGATAATTTATAAATTTCATCTGGTCTTGTTGAGATATATAGTTGAGTATCATCAGCATAACAATGGAAACTAATCCCGTGTTTTCTAATAATATTACCAAGGGGAAGCATGTATATTGAAAATAGCAGAGGACCTAGGACAGATCCTTGTGGCACTCCATGCTTTACTGGTGATAACTGAGATGACTCCCCATTTAAATAAACAAAGTGGTAGCGATCGGAGAGGAAGGATCTAAACCATCTTAAAGCCTGCCCTTGAATACCTGCATAGTTTTGGAGTCGATCTATGAGTACGTCATAATCTATAGTGCTGAATGCAGCACTAAGATCAAGTAAACCTAGCAATGAGATGCTGCCTTGGTCTGACGCTAGAAGCAAATCATTAGTGATCTTAACAAGTGCCATTTCTGTGCTATGATAGGGCCTAAAACCTGACTGAAATTTTTCATTTTTTCTGTGAGATAATTTTTTTTTTTTTTTGCAAGAAGGAGCACAATTGAGCAGACACAACTTTTTCTAAAATTTTAGACATAAATGGAAGATTAGAAATGGGTCTGTAATTTGTCAGTTCACTATGGTCTAGTTGTGGTTTCTTAATAAGAGGCTTAATAACCGCCAGCTTGTCACACCACTAACTAACTATTACCTACAACTTTTACCTTAATAAACTCCTAATTTACTGCTTATTAATAGTAAGTAAGGTACAGTAGTAGTATAGGTATGGGGTAGGATTAAGGGATCTAAAATTTTGTCATGCAGAATACAGTATTAATATGTGCTTTATAAGTTTAAACAACCAATATGCTAGTAATATGCATGCTGATTAGCAACTAGTTAACAGTGACTTTGGTCACCTCTTCAGCAGGATCTGCAGAGCTGTAGGTGCTACACACAGTAACAAATGGCACAAGTTTTGACAAATTTTACCAAATTTTCATATTTTCTTGTTTTTTTTTTTCTGTTGTTTTGGAATAATAATATCTATACTTCATCCCTATTTTCTCACTGTGACTGGATTGGCCAAGTTTCTGATCCCTGAATAGCTGTCGCTGATGTGGACATATGTTAATGTATTCAGATTTACTTTCAAGATTTCATAATAAGAGCTTAACCGTAGTTTAATTTTAATAAAAGATCTTTTTGGGTGGAGTACTGAAAATACAGTATACATGTAGTAAAGTACAACCCTGTTAATTAAAACAATGAAAAAACATCTGATTTCTCATTATATGACTGCTTTAAAACACTAAAATTACATTTTGGAATAGCAACGGCATGATTTAAACATTGCAAATAAGCCAAGTAACAGAAATGAAAACACAGTGAATAGTATTTATTAATTAAACAATATAAACATAATCTCCAGTTCTTGAGACAGAACTCCAGAAACCCTGAGCTGTTTCATGTTTTATGTAGGCTATAATATCTGTAATAACATCTCAGTGGGCTGGAGGTAAATTACTTAGCAGATGAGACAATCATATCTCCAAACAAATAAAACATCACACTTTATATTTAACCTCGGGGAGCAATATTCAGCAAAACCATTTATCAGAATATCCTCAGAGATCTGCGGCTGATGATAATAGCTGCTTCTGGGTAGAACATAAAATTGTACGTGCTGTACGGTCACGAAGGATGATTTGAGTCAATTTCAACCTCAATAGCGGCCGAACACATTTATACTGGCAGTACGGAGATCTGACATCTACTGCTGGCATCCATATAGAGAGTCGTAGGATGAGAGACAGGCAGAAATACCCAGAAGAGCTGAAGAACGTGCTGACTCATGCTAGCTAGTGAATCTTAGCGTAATGAGGGGCTAAACTACATCTGATAAAAATCCTGTTTAATAAATCACAAGCCTATACCGTCTTAAAAGATACAGCAGAAATAGATTAACACTAAAGCAAGTAACTTCAGCATGTAATTCAACCCAAATTTTGTGCTACAGAATGATTCCTTGCGCAGCTTGCTGATGTTTTATTACTTTTCTAAGTAATCAGGCTTATGATATCTCTTCTCCAGAATATCACAGAGACTCTGTGGTTGTTTTGTCAGTATGCAGCCACCCAGAGCACCCTAGCATTCAGAACAAAACTGCATACTGTAGCATTTTAAACCATTTTTCCAGACCATTTTCTTAAAAGAGAAGTTCACGTCCAGAACAAAAATTAACAGAAAATTTACTCACCCCCTTGTCATCCAACAAGTTCATGTCTTTCTTTCTTCATTCGTAAAGAAATTATGTTTCTTAAGGAAAACTTTTCAGGAATGTTCTCCATATAGTGGACTTCTATGGTGCCTGCGAGTTTGAACTGCAGTTTAAACGCAGTTTAAATGCGGCTTCAAAGGGCTCTAAATGATCTCAGCCAGGGAAGAAGGGTCTTATCTGATGAAATATTTTCTAAAAAAAAAAAAAAAATTAATTTATATACTTTTTAACCTCAAATGCTCATCTTGTCTAGCTCTGTGATGCACATGCGTTCTCTGTGTAATCCGGGTGAATACAGTCATGGTATGTCGAAAAACTCCCATCTCTTTTTCTCCTCCAACTTCAAAATCGTCCCAAAACTCATCGCTGTTTTACCACTTTGTAAATACTGGGTCGGTACTTCTGCAGCGATGTAGGATGATTTTGAAATTGAAGAAAATTGAGAAAATGAGATGGGAATTTTTCAACATACCATAACTGTATTCACCCAGATTACACATAGTACGCATACACATCGCAGAGCTAGACAGTATAAGTATAAAAAGTATATCAATTGTACATTTTCTTTTTTAGAAAATAACCAATTGTTTCGCTAGATAAGACCCTTCTTCCTCAGCTGGGACACGAAAACTATAAGATCACCTGTATTTATATACAGCTTTCCTGAAAGGCAATGCCAAAGTCATGGGTTTGATTTCCAGGAAAAGCAAGAACTGATAAAATATAAACATGTAGCTTAAATGCAATGTAAGTTCCTTTGGATAAAAGGATCTACCAAATACATTAATATAGTCTAGTCTAAATATGGTTTTATATTTACATACAATAACAATTTACATAGAATATAGATGACAAATGGATGAATTACACTGGTAGGCAGAATCTACCATAGTTAAAAATTAAATACACTAAAATGTATTTAACCCTTTAACTGTCACTCCCGTTTTTGAACACAGACATAAAAAGGCACTATCCGGACTTAAATTTTTAAAATTTATAAATGAAAACATTTTGTAATATGATTTTGATGTACATTTTCCATGGTAATGCAATGTCTGATTTTAAAATGCCTTTCAAAGGATGAATTTTTGGATTTTAAGTTTTGAACTGATATATAATTCCTTATGATTTCTAAAGCGTGATAGGGAAAAAGGAAATGAAGAAAGCCTTTTGTGACAAAGGTCAGAACTCATGATATAGATTTTTTAAGTTGCACTCTTGACATATATTAATCTATTACCTTTCATACAAAATTTATAACAACAAAATATGGTAGAATATCTATTTAGGAGTTTAGACCTTTCCAGTGACGTATAGTTTGTCATGATTAGATTAGGATTTATCTGTAATATGGTGAAGTAAACTTAGGCGTCCCACAGAGTGGACGGTGACAGTTAAAGGGTTAAAATACTAAGGGCTAAGCATACAACAAATACATTTACATATTATGTACTTAATAAAAAAAAAATACCCTGCAATTGTACTTTTAGCATACTAAACTGGTATATTTAAGGTATGCTTAACTGGAAAAACTAATTTTGTACTTAATGCACTTTAATTGTGTGGAATTAGTGCTTAAGTCCAACTAAAGATACACTTAAGTATATTTGATTGTGCAAAAGTGGAACTTTAGGTACACTTAAAATATTTCACATTTAGAGACCAATATTATTTAAAGATATAGAGCATACAGTCCTTATCAATAGTTACATTAAAACATTTTTTAGGCTTAATATTAGGAAATATGTATTGTGCACAAGTAGTACTCCAAATAAAGTTTAATTACAACTTTCTTATAAATTTTATAGCAGTAAGTCTCGAGCGATATGTCAGTAAATATGTTAACAGACTTGAACTATACTTAGTATAAAATAAATGCATTTTAAATCTATTACTTTTTTACTAGGGTAACCAATCATATCTGAAATCATTTACATAGTGAAGTCTTAAAGGCATAGTAGCCACAGGTTGTTTTTTTAGTCCATGTACTGATGCGAAACCCCATTTTCCCCAGAATATAAAATGGACTAGTTTTGGCCATTGACTAGTTTTGAATACCAGATGAGTTTGTTTTATTAGGCAGACCTGACAACCTTGAATCAGTATTCAAAATTTCTCTTCATTTTTTGGTCTTTTGGTGAGCTAATCCATTAAGGGTGTGTTCACAATTGCCATGTCTGGTTCGATTAAAACGAACCCTGGTGCGATTGCTCTTGCTTCAACCCGACCAATCAAGTTGTGAACGTATCACTTTGCCTTTAGGTTCAGTATCTTTAGGTTCGCTGTGAAAAATGCCAGTGTGAATGCTACGCAGACCAGGACCAAATGTATCATTTTCCTTTTTGGTCCGGACCAAATGAACCAAACGAATCGAACTACAAGTGTGAACACACCCTTAAAGATTAGTTCACTTCTTGAATAAAAATATCCTGATAATTTACTCACCCCCATGTCATCCAAGCTGTTCATGTCTTCTTTCTTCAGTCGAAAAGAGTTTAAGGTTTTTGAGGAAAACATTCCAGGAATTATCTCCATATAGTGGACTTTAATGGGAGCCAATGGTTAACCCATTAATAAGTCCAAATTGCAATTGTTTCAATGCAGCTTTAAAGAGCTCTACACGATCCCAGTCAATGAATAAGTGTCTTAACTAGCGAAACAATATCATTTTTTTTTTTTTTTAATTACAATTCATATACTTTTTAACCACTAATGCTCATCTTGCTAGCTTGATTTCACACATTACGTAGTCATGTTGCAAAGGTCAAGCTTGACGTAGGCGGAAGTAACGACCCAGTGTTTAGCAAATGTGTAAAGAAAGTCAACAGCCTTTACAAAAAAAAGGTAAAACAACATTGGATGACTTTGAAGTTGGAGGAGAAAATGAGATGGAGTTTTTCACCCTACCCTACCTTTTTGAACCAATGTACACAGATGAAGATCTAACCACGACTGACCTTTCCAACGTGATTACATAATGCATGAAGTTGAGGTAGCATCAGATGAGCATTTGTGGTTAAAAACTAAATACATTTTTTTTTTTAGAAAATGACAGAGCGTTTCGCTAGATAAGACCCTTATTTCTTGGCAGGGATTGTGGAGAGCCCTTTGAAGCGGCACTGAAAGAAAGACAGGAACATCTTGAATGACATGGGGGTGAGTAAATTATCAGGAAACTTTTATGCTGTGAACTAATCATTTAACAACGGCTTCGATAAACAACAGTTCTACAACTTTGACTAGAAAGTGCGCTTGTCTCATGCAGGTCAAATCAGAGGTTGGTGTACAGTGCCAGGTACTTGTAGGACAGCTGACAGTACTTTCCTGTGATTGGTACTAGATCAAAAGCAAGTGCCTGTCGCTCTCCTTGCTGTCTCTCTCAATCAAAGAGGCTTTTCATTTCCTCCGAGCATCCTGTGGATGTCACCTTCTCCTGTCTTCTCTGTTTGTCTGTGTACCTTTCATTTCCAGCCTATAAACACATGTATAACCCCATGACTCTTCATTTCACCTCCCACATTCACCACAGGAGTGCTGCAAGGTGGATGGTAATTCATTTTTCTCTTTTGATTTTCTCCTATCACAGATAAATCCGTTGCTCAGCTGGGCTCTTCATGCCTCGTTCTATGCCAAACGCCACATCAAAGAGGAACAGAGGATGGGTAGAGCGCTGAGAATGAGGGATGAAGGAAGAAACTTGGTTTGCCAGGACCAGCACAGTGCCAGGCCTGCATCCTCCAGTCTGCCATTCAGGAGTTTCAGAGGCACCGGAGGAAGCTCTCCACGCTCCCGTCCCATATTCATTCCCTTGCCTTCAGGGGCCTCAGACGCACAGTACTGCCAAATCCTTAATGAAAGAAACACCGTCAAGAATCGACAAGGCTGGCAGAAGGACAGAGCAGCCATTTGGAGATTATCGAACTACTGTTCTCACCGTTTACATCAGTGACAAACCAACACACGCTTTAGTTACCTGAGGAAAAAAGCAATTCACGTGCTGATTTGGTAGGGGAGAGTATCACTGTGCCTTATTCAGCTTCAATGCAACATCCGAAGAGCATAAAAATAGCTACTTCATAAATATTAATAATTACTGTAATTGCTTTAACAGCTCAGGATGTAGCACATCCAAATATTCATTTTTTAATTAAGGAGTGGTGTACACTGTAAATATAACCACCCTTTAATGCTTTTATAAAAAAAGGTTACGACATATTAAAAAATATTAAAGCTACATTTTATCTGTCATTATGTGTTTATTGGTGAGCACTTAAAAACCTGTGTTTAAATCTGTTTTCTTGCTTTACACTGAATCATTATGTTTTTTAATTTTGTGCTGTTGACTAGGATTTGATGGGATATTCTAGATTTCTGGCCACATCATGTCCATAAACAGAAGGTCTGGCTTGTGTGTGGGTTCAAAAGAGCATCTGTAGCTTGTTGCTTCAATAAACAGTGTTGTTGCATATCATTTGAACTAGTCTGCTAGGTAGTGTTTAACAAGGAGAGTTTTCATCCGCAATCCTCGTTGACCTCCGAACAACCAAAAAGAAGTATATTTCAAGTTTATTTTATTAAGTATACTTAAATAAATTTCAAGTATAGTTTTAAGTATACTTTATGTAGTTAGTATACAAATATCAGTGTACTAAAAGTATACTTTTAAGTGTAGTATTTCAATACTCCTTGGGACTAAATTGGCCACTTTGTAGTATATAAAAGTATACCTTTAAGTATACTTTAAGTATAACAGTAGTAAAGTTTGAGTACACAACTAGTTTACATCTATGTTTTCAGTTTGCACTGCAAGTATACTAAAAACGAACTTATAGGTATACTGATAGTTTACTAATTAAATACCTTTTTATGCATTTTTAGTACACTTTAAAGTATAGTCTCATTTAACTACTAGTTTAGTAGTTTATAATGCAAGTATGCTTGTAAGTGAACTTTACATCATACTTTAAGTATACTACTATGTCTCTATTTAGGTATTAATTTGTACATATTTTGTTATATGAATATCTGAACATACAAAACATCAAAAGAAAGAATAGGGTATCTGCTTCTAAAAAACATTTCATTCTAGCTTCATTCTTTTTTATAAACACTTGAATGTGGGTAAGTTTAATAAATAAACAAGATTTTGAACAAAAAGGAAAAAAAAAAAAAAAAAGACTATTCATGATAGTCACAAAAGTTTTACATATCTATGGGTTTTTTGCTGTTTTATGTCTGATGATTGTGTTAGATTACATGTGGAAGCATCTGTTGTTTCGGTTTCTTCTTCACTATGTGTATTTGGAAATTCTGTACAGAAGATGTGCAATAGTGCCCCTATAACAATGAAAACGGGTTCTCAGAGCACAAGTATAGCTCATATATACTTAGACTTTTTCTAAGTATAAGTCAAGTATACTTAGATGTTATTTTAAGTATATTTCTGAGAAGTATATGAAGCACATTTCTGAGAAGTACATAAAAAGTAGACTGAAAGTATACTTTCCTATTTTTAGTTTAAAAGAAGTATACTAATAGCACACTTTAACTTCTTTTTTGTAGTTCGGTTATCTTGGTTCCTTGTGGTACAGACGTTAATTGCACACACCGAGATCTTCTGCAGAAAGACAGCAGCAGTACCTGTACCAAATGGCCAAAATAGCTACAACTAGAAAAAACAGGCATGCTTAATCATCACACCCTGTTTTTGGTTTGTTTAGATGTCTCTGGATGCTTGTTTGGTGCTTCACCAAGGTTCGGATGACAGTGTTCACATTTATTCATATGAAGTTGTCACCTTTAATTTATATAGCACTTTATATAATACAGATTGTTCTAAAGCAGCTTTACAGTGATAAACAAGAAAATGATTCTTTGATCTAAAAAGCTCTAAGAGGCAACAGTAAACAACCATTATTCAGTAGAAATCAGTTCATTGTTGATTCAGTTCAGTTTAATAACTGTGTACAGTCCATCAATATGGAATAAGTTTAATTAATCTATTAAGCAGCCCTTGAGAAAGCCATACAGTCAAGTAAATAATATTGCCAAACATTAAGTGTCCCCAACAAGGCAGGCCAAAAGGCAATAGTGGCAATGAACCCCCATCTCTGATTGCAATAAAATGAAATGAACCGCACTAAGAGAGCATTCGCACCAGTTTGCTTTAATCAAGCCAAACCTGCCAAGTGTGAACACAACCTCATTTGCTCACATTTTTCCTGCTATAAGCTATGTTTCATTGGACATTCTTCTTACTATAAGTGGGTCTTGATGCAGCATGACAGATTGCTCTTATGTTGTGATTAATGGTAACCAAGGGGATTCTTCAAATCATCAGATTCAAGAGCAGTGGTGAAGCACTTACATAAGAGAACTACTCCCTTAATAACATGCTGTATTATTTTTAAACCACAGATGGCAATAGAAAGGCCAAAGATCCATAGCATTTTACACATTAAGAAATAAACAGTGTTTTTGTGAAGAGTCTAAACAAAGAGTATTTTGCGAATATTATGCACTCACATGGGATTGTGAGGAAAAGTTAACCATGGTTTTGTTCCAGTAAAAGTTGTAGTATTTTTTATTTTTTGGTGTAGCAAAACCATGGTTAATTTGTGTTTACCATGGTTTAACTAGAATGACCATGATTCTTTGGTCTTATTTGTAGGAAAACCAAGGTTTCAAAAGGGTGTATTCATAATAGTTTTCCATCCACAAGTTTCCTACGCCCCATGAGGCCTTTGCATCAAAAGTGGGAGAGTCTTCCGGTTTGCAGTAAACAAGCGAGATGTGACACTCATTCATTCAACAGTTGACAGTAGTGGCAAATGAAGCCTTATGAAGCACTGACTCTTTCCTCTGTTTCGGGAAAAGATTCAAAGCTTAGAGTGTGTCGAAAACAGCGCAATCTGGTGGTTAGTAAAAAATAAAGCAGCCAAAAGCCTGTAAAAGACACTTGGTTGGATGAAACATTCACCACACCTTCCACAGATCGACTCATGTTACGTGCACAAATATAAATCTAACAGTGTGTGTTTGTTTGTTGAATTTCTGTCATTGATAAATACATTTACCCATTAAACTGTGGCATTAAATGCTAGTACGAATATCCATATGATGTAACAGAAGAATAATGTAAACAGTGCATATGGCAAATATTTAATTTTCCGGAAATAATTTGTATTTTTCATATTACTTGTATGACTGGGTTTTATTAATATAAATGAATTATTAAGATCTGGGGATTTGAACCAACACACAAAGAGAATCGCGCATGGGACTGGAAAGTGAGGTTTCGTTTGTCACTGGTTTCGTGATTTCTACGTCAAAAACACAAGCCTCGAATTGAGGCTTTATCTGGCACACCCCTTCAAGGAGAAGTCCACTTCCAGAACAATTCACAAATAATTTACTCACCCCCTTTTCATCCAAGATGTTCATGTCTTTCTGTCTTCAGTCGTAAAGAAATTATGGTTTTTGAGGAAAACATTTCAGGATTTTTCTTAATATAATGGACTTTAATTGTGCCCCCGAATTTGAACTTCCAAAATGTAGTTTAAATGTAGCTTCAAAGGGCTCTAAACGATCCCAGCCGAGGAAGAAGTGTCTTATCTAGCGAAACGATCTGTCATTTTTTTCTGAAAATAAAAATGTGTATACTTTTTAAGCACAAAAGCTCGTGTAGAAGAGGTTCTGTAATGCGCGTTCACGACGCTACATACTATTGAATCACATCGAAAGGTCACGCTGAACGTAGGCAGAACTACAAACTCAGTGTTTACAAAGGGAACGTGCAAAGACTAAGAAAGTGCAAGTAAGTCAAACGCTGTTTACAAACAAAAAAGTATGACATGTCGGACGATTCTGAAGTTGTAGGAGAAAACCTTTTTGAGCCGAAGTACACAGGCGATGAACTTAGCCGTGGGAAGTTCGGATCATTTTATCGACTCAGACCATTGAGTTTGTTTAGCGAAATGAACAAATCTTTTTTCTAGTCATTTCGTTAATTTTAGCAAAATCAGCATCATGTGACAGCCCCATAAGATGAACGAACGACTCGAAAAACCCGAAGACTGGAAACAGGTGAACCAATTCCAGTAAAGAACTTAATAGGATGTTGTGCATGTGCGACTGAACGAATCGCTCCCCGAGACGACTCGTTCTTCAGGAGTCACATTAAAGATTCGTTCAAAATGAACGAATCATTCAAGAACGACCTGTGGAGGTGCATCTGAGAGCCTGTGCTACGTGAGCTTTTGTGCTTAAAAAGTATACAAATTTTTATTTTTCGAAAAAAATGACAGATCGTTTCGCTAGATAAGACCCTTCTTCCTCGGCTGGGATCGTTTAGAGCTCTTTGAAGCTGCATTTAAACTACATTTTGGAAGTTCAAAATTGGGGGAACAATTGAAGTCCATTTTAAGAAGAAAAATCCTGAAATGCTTTCCTCAAAAAACATAATTTATTTACGACTGAAGACAAAGACATAAACATCTTGGATGACAAGGGGGTGAGTAAATTATTTGTAAATAATAATCTGGAAGTGGACTTCTCCTTTAACACAAGCTCCGATGCCTCTGTTCAAATGTCACATCACTAGTTAAGTCATTCAGGATTTAGCGATCCAAACTTGCTAACGATGTGGGAGCACAGCTTCGAACAGCACATGTTGTCCCTGAGCACCGTAATGACATCTCTCATAAAGGTTTGCAACTTTACAAAGTAAACAATGATCCAAAAAACACTTTCAATATCCCTCCTCGTTCCCTTGCTCCTCTGTCCTCCATCCTATGACCAATCGAGCTCAGTCATTTTGTAGGACATCTCGATTCTCTAATTACACCCCAAGGAGGTGAGGATCGAGGAGTGAGGACGCTTCCTGAGGAGTCATGAGGGTACACAGGTGTATCCTTTGCAGAAGTGTTTTATCGACTAAATGTGACGCACGTATAAATTCTCCTCCCCCTTCACATCTGTCGTAATAATTTACATCTATATTTTACCTTTGCAGTTTAAATAATGTCATATATTTAAACAGGGCATCTTGATTTACTCATATTTAAATAACGAAATTTAACAACATATGGGCAGATCCCTTTAGCGCAGCTGATGACGCTTTGAAGTGAGGCTTGAGTGGTCAGGAAAATTCCAATATTCATCCTTTTCCTTGCGTCCCCTCCCATCATGAAGGGGTGGAGCTAAGACGCGAGGAAAAGAAGCAAGGAAACGAGGATGCACAAATAAGAAATGAGAAGCACCCTTAGCCTCTAGCTAATTAGCACACAAAAAAGCATTGGTAGCCTATACTACTACTGCTGCCTCACCGGAAGTTGTACCCACGTTCTTTTTTACAGTAGTGCCCCTCGGAAACAGGTGGATAAAAAGCGTTTTAATTATATGTGATGCAGGTCACCCCCTGAGTGTCTTTGAGCATTTGAAATGACCTGACCCGTGATAAGAGTTGCCAGGTCTGATACACAAAACAGTACAATTGCTAATAAAAACTAGCCCACAAGTGTTTCCCCGGGTTCCCTTCGTCTAAACTGCATTCCGGAGTGATCGTTTAAAACCGTGGGATGAAACCTGTGGCAACAGTGTAAATGTAGCGAAATTCCGCTTTAAAACCATGGACTTGGCAACACCACGCTCAGCGTTTCACTAAAGATTGGAGAGAATCCTCACGGTCATTACTGTAGACACGCTAGCGGCCTAGTGTTGTGTGTTGACACGAAGAGTGAAAATTAGACAATAAAACACATTATCGTGTTTTACAAGCGGAGATAACAGGAAAATCAGTACCTGAATGGCGGAAGCAGAGAAAATGTCTGAATCCGGAAGACCAAGATCGAGGAACAAAAACGAGCGTAAACATTGGTACGTCATACAAGGTGGAAACATTTGATGATGGGGGAAAACCCCAAGGTGCTTCACATTGTTGGACAGGTAAGAAAATGAATTCTTGTGTAATTAATGTTTATGGTATATGCTGCTTTCTAAAAGCGTTTGAGAATCACTTCACTCGTTCATCATGGGGAAATTTAAAGGGGACCTATTGTGCAAAAAATCACTTTATAAGGTGTTTAAACACAGTCGTGTGGTGGCAGTGTGTGAAAACAGCAAGCCTAATTATTATTATTTTTTTGAATAATCCCAATAAATCATAAAGGTGCCCCAGTAAAAATCTGCTGTGCCCCAGTAAAATCTCAAGTTTGAGTTATAGTTTACTTTATTTGTCAGTGTATTAATTTAGATTGATAATCCCAAAATAAAGAAATTAATCTATATGCAACAACCGAATTAACGCTTGTAAAAGCAACGCAGTTTAACGTCCTGGGGTCGGCTAACCCGCCGGCGGAAGCACTCCCATATTTTCCAGATGTCAGCAAAAAGAACTTGAATTGCTCCCTCAATTTTAATTGGACACATAAAAGTAATACATCACCTGAATCTGTAGAAAGTTTACTTTTATTTGTGTACGCTTTATTTGTGTACTTTTATTTGTCTACAACATATCAACAAACGTTCGTGGTTTTTGTAAATAAAGAAAATATACAGGGTGTCATTTCAGTCTTCTCAGTCTCCGTGAATATCCAGTTTAAATGCGTCATTAAAATGAACTAAAACTCAGCGAATACATGACACACAAACACCAGAGATATGTCTATAGAAAGCTTGGAATGTCTACTTTTAAATGAAGTAAGTTTAATCGAAAACACATATTCTGTGTGTAAGTAATCCATATGAAACCAATACCATGTCCTGTTTTTCCCATCTGACCTCATTACCGCTAATTAGTTCACGCCCACGCGCTGTGGCGCTATTGTTATTATAAACATCCACGTGAGAGACGCGCGAAATGACCGCCCACATCAACTCGTAAACAAAGCGGCAACGTGTTTGTGTCGTTTTTGGAAGCAAGCGCTGAGAGGAAAAAGCCTTGTATTTACTCCAGATGAGGACGTGCTGAGAGGAACAGGCTAAGCTTGTTTATCTCAGAAACAGAACGCGAGCGCGGCTACAGTCATCTGACGAGAGGATCTTATACAGTGTAAGTAATGTTTCTTATTGGCATTAGATAATGTCTTGTTGAGACATAAACTTGAATGCATTTACTAGTTGGACTTTTTCCAAAACTATAATTCCTGACTAAAATATGTGAAATCGAGTGCAACATTTTGAAATATCATAGGCAACTTTTCAATGCATCTGTAAGGCGTCAGGAATGTTTTATGTTTCATAAACAAATTGACATTAAAGTAGGGCTAATGTTTAGACGTAACATTACGAATGTATAAGAATGCTTAGACCAGTCTTTAACGTTGAATACTCTGTCTGAAAATATCTGCTCAAACGTGTACATAATGTGCTTAATAATAATTTAGTTTCTCAGATGTTGTTTTTATAATGTATAATAATAAATACAAAGCATGTGTGCATATGATAGCTATAAAATCACATGGGCAATATTAGTGATTGCTAATGTAACAATATTGCTCCAGGCCTATCAACATGTGCACTGATTCATTCATTTATTTATGTTAGTGACTAGATACCTATATGAATATTTTTTTGGGATAGAAATTATAGAACTAATACTTTTTTTTAGCAAGGATGCTTTAAATTGCTCCTGATATTAACATGCTCACATGTGTTTTTTGTTTTGCTTTAGTTGTTTGTGATCTGATACCTGCACAACAGATGAATCCTGCAAACTTTTCTTCTGACAGCGCTGTACCAACATCAGATCTTCAACTACACTGATATTCTATTGGTAAAACAACTTCCTTGACTACTGATGATGAGTTTTGCAAGCACTTAAATATCAGGTATGATTTGCTTGTGCTACTTGTTGAACAGAATTCAGAAAACAGTTTTCAGGAATTACACAGTGTCTGTTCACATCTCTGTGGTTAGATCAGTGTGCTTAATAATGTGTCTTTGACCTTCATAATGTATGTTTATATTATACTGTGTTGTAAATAAAATACAGATAATCTAAAACCCCAATCTCTGAATCTTCTCACATTGTTTCTTACCTGACAGTCAGAGTCTCATTGATGGGCCATTAGAGGAGGGCCTTTTGTCTCTCAGGTGTGAATCACTAAATATTCAATGGCCATTGTCACTCCCTCGCATATTCCCTTTCGATCACAAAACATGTCTTAGAAAATTGAAATAAGTATATTGTTTTTTGTGAACGACTGAACGAGATGATTTTCACATCATTTTGTAGAAAAAACTCTAGCCTACCACATCCAGTTCTCAAAAGTCTTGTGCACAAATGTTCTGAATGCATTTCTTGGTCTTGTTTCAGTGACTTAAAAAATTTTGATTTTCACTAACCATGCATACATGTTGTTTTCTCAAAAGCACAAACATGTACATTCATGTTGCTTACATATTATTGTAGCCCAGTTTGTGCTGATTACAGTGTAACCAGACTTTAGCCATTAATATGTTTTTAAGATACTGAAAAAAGCACAAATGTCAGGGCATGTCAAAACTTCTCCAGGGCCCCAAAACACCCTCAGACCCCAGAGGGTTAACTGAAGACAAACTGATGTATACACGCAGAAATCCATGCCTGCGTGCGTCTGTGTATGTAACTGCAATTGCAGTGCGCACGGCGCGCAGCCTTTTACGCAGAAGTGTCGGCATGCAGTTGATGTGGGACATAAAGAAAATTACTAAACCAGTGCTCGAACGTGGGCTGGTATGCCCCTGTACGCTGTAGCAGCACTTTTATACCTTAACCCTTATTAGCGGACCATTATTTTTTCTGCTGTTCTGGGCCACCGGCGCTTCTCGCATGCTGCCCTGTGCCCTCCCAATTCCCCCCCCAGCCCTCGAACGCAATTTCCCTCGCGCATCGGGAATACCGGCAGTTTTGTATTTTCATTTCAAGCACTGGACAAAACTAAAGTATGTTTCTAAATAATAGTAACTACGGATGCTGTGTGGTAATGACTAAAAGGACTAAACTCTAGTTTGGCTTGTTTTAAATGAGTTTCAAACATGCGGTTGAATTTACACCAATTATGTTAGCTAGTTCATTTATAGAAGCAGCGCTTCTGCATTTATAAAGTTAGGTATAGCACAGCTAATTTTATATACACAGATTGCTTTAAAAATGTTTAGAATGTTCCTGTGAAGTATGATGAAGGCACTTAAAAAATAATATATAATTAATATATAATATATAAATTTACGTTGCCTAGTGCTTGTTGCAGTGTAGGAATAGTGAGTTACACAAGTTTGTCTTATATAAGGTTGCTACTCCGCTACTGAGAGTTGACATTTTTGACATTACTGACATTTTTAGTGTGTGAGATTGGCCTGTTTTACAAAAACAGTGCATTTTAGCTCATACCCTCAAAGAGTCAATTTTAACAAGCTATAAAAAATATCTTTTGGATATTTTGAGCTAAATTGTCACATACACACTCTGGGGACATCAGAGACTTATTTCATAAGATATTTTATATCTTGTAAAATAGGGGCATAATAGGTCAGCTTCAAAATGATTGCAATTTCCTGCTGAAGTTTCCTTTAGTTGGTTTCAGCATTCAGCACTGAGCACTGCATCTCTGTTTTTTATAATAGTCAGCCACATTACTAGCCATTGTGCTTTATTTTCTGGTGGGCTACACTACAGGAAGTATATCTCTATAGCCTGTAGTTTACTTATGTTAAGCAGAGGCACCGATTAGAGTTATTGAATATTAAAGAGCTGAGGGGTCACTCACTGGACACTTTAGTGACCCACGTTGCCACATTTCACTCACGGTCTACATTTCATCCTCAGTAGCAGATGCTCCCCTGTGCCCTCCGGTTTCTGAAACCGAGAGAGTGTGTGTGAGATTGTCAAGGGGCCTGGGTGGAGATGGGTCATGCTAGTTTTAAATGAGTGCTGTATATGCATTATTAAAGAGCAGCGAGCCCAGATATGAGACCACAGCATGCAGGCTCACTGCCAATGCTGCCCACCCACACAAATACAACAGCACTGCTGAAATCAATCAGGACCTAAGCACCAACGCACAACATGATGTTAGATCAATGATCTGTTCACCAATAACACTGGCTTAATAAATGCTGTAAGTATGAGTGAATAGTAATGATTATTCCTGACTATTGGACCAGAGCATTTTATATTAACAGAGATTGTGCTCTGATTATTTCTACTTAAAAACCTAATGGAAAGATAATTAACCCTATCTGTTTTTTAAATTAATGTTTCTTGTTGCAGATGATTGATTTAGCAGTGCATTCTAAAAAGTATATTATTAAATATTAATGAGTTTTTGTTATTCCAGACAGACTCAGTCAGTGTATTAAAGATGCTGTATGTAATTTATTGACAGTAGTACAGCCTAAAAATGCCATAATATGATAAAAAATAACATAAGAAATTAGACAGAAAGGTTATAGCATTGTGATCTGCCAGTTCTGGGTCTTTCATGTTTTTTTTTTTTAATGTTAATGGCCAAGCGTATCTGTTTTGCTATTGTGCTGTTTATATCTTTATAAAAGTTCCCAACGTTGTTTCAGATGAAATATTACACAGATAACATTACATAAATATGTTTCACCAGGTTATTACTTGACCCCTTTCAGGGCGTTTCTAATATATGGAAGCCTGTTTCCTCCACTGAATAAAATTTTTTTTGAAATTGCATGATAATAATTCTGACTTTTTTTTCTCAGAATTGTGAGATATAAACTTGCAAATCTGACTTTTCTTCTCAGAATTGCATGATATCAACTCAATTGTGAGAAATAAACTTGCGTGATACAATCTCACAACTCTGACTTTTTTTTTAGAATTGAGATATAAATTCAAAAATGCAGAACTGTGCGATATAAACACACATTTCTGTTTAGTCTTTGCAAGAAATTGCATGATATAAACTCATAATTGCAAGTTATAAACTCAGAATTGCAAGATATAAACTCACAAATCTGACTTTTTTCTTAGAATTGCATGATACAAACTCACAGTTTTGACTTGCAAATGCGAGTTATAAAGTCAGAACTGTGATATAAACTCATTTATGAATTGTGTGATGTTAATTCCCAGTTGCGAGTGATAAAGTCAGAATTGTGCAATATAAACTCGTAATTCTAATAGTCAAAATTGTGATATATAAACTTTTTTCTTAGAATTGTGTTATATCTTGCTATTGTGACTTTTTCTCAGAATTCTGAGTTTATATCTCGCCATTCTGACTTTATAATACAATTGCAAGTTATCAAGTCAGAATTGTGAGATATAAACTCAGAATTCTGTGAACATATCAGTCTTTTTCCCTCTCAGTTATGAGGAAAAAAAGTCACAATTGCAGGATATAAACTCACAATTGCAAAAGGTCAGATTTTGAATCATTTGGAATTTCGATTTTGAATATTTTATACATGCATAGATTTAATTGTAGATTTGATTCTAAACTTTGAATCTTATTTTATCTAAAATGAAAATATAAAAGCGTGCATCTTTTGCGAAACTGTGATTGGTTTATGTGAGTGTCAAGTTGTGAAACAATTTCAATCAAAGGAAATAGATATCAAAGAAGTGGCTATCAGCTGGTTCCACTTAGTGGTCAATCATTTGAAGTTCGGAAAATATAATATATATGTAAAAATATAATATTTGTGCATTGCCAATGTTTAGTGATTTAGCCTAAGATACTGGATATGTTCATTATCTTTTACCACAGCAATGCCACAGCAACTGCTTGCACATCCACGTCGAACGCGCTTCTGGTGTGTAAAAAGTGGCAAGATCATGAAAAAGCTTGATGTAGAGCTGGAAGATAACAAACATTTAGAAATCAGAACCTGTAAATTTATTCAAATCGGAAGAAGATAGATTTTATATTCAGATATTTAGGATGAATATTATGCACAATGGGATGCAGGATGATTCATTCAGAATTGAATTAAGCAACTGTATTTATGAGTAAGTCATTGAATCTTTCACTCATCTGATTTGTTCAAAAGCCTGGACTCATTCAGAAACATTACTACTGTGTGTTGCTCAGAGTCAAAGTGGTTCATTCTGCTTTGACTTTATTAATGATTTGCTTTTTTTAGAGCAAGGTGAGGTTGAGTAGATGACAATTTTTTGACTATATTGTTCCTTGAAGCTGTTTATGATAACATTTATCATAAGTCCATTTAATGTTTTAGGTACATAAAGATGATGTAATAGCATGCAACACTGAGAAATATAGTCTGAATAAACATGTCAAATTAAAGACCAAACTTTGAGTTTTTCCAACAAACTCCAGGCTCTGTGAGTTGCTTATAATGTCAGAAGAAAAATGAAGCTGTAAAGTCACCCAGCAGTGAAACTAATAGATGGGCAGCAGCACTGCTGAGGTCAGACGGCCGCTTTCTGACAGCACCCGAGATGACCAAGATGAATCTGCTTCCCACTTCCAACAACTAATGATAACATCAAACCCCGTACACAGGGACAGGCGTGATTTACTGAAGAGTAACGCCAGAGTAATGTCTCTAATTCTTCCGGGAACTTCTGGACCGTACAGAGGAGGGGAGGAAATAGGCTTTGCCACTAATTAGTTTCCCTCTCTCTGTCTCTCGTTCTCTCTTAGTTCTAGCTCATTTCCTCTCTCTCTGCCTACAGTATAACGCAAACACACCCTCAGAGATGAATTCATTTCAGAAGTAAAGACAGAAGGAAAAAAAAGCACTCCAGAACTTTCTTCTCCAATGAAAATGTCCATTGTTGTACTGTGATTTTGAAGCTGGAGTTTTTTGGTAGTTAAAGATGTTTGAATCAAATCATGGATGACAAAAACAAACAACCATTAAATATTAATGGTTACTATTACTTTATTTGATAGCATATATGATAATGCAGGGGTCTAGATAGCATTAAACTTCCTGTGATGTTCATTCACCGTCATTCCAGGGGTGTTTCTAACTTTTCATCAGTACTGGGGCTTGTGCTTCAGTAAAATGTGATTGAAGTGTATCAAGTCATTGCAGAAAAGCATCTCTGAATGCACAACATGTTGAACCTTGAAGCAGATGGTCTACAGCAGCAGAAGAATTTCTGTCATCTAAGAACAGGAAGCTGATGCTACAATTCACACAGGCTCACCAAAATTGGACAAAAAATGTTTGGAAAAAGGTTGCCTGGTCTGACGGGTCTTGATTTCTGTTGCAATATTCAGGTGGTAGAGTCAACAACATGAAAGCATGGATCCATCCTGTCTTACATCAGTGGTTCAGGCTGCTGCTGGTGGTGTAATGGTGTGGGGGATATTTTCCTGGCACACTTTGAGCCCCAACTGAGCATTGTTTAAAAACTGTAGCCTTCCTGAGTAGCCTAGCCATCCCTTTATGAACATTGTGTCTCATTTTGTGAATATAACAATGGGTTCACCAACAGAGCACCTTCATTATGTGGTGGAATGTGAAATGCACATCATGGATGTGCGATCAACAAATGTGCAGCAACAGGGTGATGCTATCATGTCAATGTGGACCAAAATCTCTGAGGAATGTTTCCAGCACCTTTTTAAATCTATGCAACAAAGAATTAAGGCAGTTCTGAAGGCAAAAGGGAGTCTAACTAGTGTAAAGTCACTAGTAAGTGTATGGTGTCTGTATTGTAGGTCAGTGTTTGTACAATGTTTTAAATCATCATGCTCCTTCCAACGTCAGAACTCTGGATTTTGCGTACCTTCTAGAATTCAAAGTCTTCCACTCATAAATAAGGCTTTGCACTGTCATTTATGTTCCCGGAATTCATTTTTACAATATTTTAGACTCCAAAGGACATACACCAATGAGCCATTACGTTATGGACACCTATCTAACAACCTGTAGGCCACAAAACAGCAGCCACACAGTATAGCATTGATTTGACGTAGTGGCGACAGGTCTCCTGCGGTATCTGGTACCATCATTTCAACAGCAGGTTCTCTAGTTCCTGTACACTGTGGGGTAGTGGTGATGTAGCATAAACCCACTTTTCGATTGGGTTCATGTCAGTTGAATTTGGAGGCCAAGGCATTAACAGAAATTCACCATCATGTCCTTCGAACCACTTCTTGATGATTGTAGCAGTGTGGTGTGGCACATTATCCTGTTGGTAATGGCCATCATTGACAAGGAACACAGTTGCCATGAATGAAAGCACTTGGTCCACAACTGCTGTCAGGAATTGCACTATTGGGATAATGGGGCCTAAAGTGTCCCAAGAAAATGTTGCCCACAGCTCCATCCAACAGTGCATCCAGGTGCCATAGCCTCTGTTGGTAATCAGTGTGTCAGCACGCGGTCATTGACGTGATTCTTGATTCGTCAGACAACCATTCACAGTCCAATCTCTTTGGCCCATTTCATGGGTTCTTGGCGATGTCGTGCAGTTAGCATGGGGACCCGGCTGGGTGGTTGCCTACACAGGCCCATGCGCAGAAGGCTGTGATGAATGTGCACACAGGATGTCATTCCAGGGGTGTTTCTAACTTTTCATCAGTACTGGGGCTTGTGCCTCAGTAAAATGTGATTAAAGTGTATTAAGTCATTGCAGAAGAGCATCTCTGAATGCACAACATTTTGGAACATTTTTTTGAAAATGTTTTTTTGTTTGGAAAAAGGTTGCCTGGTCTGATGAGTCTCGATTTCTGCTGCAATAGTAGGATTGTAGGGTCTGAATTTGGCATAAACAACATGAAAGCATGGATCCATCCTGTCTTACATCAGTGATTCAGGCTGCTGTTGGTAGTGTAATGGTGTGAGGGATATTTTCTTGCCACACTTTGGGCCTCATAGTACCAACTGAGCATCGTATAAAACCACAACCTATCTGAGTATTGTTGCTGACAATGTTCATCTCTTTAAAAACACAGTGTCTCATCTTGTGAACATGGCAATGGGCCTCATTCATGAAACTTGTGTAAATATAAGAGTAAATTTTGAGTAATTTGTGCATAAAACAGACCTTCCCGGAAACTCTCCTCCAGATTCACAAACACTTTGTAAACGTCCGATTTGATTGTAAAACGTGTATGTTAATGAATTCCAATCATTTGTAAATAGGGTGCACATGCACGCTCATTCACAATAGGCATAATCCCCACCTATCAATTACAGCTACGCAAAATGCGTGTCCAGGAACGCAGTGGAATATCTGGTCTACTTTCTCAAGTTTGGCTCCAGTATATTGCATAAATGCAAAAAAAAGATTAATAGGCCATATGCCTAACAATAAATATTAATTAAAGTGTGTCGACCAAAGAGTTTTTAGCCAGCTGCAAAAAATGTCAGGCGTTCTTCTAAAAATGGCCAGCTGATGCTGCTTGAGAATGCTTTGTTGGCACAGCATTTTTCCAGCTGAGAAGCTTTGGTTGCTATGATTTGGAATATCCATGACGGCAACGTACTACTAGCGTCTCATTATTAAGAATTTTACTAAATATTAAAAAAGCACTATTGATTTCTCCATTATTGTAGGCTGGTTGATCTGTATTTGTCCCGCCCCTCCTCTGTTTATGGCTGGGTAAATATTGACAGTGACGAGCACTGTTTTTTTACAGTTATCAACTCCGCTATAAAAAAAAACAAACCAAAAAAAACATATATATATATATATATATATATATATATATATATATATATATATATATATATAGAAATAAATAAAAAAGAGGGCAAGGGCAAATGAACTTGGATTTATAATGGCAGTGCATCAAAATTCAGTGTGATCAGTTTGCTAAAAAGAACACAGAACGTTTTACGCATCATTTACACGTGGTATGGAGCAGATGTACATTTCTTTCGTACCAGCTAACATTTTGAAAATACGAACATTTTTATGAATTCGAAAGTTTACGTCAGAACGACTTTAGGAATAATTTACACAAAAATTTGTTCTGCTCGTGTTTCATGAATGAGGCCCAATGAGTGCACCAACAGAGCACCTTTAGGATGTGGTGAAATTGTGAGATGCACATCATGGATGTGCAACCAAAAAATCTGCAGCAAAAGGGTGATGCTATCTTGTCAATAGGGACCAAAATCTCTGAGGAATGTTTCCAACACATTGTTAAATCTATGCAATGAAAAATTACAGCAGTTTTGAAGGCAGTGGGTCCAACTGCTGTACTTAATAAAGTGTCAAGTGAGTGTATGATGTCTGTTTTGTAGGCCAGTGTTTGTACATGGTTTCAAATTGGCATGCTCCTTCCAACATCAGAACTCTGAGACTTACGTATTATCTAGAATTCTCCCACTCATAAATAAGGCTTTGCACTGTCCTTTATGTACCCGGAATTCATTTTTATGCTATTTCTGACTGCACTTGAAGAACATACACCAATGAACCATTACATTATGAACACCAACCTAATAATCTGTAGGACCTCTTCTAGCCCACAAAACAGCAATCACATGGCAAGGCATTGATACGACAAGGTGGCAATAGGTCTCCTAGGGTATATGGTACTGGTACCATTATTTTGCAGGGTAGTGGTGATGTAGCACGATTGGGAAAGCGGGTTCCAAGGCAATAACACAAAATCCACCATCATGTTCCTCAAACCACTCTTGGACAGTTCTGGCAGTGTGGCATGGTGCATTATCCTGTTGATTGCCATGAATAAAAGCACTTGGTCTGGAACAATGTTCAGATACATGACAGCTGTCAGAGATTGTGCTACTGGGATAATGGGGCCTAAAGTGTTCCAAGAAAACGTCGCCCACAGCAAAACTGGCCTGTCTCCAACCAACAGTGCATCTAGGTGCCATAGCTTCTGCTGGTAATTGGCATATTCACGCTCGACCATCAATGTGATGCACCAGGAATCTTAATTCGTCAGACCAGGCTACTTTCTTCCAATCATCCACAGTCCAGCCTCAATGATCTTTGGTCCATTTCATGCGTTCCTGGCGATGTTGTGCAGTTAGCATGGGGACCCGGCTGGGTGGTCGGCTACACAGGCATATGCAGAAGGCTGTGATGAACGTGCACACATTGCCCTGGCCACCACTGTTGTAGCTGCTGGTGATTTGTCGCTCTGTGGCCCTTCAGTTGCTGTGAACAATGTGCAACAGTCTCTGCTCCCCTCTGGCATCAATGAGCTGTGGATGACACATTGCTGGATGATGATTCGCCGTTTGGCAATCCGTGCACCACTTTTGATGCATACTCACTAGAGCGGCACGCAAAAAACAACAGTTTCCAAAATTGAAGTTCCGAGGCAGCATGCAACACTCTACTGACCTGAAAGCCAGTCCTCGGGTGGTATATATACTGCTTTATGAGCTGCACTTGTGGTAACATTTGGTTCCCAGCCACACTCATTGCTCAAGGCTGGGGGTGGTCATAATGTAGTGTCTCATTGGTGTATATACTCCATGACCTCTGGACGGCTCTGCTCTTAATGCCCTGAAAATAGGCGAGGGACAAGGAGAAAGAAGTCTTCCAGAGCAGTTATGAGTGAGGATACACATGAAGTGACAGAGAGTGAGGATATTCCATATTTCTCATCCTAAGAGGTTCAGGTGTTTAGAGGAAAGTAGTTAAAAAGGCACTTGTGTCAGCAGAAAACTTATGTTGTTTCATGAGCAAGTTATTAGATTTTGATAAAAGATTACTTTTTTTAATATTATTTTGAGTAATGTGCACTGATGATTCTTGCACAATAAGACCAGGAATATGTTAAAGTAAATAGTCAATTTTGCATTAATGTTGAATTCTGTAAGCGGACACGCTTCAACAATATATGGATATTAGACTTTTTTTTTTTTTTTTTTCCTCAATAAAATCACTCACCAGAGAATTGTGCTGTGAAAGAAAATGAAGCATGGTGAAATTTTTCGCTCTTCGTTCAGCTGAGGCTCGTCTGAGGCAGGCTGAAGCTTGTGATGGAGCAGGTTAATATGAGGTGCTACAGCAGCCCGGCAGACTAATATAAATCTAGTCAAGATGGGTAAACTGTGCCACTTTTTACATTTACATCGCAAACAAGGTTATAGTGAAATCTGAAATATTGCTCTTTTGAGTCTGCAAAAGCTTGTTTGGTATATACGTTTGTAGGGAAAAAAAAAGTCCTTTTTTCATTTTCTTTGAATGGTGGGCTTGTGTTTGCAAGTGCTCGTTCCCTTTTTTTTTTAGAAACAAATTTGGCCCTGACACCCCTGCCCTCGAGCTTTTCAATTCAGCAGCGTAATAGTATTTCCTGCCTTTGGAGACGAAGCACACTGGTACTATTAGTAGAGCCACTGACATTTACCCTACAGCAGCCATTTTAAGAAAAAAAAAATGTTTCATTTAATAATTCATGGCTTGTATTCTTGACATACACACATTTGCCTGACATGTAGAAAAATGCTTTGACAAGCATAAACTGTTTTCAGAATGAAAATTTTATTTTAAGTTGTATAAAATAACATACTGTAATAAATTCAGAGTTAAAAAGGGTTACTCCTTTGTTTATTTATTCAGTTTTACCATTGTGTTGTTAACTGCTGTTTGCTCTCCGGATCCTAATATTACAAAAATTATTTCTCTGAATTGTTTCTGAATAGTTTGCTTGAACACAGATATTGTTGCTAAAAACAGGTCACACTTGGTCCAGTTCTTGCTACTGAAGGGATAGTCACCCAAAAATGCAAATTTGATGTTTATCTGCTCACCCCCAGGGCATGCAAGATGTAGGTGACTTTGTTTCATTAGTAGCACACAAACAAAGATTTTTAACGTTGCAGTCTGTCAGTCATATAATGGCAGTCAATGGAATCCACGGGTTTGAAAGTCAAAAAAACATACACAGACAAAGCCAAATTAAACCCTGTGGCTCATGACGATAGATTGAGGTGTTAAAACATGAAACAATCGGTATGTGCAAGAAACTGAACAAAATTTATATCATTTTTACTTTTGATCCACCTCAATGTCCAACTGTCCTGAGCGCGTTCACAACAGCCGGCGCGTGATGCGTCAACTTGCTCTGGCATAGGCGATCAGGCTCAAACGTTGGGAGTCGGTGAAAAGTCAACATTCCCGGATGAGTTCGTGCAAGCAAATGTAATCTTTTAGTTTTTAATCGGTTGCAACAATCAGGATAAACACAAGTAGCTATCATTTTGAATAACTGTCTACCCACAGTCTCACTGTGTAAACAATGTGTAAATACGCGCAACAGATCGCTTCCGCGCATGCGACTACTATGCCAGAGCATGTTAACACATCACGCGCCGGCTGTTGTGAACACGCTTAGGACAGTTGGACATTGCGGTGGATCAGAGGTAAAAATTATATAAATATTGTTCAGTTTCTTGCACAGACCGAGTGTTTCATGTTTTAACACCTCCATGTATCGTCACGAGCCGCAGGGTTTAATTTGGTTTGGTCTGTGTATGTTTTTTTGACTCTCAAAGCTGTGGATTCCATTGACTCCCATTACATGGCTGACAGACTGCAACCGTTTGAGTTAAAAATCTTCGTTTGTGTTCTACTGAAGAAACAAAGTCACCTACATCTTGGATGCCCTGGGGGTAAGCAGATAAACATGAAATTTTAATTTTTGGCTGAACTATCCCTTTAACAAACCATTAACTATGACTTTTGCCTCAATAAACTCCTAAGCTGCTGCTTATTAATAGTTAGTAAGGTAGTTGTTAAGTTTAGGTACTGGATAGAAATAGAAATATAGAATATTGTCATGCAGAATGTGCTTTATAAGTACTAATAAACAACCAATGTTAATAAAAGGCATGCTAAAAAGCACCTAGTTAATAGTGAAATTGGTCCCTCTACTATATTAAAGGGGTCCTATTATGCTTTTTCACTTTTTGAATATTAGTCAGTGTGTGGTGTGTATGTTTGGGCATAAAAAAGATTTACAAATCTCAAAGTCTACTCCAAAGGGAGATAATTCATTTTTAAAAAATCTCTTTTCAAGAACTACAACGAATGGCTCCTTTGGACTACAGCATTTGTTTTCCGGATGTTATGATGTCACTAAGCGCCCCATTAGAATATCATTAAAATAAGTCCCACCTATGAAAATTGGAATGGTTGGGGGGTGGGTGGGGACGAGGCGGGGGATTAGCTTTAGTGATGCAGTGAATTTCTGAGACGCTTCAACGTGCATCAGGTATAAACAAGCATTGACTAGTGTGGCCGCAATCTACTCCGGTGGCCGTGTTGGAGCCGTAATGTGCTGTAGACGTGTGGTAAGAGACTTTTTCATCATACAGTGTAGATGGCTTCACTTATAACGCAAGTGTTTTTTAAAATGCATAAACTTGCACTAGACTTGGCAAGGCTAATCATTGATGATGTTCTTTGATAATGTTATGTTAGGCTGCATGTTAGGCTGCTTTTAGCCTTATGCTAGAGCTGGTTTCAGGCAATAAAACTAAATATGTAAATAATGAAATAAATTAGCACGATAATATCATGTATTGGTGATCTCACAGGCTGGCGATAGGACCCAACACTACTGTAGCGAATTATGTACTCACCCTCTATGCATCCTAGGTGTATATGACTTCCTTCTTTCAGACGATTGCAATCGGAGTTATATTAAAAATTATCATGGCATCCCCAAGCTTTAGAACTGCATAGATGATTGTTTCTCTTCATCAGTCCAAAACAAGTGCAATAATATGCATCCATCCATAATAAAAAGTGCCTCACACGACTCCAGGGTGACAATAAAGGCCTCCTGTAGTGAATCGATGCATTTTTGTAAGAAAAATATCCATATTTAAAACGTAAGGATCACTTTAATCTAGCTTGCACTAACAGTTGTACACGGAACTTGCTACGTTGGCAGAGGGTGTGGCTTCTAAGTTGTTCACCAATCACAACGCAGTGGGAGAGCTAACAATCACAACACATTTTGTTTTTCGGAAGGCGGGCCTTCATTAAACCCGAACTAATCGAGCCATTTGTGCCAGGCTGGGAGAAAGGTATTGTAGTAATGTAAATTGTATGAAAAATAATGCATTTTCCGAACCCCCAAGCATGAAAGTATGTTCTTGTATACCCCCAAAACAAAATCAAGACTTTGTAAAAGAGCATAATAGGACCCCAATAATTAACTTGAATAAAATATTCTACTGTCTCATTTAAGGAACTTGAAATATACCACACAAGTCTCATACTACTTTTGCAATAATTTTAGGTTGTTTCTTGTGATTTTTGGAGTTTGACTAGTCACTTTTACAGTATGAGAAAAAAAAAAAGAGCTTTCCAAGGAAAGAAAGAAATTTGGTAAAACTCAACTATTCCATTGTAACTTTCCCCCCTTAGTGTAATAAGACGATACAAGACAAAGATTGAGAAAAAGCACAAGAAAACACTCATTATAAAAACTTTATTTTGAATAAAACATATGGAACCTCATTACATGTAGTGTGTTCGGTCTTATCGATCTATCTCGGGTCAGAACAGCACGGCATCGGTGACGGTGACTTCACTAAGTCAGAATCAGCTTCAGAACAATGTTTCGCAGGTGTTACAGTAATGTTAAAATCTAACACTTCACTGAAGGTAGCACACCACAAATACACCATGTAGAAAAATCAAAGGACTGCTGGGAAAACAAGGGAAAAGCACAATGTAGTTACTCGCGTAGCAAGTGCAACTTTTACAGAATGACCATGGGGCGATTTCTTTAGTTTTGTTTTTGGAAACGGAGCGTGAAATCAATCGACAGTCACACCAGTGAATGATTGATAATGTCTGAGGTAGCAAGGCAATCATGGCTTTCTCTAATTTTATTTTTTTTAAACATTTATTTATAAAACTATACTACACAAAGATATATCATCTTGGGCCAAACGTCCTAAAAATCCACGTTTCCTACATTTGTCTTTTTATAATATAATCTTTCTACATGATTTTGAGAAATACGGCATCTCTCTGGCACTCGTCTCTCCTGGAATGGATGCTTTATAGGCACAAAAGGGTGTTCTCGACGCATTTGAACGTTTGTGTTGTATATCATCTGTGCGTGCGCTCTAGAAATGCAGTGAGGGTTCGGATGCACCGCTGCCGGCGGCACAAACTGTCGAAACGATGCTTTAAAGGGAGAGTTCACGGCAAACACTGTCAAAACAGGCTAAAACTTAAACCAAACAATGCTGGGGGCAACATGCGTTAACAGTTTAGCATCACGAGACCGATTCGTCTTCATATCCACTGATGTTCACGACGTTTTCCCACTAAACTAATAACCACGTCTGTAGAACGACAACGTGCCGACTTGAACAGCGACTGATGTGAGCTGCGTGTGAGATATGTGGTAGCAGTGTGGTTCCTTGGTGAACATAGAAATAAAAGCATACAGGTTACACGATAAATGGCCCCCATAACCCTAAATAATCATCCGAGTATTAAAACAATGGTCAGATACACCTCACGTACAATCTACGTGTTGATCAAATGTACAGTTGCATAGTACAGACAGACGCAGTAGTAATAGCCATTGAATGAACTGTGTGGTCTTGTTCCAGAGTCTTTGGGTTCGAGGACAAACGCCTCTGTCTAGGGAACAGCCGGGAATCTGCATCTCCAGAATGGGAATCTTCTTGTCATGTCGAGTTAGAGACTGCTCTTCACGCTCGCAGGATTTCCAAAGGGATGTTCTGCTGAAAACCTTCACATCACCTGGACACAAACATTCATACATTTGCGTAAGTGTCTATAATACATAAACTCAACATTGAGCTAACTATAGGAATCAACAATTCTGATGTATTTTTAAAGGCCAGCTGGGAAGTTGGCATCACCCTGGTTCCCTCAACAAAATCCACAACTTTTATGAATTTTGAAGCCTAAAAACAATTACCAGTAATTCAAAAGCTAAACACAGGCTATAAAACAAACTACATCATGAACACGACTTTAACATCACCAAGCTTCCGAAAACACCTTGTTTATTTAAAATCTACAAGATGGAAAGTACGAGTTATGATAGCTTGCAAGAGTGCAAGTATGAACACACCAAGACTGTAAAAACAGAACCTCTGTAGTCTCATTTAGCCACAACGTGAAAATATCTAGATTTTTTAACCACAGACCATATTTTAGACCTTTTAACCAAAAAACTATTAAAAAAAACCCACTGACTTTAAGATGACTTGAGCAGAAGTTAAAAAAAAAAAAGCTAATTGGTTTCCTGCAGCACTCTAAGGCTCTGCACAGTCACAATTTGGATTTCACTGGGTTGCAAAACACAGTAACAGTTTATTTTAATTTAATAAAAGGCATAATTAAAGTAATGCCTTGAGTGTGTAACTACTAATTCAGTAAGTGAATAATTTTCATTTTCAGATGTCATGCATTGTAGGCTGTTTAGGGAGTCTTGATGTAATAGCATTTTAGAACTTAAAAAAATTTAGTTCTAGTTTTTTTTTTTTTTTTTAAAGCTTTCCGGAGTACTCTCTTAAAACAGGGTTTCTGCAGGTCCTTAAAAAGTACAAGAAAGTTTAATTATGTTTTCAGGAGGTCTTAAAAGTGACCCTGGACCACAAAACCAGTCTTAAGTAGCACGGGTATATTTGCAGCAATAGCTAAAAATACATTGTATAGGTCAAAATTATCAATATTTATTTATGCCAGAAATCATTAGGATGTTAAGTAAACATGTTCCATGAAGATATTTTGTACATTTCCCACCGTAAATGTATCAAAATAAAATTTTTTGATTAGTAATATGCATTGATAAGAACTTCATTTAGACAACTTTAAAGGCGATTTTCTCAATATTTTGATTCTTTTGAACTCTCCGATTCCAGATTTTCAAATAGCTGCATCTCGACCAAATATTGTTCTACAAACCATGTCAATGGAAAGCTTATTTATTTGGCTTTCAGATTATGTATAATCTCAATTAACGGAAATTTACCCCTATGACTGGTTTTGTGGTCCAGAATCACAAATGTGGGGACAGAAAGACCAGAACTGCAACCAGAATGGCATGACAATTAAACTTCAAAAGGCTATGATTTCACTGAATATGAGTGTTGCATGTTTCAAAGTCAGGTGTTGCGCTGCTTTGAGTACAGTCATTCTGCTGTTTCAAAAGCACCACCTACTGGCAGAGAATGAATTTACATTTTCAATTAGCCTGTTTTTGTTCAGCCCAATGCGAAAATCCAATGTTTTATGCAGCAAACATGCAGTTGTAAAATTCAAACCAGTGGATTGACAAGAAATCTAAATCAGACACTAAGATATATTTATTTGCTATTAAATATCATAACTGATTGACAATAATTGTTTAATATAATAATTGATACTTTTGACTCATTCCTTTACTTAATATTTTAAAGGTTACATTTTGTTTAGATAACTACTTACATTTGTTTAGTAGCGAGTTTTAGTGTGTATTCATATTTTGTCACTATTTTACTTCTTACTTTGTAGATGTGTATTTGTGTGTAAGATGCTCTGTTTTTGTTTTAAGGGTGACTTTTTAGCATTCTGTCAAGGGTGTACAGATGAAAAATAGCCTTTTTGGCTTTTCAGCTAATACTGGCACATTTACAGTCATGTTTATTAATGTGCATCGCCCCTGTAAACAAATAAACTAAACTAAAATGCGACATTTATCATTTTATACTTTTTTTTTTTTCTAGTATTAATTTTACATGTGCCACTCTTAAAAAAGGTCTTGAAAAGCCTTACATTTGAACAACTCTGCAGATGTCCTGTACAAACACAGATTCTATATTGGAATCAATGGTTCCAAGTTTCTTTAACAGAAAGCTTTTTATAGATGAAAAAAAGCTTTTTTAGATTATAAAATAATCTTCACACACAAGAATGGTTCTTTTTAGAACTGTTCACTTAAAGGTTCTTCAGGGAACCCAAAATGGTTCTATGCCATTTTAAGCGTGTATGAACTGATTCTCAATTCCCTATGCCTTTGACTATGCAAATGTTTCAAACCTAACTTTTTCAAATAAAACAGTCAATAAATCATCAGAGAAACATGACATATGGAGATGCCAATCTATTGGCTGTGATGGATCTTCTCATACAAGCTCATCACTAAGATGTTTACATTCAATGATGACTCATAAAAACAAACACCGGTTAAAAATTAATATCTCATTAACAGACACATGATTGATAACGTTTCCATCTGAGCTGGTGCAAGCAAACTAACGGAGTAGGGAACAAAAATGTTCCATGCTTTCAGACTCATTTGTAATGGGATTGTTGGTAAAATTGTGTCGCAGACTTTTCTTTTCACTGTGTGGTCAGTATGAATTACCGTGGAGTGTTTTTACTGTTTCGTGTGCTGAGACTTACCTTCGGTCTTGAGGACACACTTGATGCTACAGGACCCAGAAGAGAAAAGACAAAAAGAGAGACACAATTAGGACAAAATAACAGCTTTCCTAACCAAGACAGTCCTGACAATGGCCAAACTTTTAATTTAGAGCGTTCAAGCTCAAGACTCATGGGATTGCTCTTCTGAACACTGAGCGAAGTGCTTTAATGAACTCTACAGGGAGAAGACAGCAAACAAGAGTGAGATGGCTCCCAACACTCATATCACCTGTGCCTCTGTCCTTCATTAAAACTCACCCATCAAACAAAGAACATGGAAATGGTCCCATATCTTCTCCCAGAACAAATCTCACCGCACACCAGGGCCCAATACAGTGAAACGACAATGTGCCAAGATCAATATTTTACCGAGATTCTAGCTAACAATGCGAGCCAAAGTCTGGGCGGAATTCAAAATTAAGTTCAACAATAACAATAAAGTCTTATCAGTAGCTTCTAGGTAATAAAAACACTCGTTTAAGTCAAGCAGTTCCATAAAACGGAGTCTCTAAAGGCTTCACTATGTGACTTTCTTTCAAACAACAGCGATTACAAACATAATTCACAATCAAAGCTCTCAGACTGCAGGAATGGGGGCGTTCTCAAAGGCAAAAAAGTGCCGGATTTGGCAGACTGACAGTCGTAAGATGAGGCCGCTGCGGTCTGAGCTGAGGGAGTCTGGGATGGCGGTGAACGAGGTTTAAACGGAGGAAGAGGCAACCAGATTGGAATGGATTTTTGTGTAAAATTGAGCAAAAAAAAGTTGTGCAGCAATGACTTACTAGAAGAAACTCCATTTCAGTTAATGAAAATAGTACAATGCTGCCATCTGAGACAAATTTATAGGATTGTAATAGATTTCTATTGTTCGTGAGTCTTTGATTGGCGTTAGCAATTATCTTAAAGAATAATAATAAAAAAAATGTTCTGCGTATAGATTGATAAATTAAAGTAAGTATGAATAGGACAGAAGGTGCAAACCAATTTGCATACTGTCCATCCTAAATAGTAAGGCTGGTCTGTAATATAGTGCAATGCATCACATAATTGGATGGCATTTTTAAGCATGCATGACTGCTTCCACGTAACACATTGTTTGTCAACTGTCAATTTGAGATGTCTTACAAGTCGCCTGTCACAGTGGCTGGCAGATGAGATGAAATTACCCATCACTGCACAAAAAAATACCTGCATTTTGATGGTGGCAGGTGTTAATTTCATACTTGAGTCTCTTTTGACTTGTACCGCAAAAAGAATATGGGTAATGAAACAATAAAACGGATGAGATGTATATTATGGAAGACGTTATAAGGGAAATTCTAAGCTATTTTCTGGTTTAAAAATGTCACACTCTTGCACCTCATAATTTTTCATGTTACTGCATGGATTTATCCTATGCAAAGGTGCTGTCTCATAATTATTCATGACATCACGTCACATTGTCCTGAGACGTGCACTTCAAATGCTCAGCAGGCACTTCAGTGAGTTGATACCTTACAGAAACACTTGAAAGCCTCGAATGTGCATCCTCCCTCGTGATGCTGATGGAGCGACAGGCTTTCAATCAACCGGCAGCTTTGAAATGTTTGAGTGCAACGAGCAGTTATCGTGTGAGAGTTTTGACATTCATTAAGCGGTGGACTGAGACAATCTGACATGGACGCAAACATCATCAAAACACTTTCAGAGGGTCAACATCAAGGAAGTCATCAAAAATGCAAATGCACATTCACTTTTTTAATGCAAATGACACGACTTGCATTTATTAGTGCGTTAAATCATAGAAATAAAACAAGCTGTGTGTATTTGTGTAATGCACTGTGAACTTGCATAATACGGGGCATTTTGTTCAGTGCAATTATGAATAGCAGCATGCATTTATGAGAACCTTTGATGCCATTAAAGCAAAATAATATAGCGTGGATCAGACACAACTGTTGTGTTCTTTCCTCCCCTCCACTCCCACTCTTTTCACTTTGTTCAGAACTGATGTGCTCAAATGGAGGGTTTCATGACACTTTGCCTAAATGTGAGGTAAAAATAATTGCAGCTAATGCAAAGATGCAAACGCAAACAGTGCACCAACAATGCCATGTTAGTATGTTCCAGTTCTAGCTTACTTGTAAGTGTACTTAAAAGTATGCACTGGTGAAGTACATACTTTTAGTATGTTCATATGCACTTACCAAGATAAATTCAGCCTAAGGTAGTGAGCTGGTCTACAATTCTGGCAGGTCAGATGGGTCTGGTTGGATGATTTAGATGGGTTTTGAGCATTGTTTAGCTTGTCAGACTGAGAGACAAACTATACTTGTTTAAACAAGACTAGTGAACTACCTTAGGCTGGTAAAAGCTGTTTTTTTTTCCCAAAATGCATCGAAGTAAAGCTCACGAAGTATTGCGAATCACATAATTAAATCTGCAACATGCAACCTGTGTTATTGTAAACTAAAACTACTCAAAACATTTTCAAAATTGACTGGAATGAAGCTGAAATAAAACAAATATTAGATGAACTAAAATGACTAAAATTACTAAAACTTTAAATTAAAGCTAAACAGAAATAAATATAAAAAAGCTAGTTCACAGTGCATTAACTAATGTTGACAAACACAACTTGTGATTTTAATAATGCATTAAATTCTGAAATTAACATTAAGATTTAATTATAGAATTAATGCTATAGAAGTATTGTTCATTCTTAGTTCATGTTAACTAATGTAGTTAACTAATGTCATCTAATGAACCTTATTGTAAAGCATTACCAAAAATCAAAACTGAAAATATAAATATAAAAAGCTAATTAAAAATATCAATAAATACTGCAATAGTATATAAATATCATATGGGACCAATATAAAGTCTCTAAATAATTGAAACGTATAGTATATTTTTCCAAAATATGCAAATATACAAGATTTAATTATGTTATTCTTAAAGCTATAGGGAAATTGCATGGTTACTGTTCAGCAATTTCCATTTCCATTTTAATAGTGACCTCTGATTGGAGCATCTCTCTTTGGGATTACACGTAGTGTAATATCTCACTGGAAATTTAGCATTTAAACTACTTGGCTGAAATTTCTCTTTTCATTCAATAGCGGTTTCTCTAAGAAGCAAAATTGAATGGGATTTCACTTCCAGACCCCGACTATTGCGCTCTACTGGGATGCAGCCAAAGACTTCACTGCACACTGGGAAATAAAGGAAGGAAGGAGGTCAAAAAGAAGACAGCCGAGTATTAGCTGGCATGCTGAGAGATAGATTGAGAGCAGGAAAGTCAGAGCGTTAGACTTACGAGAGCATGCAGGAAAACTGTGGTTAATCTGTTCCACAACCTCAGCCAGATCAGAGTTACTGTTAGCACACTGATGGAGAAACTCATCTGAGGACACAGAATACACTCAACAGATTATTACGGAAAGAAGTCAATCAGAGCCCTCAGTATAATCACCCAGCTTGTATGCGTGCGTATCTATACCTGGGAGCTCGGCCTGTCCTGCTGTATCCTGATGGAGTGAGCCGGAAGAGGATGTGCCATTTAACTCAGGCTAGAAAGAATAACAGGGCAAATAACATGTTATTAGTACTTCCTCATAGTAAGAAATGCACACATAGATTTATTTGGCATGTGCGAGAGCTCATTACTGCTTACGGTCTTCCTGTAGGTGAAAGCAAGGTGGCCAGAAATGTCAAGCTGGAATGGCAGTCTTGTTTGCCTTCTTGGATATGGAGTTATATTGTGTTTATTTAGCTAAGAGCCTTTGACAAGACCATCTGGCTAAACCGAGGCCCGCTGCGGTGAGTCAAGCCCTCAGGAGACCCAATAAATTACTGTTACTCTAAATCAGGGCTCATTGAACGCTTGCGTTTGATTCACGGCGCTATTGGCGGCTGTTGGACTCGCTGGCATTGCCCGTTAGACCATGAAGCCTATTGACGGATGGAACAATAGCAGTTTATACAGTGAGGCAGAGCTGGAACTGAAGCTGCGACAGGTGAATGTGAGTCTCAGCTTCACACTCCAGGGACGGTTCAGGGACAGGCTGATGCATATTAAAAATAAAACAGCACTGCCTAAGAGGACAGTTCTTGGCCAGAATAAGATGCTAGGCTTTAGTTCCAACAATCAAAGGGCTACATGAGAATGCAGCGCTGCAGGGGTAACATATGTTTTTTAACCAACCTGAAAATAAGCATCACTCTGGTTCATACGAAAAAAACCCAAAAGAATTTTTCATAAGGGTTTTGGATTAGTACAGCGAATAAGGGGGGCTATTTTAACAATCTAAGTGCATGGTCTGAAGTGCATGCCACAGGTGCACTTAGGGTGTGTCCGAATCCAGCTACCTTAATGACTGAAAAAATGGTTGGCGCGCCAAGCGCATGGTCCGAAAGGGTTGTATCTGTTCTCTTAATGAGTCATGGGTGTGTTTTGGGCATAACATGCTATGAACCAATCAGAGTCGGATCTCCCGTTCCCTTGGCAGATTCGATATTTACATGATGGAATTTGCATGAGCAAAGAGGTTAAAGTGCGCAGGGTTAAAGAGTACACAGTAATAATCTTTTACATCGTAATCCTTTCATTTTTAATATTTGGCATGTTTGTGTGATGCTGCGCACAAAATTGAACTAATCCTTTAAAGTCCCCATGAAATCAAAATGTAAGTTTTTTGGCTTTTACTATGAATATGGCGTTGCATTGCGCCATGTGTATCATAGGGCACAAGGTCTGTGACCAACAAAGTTTGATTCTTACAAAGAATCAACAAAGAATCAAAGTTTGATTCTTACACATTTTGTTCATCAAGATTTTCAAAAATTATTTTTTTTTTTATTTTTTTTTTTTTTACATTTTGAAACCTAAACAAGAAGTAATAAGCTTAAGCTAATCTTGAGCTTGTATGTAAGAACCACATGTATGCGTTGTAATACTTTCGTGAACGCACGTCGAAGACCGACACAGAAGACGAGAAATTGTTGAATAAAGTCGTTATTTTTGTTTTCAAAAAGTACAAAAAGTATTCTCGTAGTTTCATATTACAGTTGAACCACTGATGTCACATGGACTATTTTAACCATGTCCTTACTACCTTTCTGGGTCTTCAATGTGGCAGTCGCGTTGCTGTCTAAGCAGGATCAGAAGCTCTCTGAATTCATCTAAAATATCTTAATTTGTGTTCCGAAGATGAATGAAGGTCATGAGAGTTAGTAATTAATGACTGAATTTTCATTTTTGGGTGAACTAACCCTATATTTATAATCAAGTTACTACCTTGCTATTTTTATCTGCCTAAAGATTTGGCCAAAACAAATGATCTCAATGCTAAAATAGACCACATAACTTCTAAAAATCTGAATAGATTTTAAAACACTAGGCATCATGCACTTTGTAAATGGTTACAGAGGAAAACCTTGGCATCAGGCACTAAACGACTTAGAGCACACACTTCCTTTCAAGCTATCCCAAACACAACAAACTCGTTGCGTTTTTCTACATAAATCTGTCAAACCGACTCGCCAAAATCTGCAGACTGGCTCTGACTTTTGGCAACTAGTGTCTGCTTCTCCGGATTTAAAATGAGGGCACACGTCATGTTGTGCATTTCAGCTTTTAGAAGGCAGAATTTTACCGCATTATATAATGCAGTCCAGGTAGGCATTTCACTAGCAAGTGTGATACCTGATGCAGCAGCTGGCGTAGTCTGTAAAGCTGCGATTCCAGCTGTTTGTTATGGTCCTCCAGTATCTGCATGCGGGCTTCCAGCCGTCCTTTGTGCTGTCGCAGGAGCTTAGCTTCAGCTAACAGGTCAGCTTCCTCTGGAGCCCCGCTAACAGCTGCAGCCCCCACGCTAGGCTGACCGTGCTGCTGGCGCAACTGTTCGTACTCCCTCTGCAGGGTCCTGACCGTGGACAGACAGAGAGAATGTTTATATGCCATATATAACACCGGCCTTTTGGGCTTTTTGTTTACTGTGAGTTTGAGTTATGACTGTTGGATGCTGGGCCGGTTCTTTTATGTTCTGGCTTTGAAAAGCAATGAAGGAAAGTGAACCCAAAGGGACCTGAAGCCAAATTCAGCCTATTGCTAGAAAGCTACAGAACAGCCCACTGCCAAACACAAACTAAACAGATGCAAATCATAACCTGACCAATTACGGTGAAGCTCTTTTATTGAATTATTTTAACCGTAACATTAATTAAAATAAAAATAAAACCATTATTTATTGTATGAATGGGAGAAATTGGAATGTACAATGTGGCAGCTCTAGTCCCGCCTTTTAAACAAAACAGCCAAATGCCAATTGTTAAAGTCTGCTGTTAGGTTTTCATAAAATAAGTGTTCTGGGACTTCATTCACACCAAGATGAATACTGGGTGCGATAAACATTTTAATTTGAATGAACGGCTGTTAGTGCATCTGTTTAGACTGACACAAACATTTGCATGACATAAACAGAACAGATTTTTTTGAATGGTATTCAAATTTCGTTTCCACTGCACTGCATTAAAAACTGACCGAATTAATATTCAGCCTTTTTGATGTATTGCATATAAATGCTATTTAAGTGTGAAAATATTTGGAAAATATATGGAAAAGTTCATGTCAGGTTGAAATATATTATTGCAATGCAAATTCGGTTAGTTTTTCATGGCACTTTTTGAAATTTCAGTACTTCCCCATTCAAGCAGATTAAAGTTGGTCTCGCTTAACTGAAACAGTTGCCCAGAGGCGTTGCAAATATTGCGTGAACTGACTTTCCTTGAATGGGACTTTACAGCAGATCGATCAGCTTAAGATCACAGCTAGACTTTATAGACAAGTCTCCACTTGCTCATTAGTTTTGTTTAAAACAGTGGTTTGTAACTTCTAATTAAACATTCGTCAAATTAAGATGTTTAACACCAAATTTCTCAAAAAACAAAGCAGAACTTGAAAAAAAAATCAGCAGGTTTATGATAATTTGGATCAACAGTCTTAAAGCTGGCATGGAACAAAAGCTGTGATCATCTTTTCTTTATCTATTGTGATGTTCTCTGTAATTCTAAGTGAAACTTCTTGAAAGGACTTGACTTTGTCCAACAGAAATTGACTGAATCACTGTTTGCCAATTGCTGTGATCTGATGTGAGTGACAGGTTATGGAAAGGAAGGGATTATTGTTCATAGCAATATTCCATAAAAAATAAGAAACTGTCAGTATTGATTTCAAGGCATCTTTGAAGTATCTGTAACCTACCGCTGCTCTTCCTCCAGTCGCGCTATGATTCGCTCCAGCTCTCCTCGCTCCTCCCTCTCCACAGCCTGCAGGATCTGGGCGGGGCTCTGGAGCAGGAAGGAGGGGCTGTGAGGGTTATGGGCGGGGCTCCTGCTGATGTGGGCAGGGGTTTGGGGCTGGCTGAAGGAGGAGCCCTCCCCTCCCAAAGTCTGACAGTACTGCAGGATTAAAGCGTGCTCCTCGTCCCTGCAAAAAAAAAAAAAAAAAAAATTAATTAACATTAGATATTTACATTTTGTGACATAATGTAAAATTTGCCACCATGAGTTTCTAAGATATTCTGATCTCTAGATATATGATTTTTCTTGCCCTGTTTATCAACCAGGAATGTAACAAAATTGCATTTGTGTAAAATAAGAAAAACATTAAATAGACAATATAAAAAAGTAGCTTTAGAAAGACATATTCTGATTTAAAACAGAATTTAGGTACATTTACACAGACTGTTCAGAGGTTGCATGAATGGTTTTATACTACAATTAGAATCTCATAAATAATACTGTTAGATTAATTGGTTTTAAATGTAAATGAACAGCTTAAATTGAATATTGAAATAAAATAAAACACCAATAGGTGGTGGCTAGTCACTGCTTTAATGAGTGAATATTCAGTTCAATTCATTCAACTGATTAATCAAAATGGCTGATTCATTTGTCACTGTCTTTATGAATGAGTCACTGAATCACTGACTCACTCAATTCCCTAAAAACAATTCATTTACGAAATGCATCAGATAGGCACATCATTTCCATGTTCAATTTTCATTTGCAAAACTGAGCAAAACAGACAATATTGTGCCTAAAACATTTACTGAACTGTGATATTTATATATATATATATATATATATATATATATATATATATATATATATATATATATATATATATAAAATTGTCTTGATGTCTTAAAAGTCTTGATGTCTTAAATGTTTAAATACATTTTGGTGACAAAATGATAAATGTATATTGTTTAATAAATTACATGAAAACTATCATGAAATGTCTGGGTCATTTTGCATAAAAAAAGAACCTTTTTAATCTTATGGATCCTAAAATGTGTGTACATTAGGGTACAATTTGTTGAAAAACATTAGCTAAGTACAATGTAACTAATGCTAAACAATTAAAACAAAAAAAATAAAAATAAAAACTTTAAAACAATAAAAATCTAAATGTAAAATAATAAAAAAATTAAAAAAAAATTAAACAAGACAAACTAATAAAATAAACTTACAATAATTAAAAAAAAAACTTAATTTTCTTTATGCAAAAAACAAACATTTCTTATTTTAGTCTATGTATGTATGTATTTGTTCCTGTTACTATATATATACCAAACACACCAAACAAACAAATTACAATGCCATTGATTTTAATTTTCTTTTTTACAAAATAAAAATGTCTTACTTTAGTCTATGTATTTGTTCATGATAAATAACAATAAATTTGTGAATTAAATGAAAAAGGTCATGAAATGGGTATGTGCACGTGTTTAGATATAATGCCTTTATGAATCAGTCACTGAATCATTGACTCTATTCGTTAAAAAAAACATTCATTTTACGAAACGCCTAAAGATAGGCACAACATTTCTGCTATGTGGCTTTGTTTGGAACCACTTTAATTTGTGAAACTGAGCAAAGTAAGACAATATTGTGCCTAAAACATTTATTGAACTGTTGTAGAAAATCAATATCACATTTGCAATTGTGCAGGTATTCAGGAAAAATGTGTTAAATTGACACCAGAGTAACAGCACATCTCTCCTCAACAAAATGAGGTAGAATTGACATCTGCAGTGTGAACGGTACAAGTTATGAACCAAAGTTTAATACTTTGAGTTAGGAATATGAGCAAACCCCAAATTCCAAGCATGAGCAATAGTCACAGCAAGGCTTGCGGATGTGCCGCCGTCACAGCATGTAAACCGTAACAGACAGAAGCATAATTAAGATGTTCTTTTACGCCACCGCGGGATCCGAGCGCTGAGATTTGAAAGCCGACAGGTGAAAGTGAGTCTGACTGTGAAAACAGGAGAGAAGGTTTTGGATGTGCGCTGTCCAAACAGCTGTGCGCACAATGAGTCTCAGGTGTGTGTTCACGCGCTCCCTGGTGTCTGAATCCAGCACTCATCTGGATGCACACACACAAAGACTAATCAGAGAGATTACATGGGCACTGCATCACAGGGTCTCTGCTAACAACCTGCCAACACCAGCAGATGCTGAATAAAGCAGCCAGACACTCTGCAGCACGGCTGGGACACAACAAACACAAGTACATTTGCATTTCCTGAAGGAAAGCGGAGCGCTTGCATGGCAGCAGCAGAAGAAGAGTGATAAAGCTTTGGCTGAGATGATACACTGACACAAGGGTCAACACAACATGCTGGACACAGAAGAATTATATTGCACTACATAAAATAATAAAGTGTCATATGCTAAGAAATGATGCTAAAGATTTTCTTTTTAGTTTTCTAATTAGATTTATTTTTTCCAGTTACTTTAAACTTGTGGCTTGTTACTTTTAATACAGTGGTTTTTGGGAAAAAACAAAACAAAACAAAAAACACTGATAGTTATATGAAATTTAGGTAACACTTTAATATAGGGAACAATTCTTATCATTAACTAGTTGCTTATTAGTATGGCTATTATTAACACACTGGCTGTTTATTAGTACTTATGAAGCATTTATTCTGCATAACCATATTCTACATCTCTAATCCCCAATTTAACAACTACTATACTAACTATTAATAATCAGCAAATTAGGAGTTTATTGAGGCAAAAATCATAGTTAATGGTTTATTAATAGTGAGAATTGGAACTTAAAATAAAGTGTGACCGAAATGTATGTCTTAAATGTTGAACTGTGTTTTGGTGGCACTATATACATTTATATTGTTTAATAAATTACATGAAAACTATTATGAAATGTCTGGGTCATTTTGCATTAAAAATGACAATTTTTAATCTTATTGATTCTAAAAGATGTTTTAATCTTAATGAAGTGTAGGGTACATTTGGTCAAAAATGTTAGTACAAATGTAATTATGCAACATATAAATTAACTTAAAAAATATAATTAAAACAATAAAAATTTAAACATAAATTAATAAACAAAAATATATATTTTAAGAAAATAAAACAGTCAAACTAATAAAACATACTTACAATTGGGAAAAAATGGCTTAATTTTCTTAATGCAAAATAAATATTTCTTATTTTAGTCTCTGATAAAATAAATATTGTTTAATAAATGTGAATCGCTTGAAAATGGTCATGAAATGGGTATGTGTGCGTGCCATCGTTTTTATTTTTCTGTATGCAAAATAAACATTTCTTATTTTAGTCTATGTGTTTGTTCATGATAAAAAAATAAGAGTAAATGATGAGTAAATGATAAGTAAATGATGACATAATTTAAATTATTTCGGTGAACTATCCCTTTTATTATTACTATTTTTTTTTCTTCATGAAATTATACTCTAAATAAGAAACTAAGTCTGCCAGCAGGTGGCGGTAAGAGTTTAAGTCATTCATTCATTCATTCAGTTTGTTCAAATTGCTGATTCATTCAGAAATGAAGTATCAGGAATGGCTCTTTATAAATGGGCTTTTGAGTCATTGATTCACACGATTCGTTCAAAACGTGGATTCATTCAGAAACGAAACACAGCTGTGTTGCGCAACAATTCTGCTATGGCTTCAAAGGTAATATGTTTTCTGCAAAATTGAGCAAAAACAAATAATATTGTGTTTAAAATATAACACAATGTCAACTTATCATTTACTGAACTGTTGTATAAAATCTCATTTAAGATCATAATATATCGGGACAAAACCAGCGCTTGTGTCATATTGCTCTTGCTGCCCGTGTGATATCCTGTGATATGTGATATATATAAATATAAGACAAAACACATAAAGGGGCATTTTTTGCACCAATATCTTGAAATTAGGCCATAACTGCATTTATGGAGTTGTTGCCCTGCAACATATTTATCAACAGTCAACTATATGAAATATAAGACGATGCACAGATCTGGGGCGGGGTCAGTGCATTAACTGCGTTAAAATATTTTAATCATGTCATTTTTCATAACTAATTAAGTTAACGAGTTAAACTGACAGCCCTAATATATGTATGTATGTATGTATATATATATATATATATATATATATATATAGAGAGAGAGAGAGAGAGAGAGAGAGAGAGAGAGAGAGAATGTCTGAGGAATATCTGTGCAGTGCTGCCCAGCAAATATTGTCAAAAGAAAGTAGGACATTTGAGAGTAAGTTGCTGTGTGAGAAAACTGAAGTGCTGGTGAATAGACGGCCAGAGATAGAGAGGTGTAGAGAGATGAAAGAGGAGGCCGAAGAAAGACAGAAATGAGTGCAGGTGTCATGTCTGTCTCCAGCAGCATCAGTCAAGCGTCTGTGTCCCCGCCGTCACATTCAATCTAAAACACCATCACAGGAGAAACTCCCCTGTTGACTCCCGTCTCCTTCCCTTCATCCCTCTTTCATTTCGCTCTCTTTCACGTTCGGCAAACCCGTCTGCCTCGCTTTCAGGTTTGATCGCTTGAAAGTTTCTTTGGTTTCTTTATCGTAACACTCAGGCATGTTTATTTGAAAAATAACAAACATACACAAATGCCTGAAATTGCATTTGACTACTCGGCACTCAAGGTTTCACAGCTTCAGATAAACACTCGCACGCCCACTTATCATATTTCAGATGTCTTCAAAAGGTTGTGGGGGAATCATGTGAAACCTGTCATGCACAAGCCATATTTCACTTCAAAAATTACAATATAGAAAAAATTAAAAGTCGGGGCCAATAGCCTTGTGGTTAGTGCAAGCGCGACCCGAATTCGATTCTCGTCTTGACTTCCTTTGCTGATCCTACTCCCCTCTCTCCTCCCACTGCTTTCCTGTCATCTCTTCCACTGTCCTAACTACAAAAATGCATGATTGTAAAGTATTCATGCACTCTTTTTTTTTTTTTTTTTTTTGATCCTTTGGGTCTTTAATGTGACTTGCACAAGTTTCCTTGGTATGTCCCCATGCGTGACTGTACGGACGACCTTGTTCAGAGTAAATATTAGACGGCATATGGCGGTAATAAAGGAGAAAGAGTTTCGGTGTTTGATCTCTAGTGTAGCATCAGAGCAGATTTGAGACACGGACCTCCCTCTGAGGAGGAAGGCCAGGCAACGGCTTATTAGCTCTGTAATTATCATACGCTTGTTCTGTGAAGGACACCCGCTGAGCTCGCCCGAACGCGTCCACAACAGTATAAAACCAGCTCTGACTTTAATGATGTGTGCATGATGTTCCAAACTCTTAAAATGGACAAACTCGGCACTTCTGAAGCATTTCAAGTGCATTTCAAGTTAGTTCATTTTCCACTCTCCCACTGACTCACAGAATTAAACCAGCTGCCTAAATGTTACCGTCCCTTTAAGACTTCTCTATGTAAACGTTAATCAGGGTGGAGTTCCTGAATCCTAAATAGGTGACAGGATACGTTCCTCAATACACACCGCAAATTAACTTTTCTGGAGTCATACTCTTCACAGACATACTCAAAAGACTTCAAGCTACTTTTACTTGTTCACTTTTTTGTTACTTCAAAGTTTCTCTTTCCTTATGAAACAATTGTCTCTCTTTCAGGGATGTTCCTCGACTTTCATTTAGTTTCAGCTTTCCAATCTTCTACTTCCACTCGATGAATCTTTTGTCTTCATTGTGCTTCTTCAAGGCTTTCCTAGGCCACTTTCTTATTTTGAACAAAGGGCTTTTTTTCAGACAAAAACTGAACAATATAAAAGACTAATTTAAAGTCAATAAAAGCTGCCAAAGGGAGCGCTGCTCCCAGCAGGTCCATTAGCAGAATAGTCATAGAGCGAGTGTGACAGAGCCGGATTCACTTCACGTCTCCTTGTTATCACTCCACCTGTCCAGCTCTCACACAGGACTGAGCTGATACATTTCACAACTCAGATACCTCCTTACTACTATAATAGTGCTGGAGCAGAGATCTGTGAAGCTCTCTCATGACAGACGTGTGTTTCCACTGACTGACCAGCCAAAAAAAAATTGCCTAACTGACTGCTACTACATAACCTGTCAACAATCAATGAAATCACATCTTTGTTTACATGCCAGCCTTTGTGGATTTCACAGACCATTTGAAGAAAGAATGTTAATACAGGCTATCTGCAGGATTTTTAAACTCAAATTAAGACCTTTTTTTTTTTAAAGACCTGCAAAAATAAAAGTAACACCATGCAGGGCTCAACGCTAAGGATTTTTTCTACTGGCCCAGTTGGGGACCAAGAGGACTGGATAGATACATGCATAACTAACTCAAACACATGGAGAGGGTTTACGTGGAAAATCATTACAAGATAATTCTGCACTCTGCACACTGTAGCAAAGATGCATCTAGCAGATGGTGATCTATTGGGAAACCACTCTCATGTCTTTTGCTTTTGCCCAAAGATACAACATTTCTGGGAGGATATCTATAAAGTATTTGGAGACATATTTTGTACTGATATTCTTTTTGATCCAGCTGTGGCTATTTTAGGTGATACCTGAGGGCAAGAGGGAAAGGAGATTGAATTATCTACTTCAAATATTCTTTTCTGCAGCCCTAAAATGCATCACATCTAAATGGCTCAAATCAGACTCCCCCGCATATGAACAGTGGATCTGAAAAATCAAGAAAATGTACAAAATGGAAAAAATAACATATTCCCTTAGACTCCAGATACATATCTTTGACACGAGATGGAGTCCAATTTTAGGAATAATACATAATAATAGTTAACTGACTATACATAGTGGGGTGGAATATGCATGCAACTATATACATTTACAAAGCATATGGATTTTCCTTTTATAAGTGTTCTTATTTAAAAAAAAAAACTTGAAACTGAAAAACACACCTACTTATTTTAACCCCTCTTTCTTTGTAAATCCTTTCAAACATCTGCACCCCTATTGTCCATCTCTGATGTATAACTTTTATAGCACGTTCTAATACAAAGTTTAAAAAATAAATGTTGTTTTCATTGTTTCTGATAAATGTAACCTTTACAAAGAAGGTTATGACTTCAAAAACTACTTAACTTTAAAGGGGTCATCGGATGCCCATTTTCCACAAGTTGATATGATTCTTTAGGGTCTTAATGAAAAGTCTATAATATACTTTGATTAAAAATTCTCAATGGTTTTGTAAAACAACACCCTTTTTACCTTGCCAAAATCAGCTCTGCAAAAATCATCTCATTCTAAGGGGTTGTTCCTTTAAATGTTAATGAGCTCTGCTCACCCCGCCCCTCTCTTCTCTCTGTGGAATGACGAGCTTGTTTACTTTAGCCGCATTTAGCCGCGTTTAGCCGCTAAACTTCCTAACTACCACGTTATAAGGAAAGGGGATCGCAAAGATTCATTAAAAAATGCTTATACACACTTCTGCTGTAAGTGAAGCTGGATCATGAATGATTCGTGCGAACATAGACGGATATATGTAGATCGGGAGGCGCATTCCCTTCACAAACAAACGTAATCCACTGCATCTTCACCGGCTCAGGTGCTGGGAGTAAATGATGATCACTATGTTCATTATTACATCCAGCAACACAACACCTCAATCGCTCAATCGGAGATATTCTTGTCTAACTTACATCCCTGCTCTGGCATCAAAACATGGAAAGTTACTGGACTGTGACAGCTGGTCTAAGGTAAGAGCTCATGTCAATCAACTATTGTGGGCGCGGCCTCTGTCGGTGTGGCGGCACAACGACAGGCATCTGAGAACGGCTCGATTTGAAAAAGGGGATATATTATTTTTACAGATTAATTAAAAACCACTGCATGGATTTAGGGTAGATTTGTACATACACTGCCAACACACATTAATGTTCAAACAACATGAAAAAGTGAACTTAGCATCCGATGACCCCTTTGATAACTTTTCATTTAAATTTTAAAATTTGTTAGGCAAATGAAAACACTATAGTGTTCACTGTATAAATATGGGTTTAACCCTTATTAAAGTTATTCAGTCAGGAGTAATTACAAATGCATAAAATGTTGAATATTCATTTTGGAACTTATTAAAAATGAAAAGACACTTTAAATGTGAAATTAAAACTTGAGCTCCCTAATCTTCATGACTCCAATGAACAAACTTTGGCAAATGAAGTGAACTGCTCAGTATTTAGAGAGCAGTGAAATATAACGCAGCTACAGAGAAAAGTTCAGCCTAAAGTTATGTTTGAAATATAACACAATTCAGCTGTCCGGACGGACATGCCCAAGAGGAGAGCGCTCTCCTCAGAAAGCCCAAAACAGCAACTCGGGTTTAAAGGAAGGTAAGAAGCCCTGTATTTGTACTATTATCCCAGAACGAGGAGAGACAGATCTGGAAAGCGTTCAATCAGAGCGGGAAAGCAGTCTGAAGAACAAGACGCTGACAGAAAACCACATCACTGCCTACATCTCCCACAGGACCCGGCAGAGAACGGAAAGAGAGGCACAAATTGGAGACAAAGCGATCGCACGCTCCCCTTCTCTCGGTGCAGATGAGATTTCACAACAGGCAGCTGCTGTATTTCGCCCCGGGGCTGAGACGAGACGAGAGGGGTAAAGGAGACGTCCCGCTTGTGTCTGTGATTCTGCATGGGCTGCATTGATCAGCGGGAGAGTAAACAGAGTTCATAAGCTCTAAACCCCTGAGCCGACAGGAACTGGAAATGAGAATGCTAACATGGGCGCGCATGCATACAAACAATACGAAGAAGACGACGATACTGAATGAGAAAGACAACTCAGAGCCAGACCAACCCAGACACATTGAAATTTAACATTTGTCCCAGCTCTGGTCAGAGTCATATTTGCCACGCATCAAGCAGTGGTGAAAACATATAAGATGCAGGTTTGAATCTGGCATGCGACGTGTCCCAATCAAGTCCCATCAGTCCTTCATGTCCACTGTACTTTTGGACAAAACAAATCACACTTTCTTCCCCAAAAAGCCATGAGTAGTTAGCATACATGTGGTGCTCATCTGGGAGGTTCAAATCTCAACATTCTCCAATCATTTCCCATTGACCTGTAACTTCCTGTCTTCCTGACACAAAATTACACAAATTCGGATGGTCTGTATTTCCACAGGACAAGTTTTGAATTTATTTGTGGGACAAAATGTAAATATCTAAAAATAAAAACTTACTTGGTTTCAGTGTGCAAAAATGAATGGTTTTCAGGCACCAAGTTAGATAAACTCAATGTTTTTTCACTTGTATTTGTTCATTTACTTACTACATTTTAAAGTGGTCTATTTAAAAGTTTATTAACATGAAAATAATATCTGTGCATCTCTAGCAGACAATGATGTTGTACTATTAAATTTGTTTTCATTAACTAAAATAAAGCTGATTTAAAATAAAATGTAAATATTTTATGAAGCATTTACTTAGAAAATACAACTTTAGAAATGTTGCCTTGGCAGTGAAAAAATATGCTTAGGTACTAAATTTACAACAATGGAAAGTAAAATAAAAAAATAGCTAAATAGCAAAAAAAATTAAAAATGTAAAATTAAATAAAAACAAACAAACAAACAAATAAATTAAATTTTAAAACGGTTGTCTTCGCAGTGAATAAAATAAGTTTAAGTACTAAAATTACAACAATGGAAAGTAAAATAAAAAAGATAAATGGCAAAACAAACAAATAAAAAAAAAAGTAAAATTAAATAAAAAAATTATAAAATAAAATAAATAAATATATATATTTTAAATGTTGCCTTGGCAATAAAAAAGTTTAAGTGTAACTTACAACAATGGAAAGTAAAATAAAAATAAAGATAAACAGCAAAATAAACAAATAAAAAAAAAAGTACACTTAATTATAAAATTTAAAAGAAAAAAAGCTAATAAAAATGACAAACAAAACTACTGAAACTTAAAATCTGAAAATATAAAACAAATTCAATTTAGATTTCTACATGTGAGATATGAGAAGAGCAGGAAAGGCTGAAAATAAAGTAAAATAAAATAAAGCTAAATAGGAAAATAAATGAAAAAAATATATACAATATATAAAACATATATAAAAAAGAAGAATGAATAAATTAAAAAAAAAAAAAAAATTAGAAATGTTGTCTTGGCAATGAATAAATAAGTTTAAGTAAAATTACAACAACAGAAAGTAAAAGAAAAATAAAGTCAAATACCAAAATAAATAAATAAATAAATAAAGTAAAATTAAACATAAAAATAAACTAAAAAAAAAAACAGAATTTTAGAAATGTTGCCTTGGCAGTGAATAAATTAAGTTTAAATACTAAAATACAACAATAGAAAGTAAAATAAAAATAAAGCTAATCAGCAAAACAAATAAATCAAAAATGTAAAATTAATTATAAAAATAAACAAAAGCTAATAAAAATTACAAACACCCATAACAAAACTACTGAAACTTAAAATCTGAAGATATAAAACAAATTCAATTTAGATTTCTACATGTGTGATATGAGAAGAGCAGGAAAGGCTGAAAATATAATATATATATTTTTTTAATCTGCAGCAGGTGGGAGTGGGACTCAAAAATGGGACTTAAAATCTAACTTGCTGTATGTCTTGATCCCACTCCCGTTCTTGTGTAACAGTTTGCAAAATGCTTAAGATATGTTGAGCATTGGTGCTCATGTGGAACATCCTATCACTCTCTACCATAGACCTTTGCTAAAAAATGGTCCCAAAAAATAAAGAAAGACTTTGGCAACATAGTGCAGTGTTCAGTTTAATGCTCTGGACAAATGATAGCTTGAATCCAGCCCAGATCCCATTCCCTCTGTCTTTCCTTGATAACTACCTGTCAAACAGCTCTCTAGAACAGCTACAGAATAGAAATGAGGCAAAAGCCGCAAAATTAAAAAAATAAAACAGAGCAAGTGGATTTTAATGGCATTTTCGAGAGGGAAATCTTCCCTCCTGCACTCAATTAAACCCACGAGATAATGCCATTACACACCAATCCATCACAAACATTGTAAGGAAAACACACTAAATTCTCTCTCTACATCTCAAATGCACACGCGCAAGCAAATATATGATGCTGAAGAGTGTGCTAATGCATTAGGTACAGAGATAAACAAGGTGTTAGCGGGACAGCAGGAGGAATGGAATTAGTTCCGTCTACTTAGAGCGAGCCGAAGAAAGACAGAGAAAGAGAGACGGGCAAGAGAAAGAGACAGCAAGAAGTAATTAGATTTATGAGGGATGTTAATAAGATTATTTTAACCCCACTTTACAAACCCTCAGCAAACAGAAACACAGCAGCTCAAATACTTGTGTCAAATGGCTTCTGTCCTGGTAAAACTGACCATCATCTGACAATCTTCATTAACGTCATGCTGTCATACTGATGCAACAGTGTGAAACCACACAGATGCTCTCTCACACACACACACACACACACGCACGCTCTCCACGGTAAACGCTCTCCAACAGCCCAAATCTCCAGGTAGTGTTTGAGCAAGAAGAGGACAATTGCTCATTAGAAGTCAGAACGTCCCTCATCGACTTTGAGCAGTAATCGCTCTCGTTAAATGACTTTGTGTGTGTGTGTGTGTTGGTTTTCTTGGCAACATTTTGAGCTAAATCTGACTATGTTTCTTAAAATTTTTCTTAGGGAACACATTTCACGGTTAAATGAATATATTGGTACCATATATTGGAGATTTTTAAATGTAGTGGATTTAAAAAAATATATATATATTTTTTTAGTGGAGATTTTAAAATGTAGTGTTTACTTGCCGGGGTCAATATTGGATATTAGGGTTGTCAAAAGTACTGATGTCCGTACCAAAAAAAAAATTAAAAATCATTTTCTGGTACCAAAACATTGATGCATCACTACTTTTACATTTACATTAAATTACAGTCATCTAACACACAAGTTTAAAAACTTTAATCTTTTAAAACACTAATTATTTAATCTAATAATAGTCTTTTGAGTTTCATACATTTTTAACGTCAGTGGGTTAGATATTGTCAATGTTTTTTCGGGTATATGCACTTGTAAAATAATATCTGTGCATCTCTGGCAAAGTGTTGTTATTGCGTTAACTATTAAAATTGTTTTCATTAACTGAAAAAAAAAAAAAAAAAAAAAAAGCTGAATTAAAATAAAATATAAATATTTTATGAAACATTTAAATGTTGCCTTGGCAGTGAATAAAATAAGTTTAAGTACTAAAATAACAATAGAAAATAAAATAAAAATAAAGCTAAATAAATAAAAAAATGGAAACTGAATATAAAAATAAGCAAAAGCTAATAAAATGACCAATGCATGTAACAAAATCACTGAAACTTTGTGAAAATATAAAATATAAAACAAATTCAGTGTAGATTTCTACACTACCTTTTAGACTACACAGTTTACAGTCATCTAACACCACAAGTTTAATCTTTAAATTCTTACAACAATAGAAAGTAAAATAGAAATAAAGCTAAATAGCAAACCCAATTAAAAAATTGTACAATTAAATCTAAAAAATAAAAGCTAATAAAAATGACAAATGCACATAACAAAATTACTTAAACTTAAAAAATCTTAAATATAAAACAAATTCAGTGTAGATTTCTATGCTACTTTTTACACTACACTAAATTTGCAGTCTTCTAACACAAGATTAATCTTTAAAAACTTTCATATTTTAAAACACAGATTATTTAATCCAATAATAGTCTGAGTTTTTCATTTTCTAAATCATACATTTGGTTTATTGCCATAACTAAAATAAAGCTAAATATAAATATTCAAAGAAAATGAATAATGATGACAAAAGTACATAAAATTACTAAAACTTAAAACGGTAACACTTCAGTATAGGGAACAATTCTCACTATTAACTAGATGATTATTAGCATGCCTATTAATAACATTGGCTATTTATTAGTAATTATAAAGCAGATATTCTACATCCCTAATCCAACCCAATACCTAAACTACCTTACAAATTACTAATGAGCAGCAAATCAGTAGTTTATTGAGGCAAATATCATAGTTAATGGTTTGTTAATAGCGAGAATTGGACCTTATACTAAATGATTCCTAAAAGTATTAATGTTTTTTAGCTTTATTTGGTCTGTAGTTATTATAACTACTTTTATATATAAACAATTAGTCTACGACATGACCAAATGTATGTGTGTGTTTCTGAATATGTTTATTTGCTTTGTGAGACTATGTGCCCTTTAGTTGTGTCATAGAAGCCGACAGCATGTGTGTATGTCGTCATCCACTCGGGTGCAGAGCTGCAAGGCTTTTGTGTGAACTAGATTTGAAGTATGTATGCAACCTCTGTCCCTGCATTAATACTGCTCATAAGCAGCTTCCTTTCCAACAGTCATATGAAGAGTTTGGGATGTCACAGGCAGCATTAACCCGTGCGTACACACTGCACAGTATGAGAAACTGAATGACCGTGTGTGTGTGTGTGTGTGTTTGTATCCGCTACTGGAGGTTCATTTCTCCGATAAAGATCCGCAGCGCGTCTCATTCCTCCGTCCATCTCTTTCTATTCATTCCTTTCATTTCTTTCATCAGCTGAGAATTGAAACATCAGAGTTTGAGTCCCTCACTGTTTCAAACCTTCAAGGGCTCAGATGACAGAAAACACTTTTTTGTATCTTTTGTAAAACAGAGTTCAAGACATACTCAAATATTCACTCATTCAACTCAAAACTCCCCCTCCATCCACCAAGATCATATGTTAAGACTAAACAGCAAAAATGGCTCATTCAGAAAGCACAATCTTTTAACAAACAAAACATTTTGATATTATTAATTGTTTTTGTATTAATATAAATGTCTTTACACATTGTCTGTAAAGTCAGTCAGATGATATTTCACTCTGAAGGGTTAATGAGTAATCTGTTACATTGATTCAAACTGACAAGTAGTAATTTCTTTAGACTTTCTGACTGATTCATTAAAACAATGGGAGTCATCTGTGTGTGAATCACACTTCACGTACATCCAGCAGAAACAATGCTATACAAAAGGTGTTGTCTTTATATGGTTGTATCCAGTCTTTATCATATCATCACATTTCATGTAGACTACCAACTCAGATTCAGAAACAGGAACTAATCATAATAGAGGTCATTTACATATAAATTTTTCTTAAAAGACCAATTCTAACTATTAATTAACTATTAACTACCACTTCTGCCTCAATAAACTCCTAATTTGCTGCTTGTTAATAGTAAGGTAGTTGTTAAAGGATTAGTTCACTTCAAGAATAAAAAAAGTCCTGATAATCTACTCACTCCCATGTCATCCAAGATGTTCATTAGAGGGTGACACGGGAGTGGATTTTCAAATCTCTCCCGTCCCACTCCCACAAAAAAAAATCCCATCCCATCCCAATCCCACGAAAAAACTGGGAAAAAATCCCGTCCCGTCCCAATCCCGGAAGAATGACTCCCATTCCCTCCCACTCCCGTATTATTATTACTATTATTATTATTTGACTAGAATCTGCCAGTTACAGTAAAGAATACAGTACAGATCACAGTATGCCCGTAACTTTTTTTTTTTTTTTTACATTAGTTGAATAAAAATGCAAAATTTTGTTTATTATTATTATTATTATTATTATTATTATTGAACTGAAAGCCATCTTAAACAAATGCACAGTGTGCATTGCACACACATTAAATTTCACGTAAATCATTCATGCAGACACACGTTTCCTATTTGAATTGGTCCATTTGAAAGTAGACATTTCACTCTATAGATATATTTTTCTTGTCTCTAAAGCAAGTATACACGGAGTTTCGAAGTGACGCGCTCAAGTTCACAGAGACAGGCGGTAGAAAGCGCGTCCTTTTTGCTTTAATTAGTTTACAAAAGCGCAACGTTTCTTTGTTTTTCTGAGTGCACACAAATAAACGTTGAGTCTTTACAAATTCGAAAGATGCCTATCACTCTTATCTGTATGACCAAAAATGACGGTATTTTAAGAGCAAGTGACCTCACCGGCGCCTCTGTCATGCAGTACCGCGCTACTATTCGGCTTCCACACTCGCACTGACACTTCAATAGCGCACATTTTTCTAGGTTAACATTAGATTGAGCGGCCATGTAAACTTGCTACTACATACATCTTCCAGATGAAAAGCCATATGGTCGATGAATGATAGGTGAGCATTTGGATGTCCTGCTGTATTACAAGTCGTTAACGATTTGTCCGTCATGAACTCACTTGCTTAACCAGCCACACCAAAGCATACAGAAGGAGAGAATAAAGAGACAGGTCAACTAGAATTAAGTTCAAAATTACAATATATCGTTTATAGTTTATTTATATAAAAGGTATATTTGTCTGTAAAGTTGGGTTTCATAGCGTTACGATTCCCGGTCCCGCCCACTCCCGCTGACATTTTTTCCTGTCCCGTCCCAATCCCGTGATTATTAGTGATTTTGTTTCCCATCCCGAACATAATGTTCATGTCTTTCTTTCTTTAGTTGAAAAGAAATTAAGGGTTTTGAGGAAAACATTCCAGGATTTTTCCCACATCTAGGCTTGACTACTGTAACTCACTTTATTTTGGGATTATCCAGACAGCTTTATCCCGTTTGCAGCTTGTTCAGAATGCTGCGGCTCAACTTTTGAGTGGGGTTAAAAAGAGGGAGCACATTACTCCTATTTTACACTCACTACACTGGCTGCCTGTCCATTTTAGAGTGGATATTAAAATTTTGCTTACTGTTTACAAGTCTTTAAAGGGGTCATCGGATGCCAATTTTCCACAAGTTGATATGATTCTTTAGGGTCTTAATGAAAAGTCTATAATATACTTCGGTTAAAAATTCTCAATGGTTTTGTAAAACAACACCCTTTTTACCTCGTCAAAATAAGCTCTGCAAAAATCAACCCATTCTGAGGGGTTGTTCCTTTAAATGCAAATGAGCTCTGCTTGCCCCGCCCCTCTCTTCTCTCTGTGGAGTGACGAGCCTGTTTACTTTAGCCGCGAAACTTGCTAACTAGCACGTTATTAGGAAAGGTGATTGCAGAGATTCATAAAAAAACCTTATACTCACTTGTGCTGTAGGTGAAGCTGGATCACTAATGCTTTGGGATATTATTTTTTACAGATTAATTAAAAACCACTGCATTGATTTTTATCATTATAGGGTAGTTGTGTACATACACTGCCAAAACACATTAATGTTCAAACAACATGTAAAAGTGAACTATGCATCTGATGACCCCTTTAAAAGGTTTGGCCCCACTTATCTCTGAGTTATTGACTCACAGTATCAGTCCAATAGATCCCTTCAGTCTTCCAACCAGGATCTATTGTTTACCTCTAAGTCGAGGCTTAAATGTAGGGGAGATCTTGCTTTTTGTGCTGTTGCCCCCAGGCTTTGGAACGCCTTGGCCACTTTCCATTAGACAAGCTTCTTCTCTCAGTATTTTTAAGTCCAGGCTAAAGACCTGCCTATATGGTTGATGGGATATTTGTATGATTTTATAACTTTTCTGTTTGTTTTCTGTTTTCTCTGTTTTGATGACTTGTTGAAAAGCACATTGGTCGATGGAAGTTGTAATTAATTATGCTATATAAATTGTTATTGTCATTGAAGTCCACTGTAGACCAATTCAGTGTTTGGAAACAGTGATGATGTTTTTTTTGTGGGTAGAGTCTATCTAGTGGCAGAAGATGATGGTTTTCAAGTAGCGGTCTATGGAGCCATGGAATAAAGAAATAAAAGAATAAAAAAAGTCAATTTGAGTTTATATTTCAAAATTCTGACTTTATCCCTGCAATTCCGAGATTATATCTCACAATTCTGATAAGGAAAAACAAGACTTCATTCTCTCTTTTCCCCTCGGCTCTGGCTTTTTTCCCAGGGAACTGATAAAGTCACTATTGTTGTGTTAAATCGAGTTAGAACATCCGAAATAGGAGATATAAACTTGCGTTTGCAAGAAAAAAGTCAGAATTGTGAGATAAAATAAATAATTGTTATGTAAAATGTTAATAGTAAATAAAAGTGTACAACAGGGCTAAAGGCACCCCAGTGTAAAAGGTGCCTTTGATATTATTTTCCTCTAAACCACTAGATGGCAGAAAAACGTGGCATAGCACTTTCCAAAACATTCGCTTTTCAACATACATGTGCAAATTTGTCTGATTCTGGGCGGCAGCAGTGCAAAGTCGATTCTGTGCTTACTTGATCTTATAGTTGATATTTTTAAAAATGTTAAAAATGCAGCAAATGAGAATCGCTAAAATCATTCAATACATCTCGAGACAAAGCTCATTTATAATGATTTTCAGTTTTGTTTCAGATAATTAAAACAGCAGTTTTTAAATAACGAAAGAATATGTAAAAGTATGGTATTTGGGCTAAAAGGCACAATAATTAACATGACAATTAATAGAAGGCTGACTTTTCCATTTGTTGACATTAAATTGTTAGATTCAGATGGTAAATATCATATATTATGTTGGGTGTCCATCTTAGAGATAACCACCGTGTTTAGAATGAAACCATCATATTTAAAAACATGATATTAATCATATCATACAATAAAATGACATGGGGGTGAGTAAATTTTTAGGAAATGTTTATTCTGGAAGTGAATGAATCCTTTAAGGGATCTAAAATATGGTCATGCAGAATAAGGCATTCCTATGTGCCTAATAAGTACCAATAAAACAGCCAATATGCTAGTAATATGCATGCTAATAAGCAACTAGTTAATAGTGAGAACTGGTCCTTAAAATAGTGTTACCAAAGTCCTAAAGGTACAGTAGCAAATTCAGGTTGTTTAATTCAAAGGCCAGAAGAGAAGAAACTACAAAGCTATTTTAGTTCAATAAAGCGTGGCTTGTATCCTTTAAATCATTTTTAGTGTAAACACCTCCTCCGCTGTTCAGTGGTTTGAATAAGAGTCCATTTGATACTCATCTTTCCCTATTACACTTTATCTCCATCTCTTTGTCTGTCTATTTGATTCTCTCTCTATCAGCACTGAAGGATCTGATTCAGACTCCACCGGCGCCAAAGCAAATAAGAAACATGGCAGAAATAAGACTCATTACTGGTCAGTCAGACCTCAGGAGACAACCACTAAATTCACACAATTCAGACCTCCCCAGAACTGACCCTAGCAACCACATATTGCCATAAGCAACTATCCAGTATGAGCTTGCAACAGCTGTCTATCATCTTTAAATGTCAAGCTTGTAAACCATTTTCAACATTCAGATTTGTCAAATTGTGTTTAAGTTCATGCATGGCCTCTAAATTGAAAAACCCTTAAATTTACAGTAAAGACAGTAAAGAGTTTGTAGACTCACATGCTTCCGGTGGCCGAGCTGCTGTCGGTGGGCAGAGAGCCATTAGAGCGCTCCATCTGTGCCAACCTGAACAAACAGAGATCCAGACCAGTGTGAGATCAATATGACAATATTACACTGTTTATTAGCATTAAAAGGATGCAACTTATGGATTTGTGTTCCTCTGAGGCTCCACCATGATTGAGCATGTTTATTCATGTGTTGGGTGATGAATGAGAATATAAAACTATAAAAATGTAAATTCAAAGTACGACTTCTGGTGTGGGCAAGTGGGTTGAACACCACCAATCAAAGCTCAATACTGAATAGCATCCTAGATAGTGCAAGTGTAAGGAGCTTTACTTTCACACACACACACTCTAAGGACTGAAGACTCGTCCCGATGGATTACAGTCTCATAGAGTTCCTATAATGGGATAGAGGCTTCAGTCGTAGTCTATATTCACAATCCTATAATAACCGCCTGTGTGTGTAATAGTGACATTGAGAGAATCTAGCTGACGCTGAAAATCCATTTTCAAGTCTTTATGGGTAGAAGGTCAGCGCTGGAGGCAGTTAGTGCATTTGTGCATGCGTAATATGTATTTTTTTTCTTCAAGCAGGTGTAAATGGACTTGATACAGGCCTAATATACAGTATGTGGCAGAAGATTAAATTGGCTTTTGGCAGAGAGTCAGAGGTCTAACGAAGCATGTGTGCGTTTGTACTGCTCATCTGTCACCGCTTTCAATTGGTACTGTGGTACTGCGGTCATGCATTATGACAGCTGATCTTATGCCACGGTTACATCATGTAAATTACTGTAATTACTAATTCTAATAAAGATTCTTTATAGGCATCAATGGTTCCATGAAGAACCTTCAACATCCATGGAACCTTTCTATTGCAAAAAAGGTTCTTTAGATTATTAAAATGTTCTTCACACTAAGAAAAAATGAAAAAGGGTTCTTCTAGGCCATCAACCTGTTATGGAACATTTTTAAGAGTGTTACACTGTAACAACGTCACCTTAAAATAAAGTGTAACCATATTTTTTCTTAGCAAATAGAGATGCATGCAATTAATCTGATAATTCCTTTGACATTTACATGATTGACAGCCCTAGTTTTCACCAGTCAGACATCTGCAATTATGCTAATTCTTAAATGACATGAACGCAGCGGGACATCAGTGTGGTTTGCGTACTGTAATGTCGGCAGTGTGATTTACCTGCTGGCGTATTGCCCTATCCGTGAGTGTGTGTCGTCATGAGAGAGTTGTGGCGACGGAGAAAGCCTGAAAACATAAACACACACATGAACAAAAGCACACTCCAAAAACAATCAATGACAAACATGATTCTAAACATTAAATGCATCTGATCATCTACAGCGAAGGCCAAGTGTTATTGGGATGACGAACTGAGAAAAAAGGTTAGACAAAAAATAAAAAAACAAAGGGGGGGGGGGGTGCAGGTGGATCTGCCATTCCGTGCGTGCACTGACGTGAGCGGCATGCTGTGCTGAGGAAGACAAAGAGGACTGATGGTTGACTGTTGATACTCACTCATACTGCTCCGGACACATGCTGATGAGAGTGACCGGACTGCAAGAGGGAGAAAAACAAACACGAGGGGGAAGGAGGGGGGAGTGGGGGTAGGGGAGGGAGGAAACAGATTTCTTTTAGGGTCAGAGATCACACAATGCCGAGGTCAGATCCACACATAAGGATTTGGAGGTGTTTTGGCTGACATACTCCTCCTGTACTGCAGGGGGCAGCGCAGAACACTGAGAAACCCTGGATTCACTGAACGACTGACAAATGATTGCCAAAGTGTAATGACATTTCACCATAATTTACTGACTGTCATATCATACTAAACCTCAATGACTTTATTTTTTGTCTGTGGAACAAAAAAAGACATTTCAAAGAATAAGGGTATGTTTACACAGCAACGATGTACTAAAAACAAACAAACAAAACAAATCCTTTGTGTTTTTTTTGCATACAGACAACATCACTGTAAAAACAATCCCCATTTACACGGATCCATGAAAATTAGTTAAAGGGATAGGTCACCCAAAAATGCATTAATTACTCACCCTCAAGTCGTTCTAAACTCGTAAGACCTTTGGTCATCTTCAGAACACAAGTTAAGATATTTTTTATGAAATCCGAGAGCTTTCTGACCCTGCACAGACAGCAACACAACTGACACGTTCAAGACCCAGATAGGGCGGCAATAAACGATTATTTTCTTAATCGATTAATCTAACGATTATTAGAATGATTAATCGACTAATCGACGATTATTTTACTGATTAATCAGTAAACTATTTTACTCACAACATAATCTCTCTTAAAATACCTTACAGGGTTATGATAATCAAAACAGTCCTGAGCTAGAGCTTTGATCTCTGCAAACCAAACTATCACACTGGAGAGCTGCTTTGTAGCAAAAGTCAAAATTCTAACTGAAAGCGACACTGACTCTGGTTTTTCATGTTTAATACTGTAAAGCTGCTAGATTTAAGGATATCTATTGCATAAAGTATATTATATAAAATTAAACGTGACATGACTGGGCGTTACTTGAGTGCTAAACTGCATAGCTTGTAAAAACATCCACATCGTTGTAATCAGATGCGCTTTTAACTGCTGCTATCAGTTTTTGTTGTGTTTATATCGTTATTGAGAGCGGAGCACACAGCTTATATTTACATATTCATCCAAACACTGCTCAGCAGCTTCAGGTTCAGCTGTGTTTGCTTTGAAGCGCTGTGTGTCATCTTCTCTTACATTGTATCCGGGAGTGCTAAATTACAGTCTTGCACTACAGCGCCACACTGGTCAAACTGCATTATTGCAGGCTCTTACATTAGGTCATATGAGATCAAATCAGCCCAAGACCCAGAAAGGTAGTAAGGACACTCATGAAATAGTCCAGCTGAGAATACTTTTTGTGCACAAAGAGAGAGAAAAAAAAAAAGCATCTGTCGTGGTACTCTCGTAAACGTCTCAAAGACTGACAAGAAAGAGAAGAAACTGCAAAATAAAGTCATTATTTAAATTTTCTTTGTGCACAAAAAAGTATTCTCGTAGCTTCATAACATTACGGTTGAACCACTGATGTCACATGAACTATGTGTCAGTTGCATTTCTGTTTTTGCAGGGTTAGAAAGCTCTCAGATTTCATCAAAAATATCTTAATTTGTGTTGCGAAGATGAAGGAAGGTCTTACAGGTTTGGAATGACATGAGGGTGAATAATTAATGATAAATTTCATTTTTGGGTGAACTATCCCTTTAAAACGCTGTTATGCATGTCAGGCCAGTAGTTGGTGATGTCACATTATAAAGAAAAACTATACAAACACATAACACAGCTGTTTGGAAAAGAGCAGTATGAACATTCTGCTAAAGGCCTAGTTTTGACTACTACATTAAAAAAGGTCATGTGGCTTTAGAACAACATAAAGCTGAGTAAATGATGAATTTCCATTTTTGGGCGAACTACCCCTTTAATATAGCAGCTTGCGTCTCCTCAAAACTAGGCAGATCAGATCTCCAAACCAATCTTTAATCTTTCACTTATTTTCATTCCATTTCAGTGTCTTTTCAAGTGAAAACTTGCTGTTAATCGCATATAGCGCAAAGCGCGAAAGATCAAACGCTCTGCTCTGACTCGACAGGGACAAGTTTAATCTGCCAGAGAACCCTAGTGAACTTCAGCGTCTCTTGGAGATGATGAAAAGTGTCATCTTTTTCTTTTAAAGAAAACCATGCAGCAGATGAGACAATAATTGCAAGATGAGGAATTCAAGGTTAGACCGGTTCATGTTTGCCTTTTTTCACGAAAGCAGGGGCATTCCCAGCCGTCACACTGCAGGATGAGGCATTTTGGTCTTTTTCACAGTTGAAACAGCATCGAGGGATGATGTGGAGACAAGAGGTCCAGGATGAGACCCTCAGGAGACAGAGAATGACTTACAAACTCTTTTTGCTTTTTGTAGGAGAGTCGGTAGAGGCAGAAAAGGACAGTTTTCTCTTTTAATGATGTTTGAAAGTTGTTTGAAAGAGCAAAAGTCAAGATGAAATGGCTTTCGCAGCTCATTTAACTTTTGTAATGTGACACTTTGAGAGCGAAACTTTTATCCATCAGGAATTGAGAATCAAGAATGGCAAGATTTCACTAAGGCTTAGCCTAAAAGATTACTCGGCTGTTGGTTTAAGTCAACATTAAATGAAAATTCACCCCATTTATTTTCTAAATGCAAGTTACTGATCTCACTGTGAATGATTCATCCATGTATATCTTTATGTTTTTGGCCCAAAACTCAATCTTCCAGTAAAACGACAGACTTTTCTCTTTTTGTTTAAAATAAACCCCACCCCTCCACAATGGACTGCATGCTGTCATTCATTTTCGAGTGCCACGCCCACTTCTCAACATCCAATCAACAGCCAATGCATTTATGTACATCACAATAAGAAAGGAAAGATCTATTGCTACTATCATTACATTGTCACTTTATCAACATCTAGTAACCTGGAGTTGTTTCCGTTTTTACATTTTGATGAAAGATGAAGGCAGCTAATGTTCTCTTTTCTAAGGAATAATGTGCACCGATGATTTGTTTGACCAGGAAAACATTTTAAGAAAGTAAAGAGGTCTATGATTTCATGTTGACTTTCAGTTCAGCTGAAGAGGGAGAAATATGAGCCATGTCAAAGACAAAATGGTCCAGTTATCTGGGCTGTTAAATGGCTGGTTTGGTGTATCACTATGTACAGAGCTCTGGACTCAAAGTAATGAGGGATTCTGTAAATTAGTGTTGACAGAGTCAACAAACACCAGCTCGCTAATAAAAGTCGCTCAATATCCCCTGGCGCTTCAGAATTTCAAGAAAACCAAACGCTGTGTGGTTTCATTTTGCTTTTGGAAGGCGTTCTGAATGTATTTCAACCACGGTCATCACTCTTTGTTAAATCTGACACGTGGCGATGGAGTTTACTCATGCTGGTGCACACCGCAGCACGTCTGTTCAGAAACCTGAAAATCAAACGTTACATAAAGCGGTCTGCTATCGCCGACGCTCAGATCGGCTGAATGTCACGCTAACGTGGAACGACAGGAAGCCTGTTCAGCGCGAGCAGTCATTTCGGCTCTGCTCGTGGGGATTTATAATCAGCACCAACTCAAGAAATGGGTCATCTGCAGTTCTCTGTCATTTAGCAGACGCTTCTTTCTGACACAAATTCATGAAATGGTCCCACTGGAAAACCAGAAGTGCCTTAATCAACGGTAGCATGGAGAAAAGGCTGAAGTGGGAACTGCGTAACTCTTTATTTTCATGAATTGGCCACACTTGGGCTCTGTTCCAGAAACACTGAACTGCCTAGGGCGGCATTTTGAGACATCATACAGTAGGCATGTTCCCAACACGGAGGCTGCATAATCGAGCTGCCGTCCAAGATGCTTTCTTTTGTTCATATTCTAATCCAGCATCACATGTGTCTTTAGAGGAAAATGTATTGCGACAAATTCAGTGGAAAAAATCCTGCAATTTGGCAGCCAAGTGTTGATTACAGACCCTTTTTTAACATTTCCAGTGTTCTCGGCAACATACGGGTCATTCTGTGTCAACTCAACCAGAAGTCATCAGCTCAAATTTTTAATTTTGTTAATATTTCTTTCTGTAGAAAGACATATATAGTGATGAAAGTCAAAATATTAAGTATTAAGAAAATATTGAGATTTGGAGCCAATTTACAGTGGTGAAAAATGTACATTATAAAACTGGCTTTTACACAGAGATTGGTAGGTCTATTAGTAAAATCTGTTGACTTCATCAGTCTTTGTTTTATTACATGCCAACAGTGACAGTTCAAAAATGGTAAAAAGCACTTGTGTTTTTTTGCCTGAAGTTTGCATGCCTGTAACTCAAGATGTATCAGAAGATATCTTAATATTCTTTTAGATTCTGGTTCTTACACTTTCCTCTCTGGTTTAAGAACCAAGGCCCTCAATGGTTCAATTCCAGAGATACAGAGATCTTAATGCGGCTCCATGAGTAAACTGGACAACTGTACACATTTTGCATGGTCAAAAACCAAAATGTAGGTAATTCTGCACACAACTGATCATTTTTTATATTAAAGAGGGATATCTAAAGAGCAAATAATGTTGAGACTAGAAATACATCCAATGGTTTTCTGTCAACAAAATTGCATAGAACATACCTGTCTTGTTTCCATGATTTGAGACAGAATGACCCATAATTCATCATAGTTGGGTAAAGTTCTATCTTTATCTCACAATTCTGACTTTTTTTTTTCCTTAGAATTGTGTAATAGAAACTCGCAATTCTGATTTTTTTTTTTTTTTTGTCTCAGAAATGTGATTGTGAGTTATTAAATCAGAATTGCGACATATTCTGCAATTCAGCAATTCTTGCTTTCTCACAAATACAACTTTTTATCTCACAATTGTGACTTTTTTTCTCAGAATTGTGATATAAACTCGCAACTGCGAGTTATAAAGTCCAGTTCTGAGAGGAAAAAACCTATGTTTGATTGAGTTAATTCTGACTTCACTCGCAATTGCATAATATAAAGTCAGAATTGCAATGACTCACAATTCCGAGAAAAAAAAAAAGGTCAGAATTAAGAGTTCATATCTTGCAATTTGCACTTTATTTCTCAGAATTGCAATTTATTGTAATTGCGAGAAATAAAGTCGCAATTCTGAGACTGAACTGTGTTTATATCTCACAATTCTGATTTTCTAACTAACAACTGCTAGTTTACATCTCACAATTCAAAGAAAAAGTCAGAACTGCGAGTTTGTATCACACGGTTCTGACTTTTTTTCTCAGAATTGCTGATACAAACTGACTTTTTGAGATGTAAAAAAAAAAGTCTGAATTGTGAGATTAAATGTTTGTTGTTTCATTCAGTGGTGGGAATAGGCTTCCATAGTATAGTGTTATAAATGTATGTTATAAATAAACAACAATTGCTAGATGTACAATTTACTGTGAAAACGTGTCATACTCTCTGAAAAGGGTCAATTAAATGCAACTCATTAATTACAGAAAAAATATCTGTGAAAATAAAAGTCTAATGTGTGTTTAAAAAAATCTAACGTGCATGTTTTTTATGCATATTATGCTGTGTATTTAGGATTTTACTGAACTAACCAAGCCATAAGAGCTTGAATTTGTTAGCTTAGCAAAGTTACATTCAATTAAATAAGATATATTCGACATATCTTTGTTCATAGCCTTCAGATAATCACTTAAGAGGTTCACATTTTTATTGCTGCTTAGTGAAATTTTGTAGGTGAATTCCAATCATTCAATCCACACAATCAGGAGTTTCACATTAAGGTGAAAAAGTTCCCTATTCAAATTTCATAAATCTCTTTTCATAAAAGCTGCTCGGTATGAAAGTGACTCCAGTGTGAGCATATGTTTTTTTTTTTTTTGCATGCAAAATTCCACAAATCTGACACCTTTAGAAGGTCGGCAGCAGACAGCAAGACAAAACCTTCTAGGATTTTGAACAAAGATTACAACCAGCTTGAATCTTTAGAGTAGAGAGCGGATAATCTAATTAGAAAGGCGATTCACTGCCGCTTTCACACAGCAGCACAGGCCTCTATGCAGAGGATGTATTTCAAGATATATCAACATTTCTGTACAGACAGAAAATCAGCACTATGAAGCGAGACGTGTCGACATGATAATATTTGAACATTAGCTCTGAGCAGACACAGGCTATATTCAAGATGTCTGAGGATGAGGCTTGATTGCTAATGTGGCGTATCATTCAATTCAGAAAGTTAGAATGTGCAGAAACCAACAGACTTTGGTGGAAATCAAAAGGCCAACTTTTCTGAAAATGTGCTGTCATCACCTGAAAAAGACGACCGTCATTTTCAATCAAACTGAATGATTTGTTAGAGTACTCCACAATAAAATTCTGTTGAGCAAACGCTTGAAAAACAAGCACTTAAAACTATGCAAATAATGACACCTCAGCGTCTCATTTTTTAATAGCACAATGTGTTAGTCTTGGCATTTTACTTCTTTTTAGATCCTGACACTTTCTCAGAATTCTTTACTTTTACTTAGAAATGAAGTCTGACACTTCTCAGTAGTGCTTCAAACCCTGCAATGTGAATAAGCTCATTGCGTGAAGGCTGTAAAAGCTCTCCGGGTGAAGACAGATAATGACTGGAGGCGGCAGGAAATCAAAGCCTGAGGACGGTCAAAATCAAACAATTGCAACACCTATACTATCATTTTATTCTCTTTCAGGATGCTTACGTTTCCATGTTGTCTCCTTCTAGGACCGTCTGGACGGGCAGGTATCCCAAGCGAGGGTGCTTCGCGAAATACTTCTTTGAGCGGAACTTGTTTTTTAAGACTTTGGTGAAATCTCGCATGTCTTCTCCTGAGGTGGTCTGAAAATGAGAGAGGCACACAGATGATGGATGAGGAAGGCGATTTAATTTATTAACAATTGTTCAAAGCAATTTTAATACAAAGGCTGAGAGGCACTAGTGGTTTGAACCACCAAGTATTCAACTTTGCTGTGTAGGCGTTGACAGAGAATATTTTGGGAATTCATTCTGAATCTTTTTCTTACTAGTTATCAAAAGTTTCTCTCATCTAAACACTCTGTTCCAGTGCAGTCACAAAATAAAGCTAACCAAATCTACAAGTTACAAGTAAAATGCTGTTCATATTTTTGGGGTAACAATTTTTAGCAAAAAAAGAAAGTTTCTCTCCAACATTTATTTGATTAAAATTACAGTAAAACAGTAATACTGTAAAATATTATTACAACTTAAAATAACAGTTTCTACTGTAATATATTTTAAAATTTAAAGCTGAATTTTTAGCATCATTACTCGAGTCTTCAGTGTCACATGACCCTTCAGAAATCATTCTAATATGCTGATTTGCTGCTCAATAAACATTTATTATTATTAATTTTAATGCTAAAAAGAATTGTGCTGCTTCAGTTTTGATGAAACTGTGATTTTTTTTTTGGTCACACTTTGTTTTAAGGTCCAATTCTCGCTATTAAAGGGGTCATATACGTGTAATGTAGCTGTTTGAGCATAAACAAAATCTGCAAAGTTACGAAGCTCAAAGTTCAATGCAAATGGAGAAATCGTCTTTTACAGAATTAGCATAGCATCGCCTACAGAGAACGGCTGGTAAGAGACTACAACAAAATAATTCCAGGTTAATAACCCCGCCCCCGGGAACATGCAACAAAGGGTGCTTAAATGCTGCGCTGCTTTGGAGAAGAGGAAGAAGACTGAGGGTGCACATAAAAATCTATTCATATGCTGTATGAATCGCGATTCTGTCTTCTAACCATTCTAATGGATTCACAAGTTTCAAAATCAATGTTCTAAAGCAGAAGTTCTCAATCCTGATCCTCTCTTCCCCTGCTCTGCATCTCTCTCTCTCTCACATCAGGCTCAGCTGCTCCAACAACTGTTCCACTTATACACTTATTTTCACATAACTATGACAAGCATTAAACATGGACATACATACGGTTGGCATTCTGTATTAAAGCTTTAATTGTGATAAACCATATATAGCATAATAACAGCGTATCTAAAAGTCTGAGACAACAACAAACAAAAACATAGGCCTACCATTAAGAGCTGTGCTTGCACAAGTTCTGCACGATCCTCTTCACTGATATCCTCTGCGTCTCATTCGGTCTCAAATTGATAAGCAATATAGACGATGCCATTGTTTACAATACAACCGGAGCACTTGCCACTGATGAGGCCGGGACGTTTAGATGCGCACTAGAGGTGGTTTAGCCAATCACAACACACTTGGCCAGCTGACCAATCAGAGCCCATTGTGAACTTCTGAGGGAGGGCCTTCACAGAAACAGGAAATCGACTGGCTGTTTTTATGCTAGCTGAACAGCAGTGTAAAATAAAGGTAAAATATTTGAAAAATAATATATAAATAAATTTTTAAAAAACAAAGCATGAAGACATGTTGCTTTGCATCCCATAAATACAATCAAGCCTTTGAAAAGATCCATTAGACTACCCCTTTAACAAACCATTACCTATGACTTTTGCCTCAATAAACTCCTAATTTTTTGCTTACTAATAGCAAGTTAGTTTTTAAGTTTAGGTATTGGGTAAGATTACGGATGCAGAATATGGTCATGTAGAATATGTGCTTTAAAAGTCCTAATAAACAGCCAATATGCTCGTAATATGCATGCAAATAAGTAGCTACACTCTTAAAAATAAAGGTGCTTCACGATGCCATAGAATAACCTTTTTGTCCAAATGGTTCCATAAAGAACCTTTCTGTTTCACAAAAGGTTCTTCGTGGCGATCTTTCTTCAGATTATAAAAAGGTAAGAAAAAGATGGTTCTTTAAAGAACCTTTGACTGAATGGTTCTTTGTGAACCAAAATGGTTCTTCTATGGCATCACTGTGAAGAAACTTTTAAAGCATCTTTATTTTTAAGAGTGTAGTTAATAGTGAGAATTGGTCCATAAAGTATTCACTTTTTTCAGCCTTCTTTGATGAGAAAGTTAAAAAGAACAGCATTTATTTAAAATCGCAGTCTTTTTTGACAATACAATTACTTTCGATCAATTTAATGCATCCTTGTTGCATAAAAGCATTCATTTTTGCATTTTTCTGACCCTTCAAACATCAGTGGAATGAGCCTTATCATTTCATGTTTTGGTGTTTTAAGAATGAAAACCTACAGTTGAGCCTATTTTTGCCTAACAAAAATGTAATGACTTACATTGTCTGAGAGACTCAGTGTAATCGAGTTCAGAAAACCATAGAGACTAGGCTGTGAAATCTTCAGTCTGGGCCAGAAAGCCAACTACTTAAAAAACATCCCAGAACAACCTAGCAACCTCATACAGGAACCATCCAGAAGGTACAAATCATGTTTCCTCTAATTAGGTGACATACAAACACAAACCTGCATCATTGCTTTTGCTAACAAATGGGAATTGCGGCTGAAGTTTCTCTACATAGTAGCTCTGACCTGAAAACACAAGTTTCTACTCTTTTATATTTGGAAGGGCATAAAATTAGCAGCAGAGGTGTTAGCAGACACAAGCAGTGTGCACGCACACGTTTTAGGTCAGTTGAAGTGAAATGCAGTATAATGAGAGCACACAGAGCTCATTAGCCCATCACTACTATGCTACTTTCTCTCAAGCACGCAGATTCAGCACTGATCCGTCCATCCACACTCTCACACTCTCACTCACATCTCCTTCTCTATTTGTCTACTGAGCTGAGGTGTTTTAGTCCAGGATTTCTCTGTCTGTGTCTCCACAAAGTCTTCTTAATCTGCACATATTCACCAACCAAATCATATTTCTACAGCAGACTGGGAAACCAACCGAAAAACAAGAATGTGACAGCCCATGCATTAGAGGGATTCTGTCTCTCCTGTTCGGTCTGCTAAACTCTCAAGTCAAACCATAGACAGAACAGAACCCATGAACTCCAGATCTCACAACCACTTTAAAAGTTTAACATAGTGGAGCTTAAGGATAGAAAGTCATGTTTAATCACAACAGCCAATTTTTTTTTATTGTGCAAAATAGGCAAATTTGGTGCAGAAAGATGGATCACACCAGGTTTTATGCCAAGAACATGCTAACAATTACAGCAGCCAATAATGACATCAAACACATGAATGCATTCAAAACACCAAGCTATATCTAGAATGTGTTGAAATGCACATTGCCTTTGAGATCATAGCTGCAAGCCAGATTTCCATTAAATGATGTAAATTTGTGTCTGTTCCTCACACAGCTATCATACAGCATCTAAAGACTTGAATTAGGTCTGGCATGATATCAGATGTTCACTATATGATTACCATGGGCAAAATAATCCATTATAACAATATTATTATAATGCTTTCAGTCAAATTCATCCGTAATGGTAGTTCAGACTACACAATTTTCTGGCGGTTATGACAGTCACTATGTCAGGCTACATGATGCTTCCCGTTTTTAATGACGTGTGTGCTGTCACCGATACAGCGGGATTAGACAGATGGTGCAATTAGCGTAAACAAACAGAATTAAATTAGGACCCGGAAGAGGCTGCCGCCACTGCACGTGCTATTACGGTTTACGGTATCACACACTGAACGCATAATTCTGTACGTGCATTCTCAGTCTTTGATTAAATGCAGCGATCCAAAACAGTGAATCTAATCATCATTCAGGCAAAACCACACTGCTGACGTGATCTAATCGCTAGCAAACCCTGAGCACATGCGAGTTATTCCTCTTATCAGCAAGACATACAGGCATAATTTTTAATATCAGCCGATGCTGATGTTTACATTTAAAGCCATTATCGGCCGATATTGGACCATAATATCGTGCATCCCTATACAAAGGTGCTTCCGTGCTCCTATTGGCCAGTGCCACAGATATGATGGAATTTGTCTTGGACAACCAGAAAAAATTAAAAATTAAACAAGCTAGTCTTTCTATTGTGACGTTGTGAAGCGCTGCAGAAGTGAATTTGGTTGTCGTTCACTATGACAACGATTGAATCTTGCATCCCAATGCCCATTTGTTTACGAATCCCAACGCCAGCCTATGTCAAGCAGATTGTGCAAAAATTGGGCTAAAATCGTGTAGTCAGAAGCAGGCTTAACTTTGTTTTGTTTTTGGGTTTTTTTGTGGAGTGTGGAGATTTGGAAAAATAGTTTGGAACCATAACTGTACATGCTGTAGATTAGCAGTTCCTGCAGACTGGGGTGTTCATAGAGAATTCATAGTTTTTCCCATTTTATGATGGGCAGCAACCTGCATGAAGTTGCAATACTGCCATCTGGTATATTAGAGGGTCAACCAGAGTTTCTTGCATTGGACTTTTTTTTAAACGATATTTTTACTGTATGTGTAGTATTAACATGATGTCAATATTTAATTCTTTAAATATCATGGTTATCATCAATGATTATATATTGCAACCAATATACAAGTCTTGTGTAAGTATGGTTCTTTTTATCCTTTTTGAGTTTGATACCCCAAAAACTACATACTTTTTACTGGCCTCATTCAGTAAACATGAGCAGACCGAATCTTGTTTTTACAAAACTTCTTACACATTGGGTTTTCAGTGGGAAAATAAAAATAAATTAATAAATAAATAAAACGGACAAATATAATAACATGAGTAAATGAGAATAAATGGTGTTTTTTCCCATGTTTGGGTGAAGGTTTCCTTTTAAAAAGGGCTGAAGTTCCTGCTGAAAGCACGGGTTGAACGCAGCACATTACTCATTTACTCTGACACTGGGATAAAGAAACTCTTTGTATCCCACAACTAATAAAAACTATATCACAACAACAAAAAGCAATATCACCACAATGAAAAAGCAATAACGGCGTAACAGCCCAACCGAGGGCCACAAAAGCATATTCTGTTCAATATTGATCTTCTGCTCTGCGAATGCTGATGACAGTATTTGCTGTTGAATCGAAGGTAAATTTGTTTTATAGTTAGGTGTGTGTGTGTTTCTAGAGTGGGGTATCTGGGATACATCATTTTGAAAGGAAATGAAAGGCATTCTCTTCCTGTCAAGCTGAAGATATGCGGACATTTCACGACTGCTGGTGGTCCATGTGATAGAGGTCTGACAGGAGTGATGATTTCAGGATTACTGCTGCCCCGCTGAATGCCAAACCAAAAACAGTGCAAACAAATGACTGGAAAGAGATGATGGAGCAACAAGAGTTCACATCCAAAAAAAACAAAACAAAACAAAAAAACCCCGATAAAATCAGTACTTCATAATGTTAAATAGCAGCTGCTGGGCTTCAGAAAGCAGTTTCTAGCTCAGCGCTGTCAACACGGTCTTATTATAAAACAGTTAGTTCTAGTCCAGTAATTTAATAGGCCGAGTGTCATTGTCTGTGCACTCAATCGTTTCACTAGATCACTTTTCTCATCTAGAATTACAATTCTATAGCTCACAACATTGTAAACCATTTTGTTGGCGAAGCAAAAAGACCTGGCCGTATTGTGTTGGAAATGTCACTCGATATTAACTTCTTCTTTATAGAACTGCTGTATAAAAGTAATATTACACTTGTGATCGATATTCTGGGGCCAGTGGTACTTTATGTGATGCTTCATAGAACAGCACCATAAACTTATTACAGAACCGATCCACATGGAGTAACTTGGGGTTAAATGCTTTGTTCAAAGTCACAACAGAAGCTCACTGCTAGCAGACATCAAACAAGGAACATTCTGGTTACCTGGATAACACAAAGGCCATTTCTGTAATGCTGAGGTCTGAATATGCGCATATGCTAATTGACTTTAGGACTTCGTCTGTTTCAGGTATTCAGAAGACTTATGGACACTTTTATGATGCTTTCTGATGCTTAAAGTCGGTATGAAAGAAAATTTCACCCAGTCTAGTTTTTAAATGTATTTTATGCATCTTCTTTTGAACAACTCGGTGCATATGTTTCTTCCTTTTTTTTTTATTTATTATTTTTTTTTTTTAGGGCTCAAGCACCGCAGTGCGAGGACCCTCTTGAAAATGGCCAGTTTCTTCTTCTTCTCCAAAATGAATCACATTTTTGACTGCCTAAACTTGCTCAAAACTTTGTGGAGGAGAAACTGTTTTCATGTTCATTTTAATAAAGTTATTAATATATAATAAATATATATACATTTATATATAAATATATAAATTATGAAAGCCAGCCAAAACGATATGACCTGGAACAAATAATAGATTCATGACACCAAATATCTACCTGTTAGACCCAAAACAAATTATATCTCATATTTAACCACTACAGAGACATCAGAGACATCGGTAAATGTCAGAAGGACTAGCCGAGGTGAGGCGCTCTCGGCGGGATACACCGAGCACCCGGTGATTGCCTGGAGCTCACAACTCCGAAATCGGCATAGCACATTTTCAAATAGGCTCTGTCTTTATAAATAAACCGCTAATTTGAGTTTTAAACAACTACATTCTTACCTGAAATACTCTTAAAACTACATTTCATGACACCATAACAGTAATATTTTGAAAATTATGCGAATAAATGATGGTTGAAAATTGAATACAATGCTGCGCGAACTCAACCAATCAGCATGTTCAGTGGCCAAATCCCTCTCCTGAAAGTTCTGGATCTTTGAAAAAGTACTACCTACCTATGACTTTTTGAGGGCCAAATTTCTACCCAAAACTTTATTTAGGTCCTGGTTCCTGCGGTGGAAACACACCGCCCCAAAGTCTTAGTTCCTGGGTAAAGTACAGTGGAAACGGGGCTTTTGACAAATTTCTCCTATATTTACCACTTTAAATGCATATTGCACAACGTTCACTGTTTTTCTAAAGTCACCAGGTGGAGGTGGCTCTGTGTGCGAGAGACTTTTCAATGCTCCTTGCAGCTTTAATTTGTCCTTGTAATGTTTATTCAAAATGTCATAACTGGATCTTCCAGTGAAAAGGCAGACTTCTCCCTAGTGAAATACGCTAGGCTTCTCCATTTTGCTTGCTAAAACCCAGCCTATTTCTTAGAAATTCCATTTGTTTTTGAATGCAACGCTAACATCTCAAAATCCAATAAAAAAAAAACTATGAATAAAACAAAGTCTCCGCCCTACGTTTCTTTTTCTTTTTTGATCATTAGTTACACTCAGATGTACGGCACAACACAGAAGAAAAGAACTGTCACTTCTTCCATTCATCATGATAACATCATTTGGCCATTTTCCTTGTATGGAAAAGAGCAGCATGAACATTCTTTAAAATTTCTTCTTTAGTGTTCTACAAAACAGAAATAAGTTAACAGGATTGGAACAACAAGATTCAAATGACTAGTGGGTTTCAGGATCCATTGTGGGGTCTGAACCTACAAACTATACTACGCCACACATAAACCAACTTTAGCTAGAGCTGAACCATCTACTGGATGGCCAAAGCACAACCCTCCACTCAGCCATCTGTATGACTAATAAAAAGGCAACATTTAGTTAGAATTGTTTTTTTAAGTTGTATTATTATTCCGTCTAATTTCAGCGAATTTGCACTTAGTCAAAGAGAGCAAAAATAAATTTGTTTACCTTTTGTCATGCTGATCAATGACAGTGACAGCTTTTCAATTTCACGCTCTGAAACTGAACTGTTGAGATCTTAAATTTCAGGTTTCACAGAGCTTGTGTTGTGGAGGTGGGAGGAAATCCTGCTGGTGACGCTAATAGATCAAGGCCCTCTGAGTTTTAACTACTCTCCATCTCGCCTGCAGCGGTGGAGGAGAAACTAACCTTCGCCATTACTCTCGTACCGTGAGCTCCTGCTCACCGACCACACATCACAATCCCAGCTGGAATAAAAACTAAATAGATGTGCTGCTGATGCAAAGCCTCTTCCAAAAAGTTGTTAGCAGGATTACACCTCCTACGAGAGATACAACTCTAAGGAAGCTTTGCATGGGTCCTTCACTGAACTGAAAATGTACTTTAAACACAATGTTTGTGCAAGCTGTGCTTTTTATGCTCATTAGAATACTGCTTTTGTTAGCTTATTACAATATTTTTAGCTTAGCTTATTAGCAACATGATAATACCGAAGCCTACACCTAAGACCTAAAAGAAGTTAACACCTACCTAGCTAACAAAAGAATGTTTTATAGTGTTCCAATTAAGTTATGGAAACATTATTTTTGAATGTTTTCGGAAGATTCAAGACGTTCACGTTTTAAAAACTTTTTTCTTGTTTATGCAAACATTTGCAAAAACATTAAAGGAATAGTCTTTTGCAAGCATTATGGAAATGCTACTTTTGAATGTTTGCTCTGAACATTTGGAAACAAGCAGTAACTTTCCAGAAGCAGAAAAATACTGAGCATAAATAAATGTGCTAACATTCTGAGAATGTTATTAAAGATCAGATAACTTTGAACAAACATTCCATTAATGTTACTGGAAGAACATTTTTTCATAACTTTGAGGGAACCTTGCCAGACTGTTAGCCAAAGTTCTGAGAACTTTCCTGTTATCTAGGTATGTAGAGAACTTCAAATTAGTAATGCAGTTTCATTTCTGATATACTGCAGGTAGATGCCTTTGTAGGCAGTCGACAGGAAGTCAGAGTACTAGTTTTTGGAACACAGCCACAGCTACAGCTCTACCACTACCGAATACCCACTGTAGAGCACATTCATGCAAAATGCCTCCTTTATGAGCTCCAATTTGCAAGCTTCATTACACGTGCCTTAATTTGATGGGTAGAGAGAGATTGTATGAGATGGGTAGATGTTCTAACTCACCGGTGTGCAGTACTCCACCATGGGGTAGTTCAGTTTATGCCCCTTCGCTGTGCGACCAGAGAAAAAACAACTCTGGCAAACGTCATAGTTGAAGTGCTTCAAACTGCGATATCTGCAAAGAGAGAAAGAAAACACTGACGATTAGTATGATAGGCTTGCATTGTAAGGACATTTATTTTTTTCCCATTGATCCTTTTCTGTTCTACACAGGAAAACAGCCGTTCTGTAGTTCTGTCGAACTGTTATCCACTTGTTACTGAATTTGTCTGAAACCGACAGTCCTCTTGAGAATACTCATTCACGCCAGTCACGTCATGCTTGATTCAATAACATCATTACCACACAGTTTAGAAGTGTTTTTATTTCACAGATTTTCTTCGTATAAATGTAAATGTAGTGTGGAGGAAGACCGCAACACTGTGTGATGTTTGTTTTTGGTTTCTTCTGGTCTCTCTTTAGAAAATGCAAATTCAATAGAATTTAATTCCTCCAGTGTGCAATATTTCCAGCGCATTGCTGCATAAATGATATGACAGTAAAAAGCTGCTGCATTTTCCAAAACAGCTCCTTTTCTCTCTGGGGCGGCCCATCTGAAAGCACAATATAACACCGAGGCCCCTGCTGAGAATGACTAAATATCACACCATCAGTACTTTGGTCAAGAGCTTTTAAATTAGTTTCTGGGAGTTGTGGATAAAATGAATATTATGAAACTGATCTAAAATTACCAGTTTGATGGATTGAAGATAATGAAAAATAAAACAATAAGCCTTGAGACTTTGCAGGTTACAGTGATTTTACAGCACATAATGGATGTTCTAAGGCACATTAAAACAATCTGACAAGCATTTGTGGTTAAAAAGTATATACTTTTTTATTGTTTCAAGAAAATTATCAATCATTATACTAGATAAGAGCCTTAATCCTTGGCTGGGATCGTGTAGAGCCCTTTGAAGCTGCACCGAAACTGCACTTGAAGTCCACTATATGGAAAAAAATACTGGAATGTTTTCCTCAAAAACCTTAATTTCTTTGCGAATGAAGCCAGAAAGACATGAACATCTGGGATCACATGGGGGTGAGCACATTATCAGGAAATTTTGTTCTGGAAGTGAACTTTAAGGGGCTGTTTATACAGAACATCACGTTAGATGGTCGTGTATGACTGTTGCGCTCGCATCTTGCATCTTTTGCAGTATCTTGCAAATAAGTGCTGTGACACCATGTCAAGTTTCAGAATTTCAACTTCTACACAAGGTTGCCAGGTTTTCACAACAAAACCTGCCGAATTGCTACTAGAAACTAGCCCAAAACTAGCCCAATCGTGTTTTGAGGGGAGTTTCCCCGGTAAAAATTGCGTTCCAGGGTGTAAAATAAGATTTTTTGGCGGGGTTCCTCCAGTACAATTCGCATTCCATGGGCTAAATATCACGTTATTGTGGGCGCTTTAACCCGAAGACATGAAAAACAACCTGCGGCAACAGTGTTAAAGCAGCCCAATTTCACGGGAAAACAGCGGACTTGGCAACACTGTTTCTACATGCAGCGTCACTCAATGTCAGTTCCAAAACAGTGGACCAATCAGAAGACCCCGGAGGCACGGCAAGCATTGTGAGCTTTTGTTTACAGTAGCAAGTTGGCACCGCAGCTGTTTTATTTGACAGCGGAGGCGGCATTCTGTGTTGCACCTTTTTAAAAACTTTTCCTGAGCGCTGTCTCTCGGATTTTTAAGTCCATAAAATGTGGACCAAGTTGTTTAGTCATTTAACATTCAACTGACAATTGAATTATTTAATAAACTTTAAATAGACCAATTCGGCATTTGCAAAGAGTGATGACGTTTTTGTCGGCGGAGCCTATCTGGTGGCAGAAAATGACAGTTTTTAAATGGCAGTGGAAGTGGAAACCATGGAATGAAAGAATAAAAAAGGTAAATTTGAGTTGATATTTCAAAATGCTGACTTTATTCTTGCAATTCTGAGATTATATCTCAGAATTCTGATAAGAAAAATCAACTCGTCATTCTCTGCAGAAAGGACAAACTAGCTATTGTTGAGTTAAATTGAGTTCTAAAGTCCGAAATATGAGATATAAACTTGCATTTGCGAGAAAAGTCTGAATTGTGAGATAAAATAGGTTCATGTAAAACATTATAGGTTCAAACAGTATTTCTTTCTGTAACTGTAGGGCTAATATAATATGAAGAGCTCATTTGCAAAAAAAGATAATTCCATTTAACAATTTTCAAAAATAATGTTTTCTTTATTGTGCATTCCAATTAATCTTAATTAAACTGCCGTTGTGTTATTTTGTTTAAGTAAAAAATAACAACAACACCAAAAAAAATACAACTAACAATAAAACAATAAAAACATGATAACATAATAAAAAACATAATTTCTTAAAATTAAAAAAAAAACAAAAAAAACTGAGTTATCTGTTGTTCATATGTTCCCTATTGTTGTGCCTTTAGATGTCAGAATCGGAATGTGAATCATATTTATAGAATACTGTTGTCAAAAACGCTATTTGAAGTTAAATGCAGATGTTTAAACTGCCCTATGAATATGAAGTAGACCACTGTTAAAAAAAAATAAAAAAATAATCATAGCAGGTTTTATTCATTAGCCTGTCCGTTTAAACGTCTGCATTTAACTTCAAATGCAGTTTTTGACAACAGTATTCTATAAAAATGATTCCCATTCCGATTCTGACATCTAAAGGCACAACAACACATTTTCTCTCTTATTCCATGGATTCTTCCAATTTCTCTCCACTTGTTATCAGTGTTTTTCTGCCACCACAGTGTGTGCACGGCTGCAAGTGACGTAACTGTGACATCTACTCCTAATTGGTCTATAGACAGGACACATTTATTTATAGAACAGAGGGGTGAGAAAGGCACAAGTGAGGGGTGATTTCGCTTAAGCCAAATTTAAATTTGGTCACTCACACGCTCGTCCCGCTAGACCACGTCTCTGACGACTGCACCAATTTACAAAAGCACTTGTAAAAAGTCATTTATTTGCGCTAAGGGAATACCGCTTAACCTCAATGAACCGCTTAACCCTTAACCGTGGCAAAATCACTGTAATGCACGGCCTCTTGTGGATTACTGCTTTAACAATGAACAACTCTTAATCTGCTAAACAATTAATTACATTTGCATGGCTTTGTACATGAATTCATCAGTTTAACTGAATTACGCCCCAGGATTTCTTCTCCATTAACACAAAGTTTTTATTTTACAGGTCTCAATAAATCCAGCTTGACTGACTCCGACTTTTTTCTCCGTTTCTCTTTCTCATTCCATTTAGTCTCCTCTACTATCCATCACTGACAAAACTCGGTCCGTATCTCCTCCGTCAAACGTCCGACTGAATCTCTGCCTCAAAGAAACATCTCAGAAAACAAGATGGCGTGGTCTGATGCGCTCAGTCCTCCAGAGATGGAGGAGGCCGTCAGTGTGACTTAGCCAAAGATGCTAAATATGGCAGGATTATCAGTAATACACCGCATTATGTATGTATGCATGACATTTGAAAAGGTCACCACCTATTGTGACAGGAGCACACAGTGGCTGTTTAAAATACACCACGGAGGCTGGGATGGAGAACTAATACATGATACATTACTCTAACACAGTTTCATTATGTTCCACCTGTATTTATAGTGCAGTACATGTGCAACCTGCTGATATTAATGCTGACAATAAATTCTGGCTCACCTTTGAAGCGAGGAAACTAAATATTACATTAAAATACGATAACCCAATGAAAATGTTTTATTGCTAGAATTACTGATGCAGTCTTTTGGTGATTTTTACCATTATTACCATTAATACAGTGTTTTACATATAGCTAACATTTCATATAAGTTGAGCTTCTACAATGTGTACTGTGTGTAATTTTATATATATATATATATATATATATATATATATATATATATATATATACACACACACACACACACACACACACACACACACACACATATATATATACAAAAATATATATATATATTATACAAAAAAGTTTTATTTATATATAATATAAATTCTATACAAATGATACGATTTCTTAAATATATACATGAATGTGTTTATATATATATATATATATATATATATATATATATATATATATATATATATATATATATATATATATATATATACACACACACACACGATAATTACACACAGTACACACATATTAGGCAAACTCACTTTTATTTTGTATGCGATTAATCACGATTAATCGATTGACAGCCCTAAATTATACATTTTAATTGCTAATTTACTATATACAACACTTCTTTTACATATAATGGTAACAGCTTAATTGTTTTTGATTATCTACATTAGTTAACAAACTAATATCAAACATTTTAAAAGCACTTATTAATGTTATTTTTACTAATACAATATTACAATCAAAAGTTATATCTGTTATTATTATTTAATGGACCTGAGCTACCATGAACTACCAATAGACCACTATATTTTTTATTAATTAACAGATATTAATAAATTATGTAACAAATGAATTGTTATTGTTTATGTTAGACAATGCATTAACTAACGTTAAATGAGACGTTACTGTGCTACCAGATATTATTATTATTATTATTATTATTATTATTATTCTATCTATTTTTAGTCATATATTATAAATTACATCATAAAAGTCTGAACATGGGTTTGCTGTGTGTATAATTATAAATTCTAAATACTTATGCTACATATGTAGTGTATTATTACTCCTAACAAGATATGAAATACATTTAAAACATTAATAAATTAATCATTCCTTCATTCAATTAAAATTACTCTAGCCATAAAGAATGCTTTACTGTTCACGTTTTTATACAGCCTACCCCAGAAGAAAATTAATAATGAAGATGAAGCAAGGCAGTAGGACAAAATACCAGTGTTCAGTGTTTAATGTTTTGTCACCTTTTTTTTTTTTTTTTTCTCAGTGACACTACAAATTTATATATAATTATATATAACCAACTATTCCACCATTTTACTATTTTTAATTTTACTATTATTATAATTACTTCAGTCAAGCAACATATATTGTTATTGTGACCTTTCATAAACAATGCAAGAAATTCCTCTGAGATGCATCAAAAGTTGAAATCCTAAAATCGCCCCTTTCCTGCTCAATGACATTAAACGTCCTGAACTCATCTCCAACATTAATGTTAACACTGGCAGCCTTAGTTTAGATTTGAACTTTTAAAAGTGTCAGAACTGTTCAGAGAACAGTCTAAATAGCACCTATCCTCCTTTTCTTTCATCTGTCTCTCTCTTATTTAGAGTGCTATCAGATGCTGACATTTAGATGAATGTTGGGCCTCAGGAGTGAATCTAACCTTTCTGCTCTCAGACAGCGCGGCGCGCACCCGTGTGTGTGTCTTAAATCTCTCACAGATCTGCTTGACATCACGCTTTGTCTAGCGCAACGCTTCTCAAAGTGTGTCAGAATTTCCTACTTCTCAAATCTGTTGCATTTAGCATAAACGCAAGAATAAAGCTTGTGTCGGTTCTTCTTGTCTTCGTAATGAACAGTCAACCAGTTATTATCTTTAAATCAGCCTCTGTTTGTGTGTGTGTGTGTGAGTGTGTGTGTACCTGAAGCCCACGATGGGGAACTCTTTACAGATATTGCATTTGGCCTGGTGTTTGGCCGTTTCTGCTGCCGCCACTCTGTGCAGGACCGGAAGCCAAACCATGGACTGTGGCTCCAGCCTCATCCAGTCAATAAACTGCCTCGGCTCCAGCTCGACCTTATTGGTCACCTAAGAAAAATGAGTAAGCACAAACAGCCAATCAGGGAAGGATTCCAGAAAGCCCATGGGCAGCATAAGAGAATAACTCATAAACAATGCAGCCCATCTGAAATCAAGATGATGGACGGAGCATTTTCTACCAGACCGCCGTAAATGACTGTCAATCGCACGGCTGCATTTATAGAGATATAACAGCCTCATAAATATTTCTGTGAAGATGGAGTATGATTCAGTCACACCGCCTGCATTTACCAGGTGATTTTTAACCAGTGCAATTCTAGGAATATTAGCTAAATGTAAGAACATTTCATCTGTAAACCAGGTTCGATACACATTTCATGGACTAAATCGGTGACATTACCACTGGAAATAACTGTGACATGTCCTTCAGCTAATGAAAACAACGCTTGTACGGTAATGCACTTACAATGGATGTCAATGAGGCAAGACATTCTGAAGGGTTTAAAAGCAGTAATGTGCTTCTTGAGTATTTATTAAAGCACTTGTATTATTTATTTATTAATTTATTTTTGTATAATAGATGCATTATTTGAGTCGTAGAGCCTCTAGATCATTTATTTAGCAGTGGGAATATGGATGAAGGTTACTGAGATATAATTACTGTTGTAAATCCAGAGTGCATTTCTCTGTGTAAACACACTCTTTCTGGTATTATTGCACAAATCATGTACAAGTTAATGGGTTTACTGCCTTATCATGGTTATGAAGCTGAAAGATTGGTTAAAACTTCACACAAACAAGGTTAACAAATTATTCACATTGGGATAGTTCACCCAAGTCATTATTTACTCATTAACTTTAATTTTTTTGGAGGGGTGAGGGAAAATAACGAGAACTATACATTTCTCAAACTCCACAGAAGAAAGTCATACAGTCTCAAAAAGCAAAAAGATGAGTAAATAATGACAGATTTTTCATTTTTGGGTGAACTATCCCTTTAAATGTGCTGTATGTAGTTTTATTGACTGTACTAAAGCATACAAATACTGTAATATTGCAGACATTTAGGTAACATGCTAAGTTCACATACTTTTTTCCAGTTATTCTGCTTTGAAACATTTGTTCTGTGTCAGAATGTCTAGTTTTGTTTTCTGTGTGACTCCACCCATTGCAAATTTACCCAATAGTATTTCGACACTCCGGGTTGCCAGTTGGTGGAAAACACAGCATACTGCAGTCACTGAAGCCAGCAAATTAACTGAGTCAGACATTGCAGATTCTAGCATACCTAAAAATCAAATCAACCCCTAAAATAAATCAACTCATTAGCTTATAGCGTAAGGCTTGTCACCTTTAATTGTTAACCGCATTCATTCCTGTTGGACTGCAGTACCAATTTTAACTCCTAATTGTCAATATTATATAGTGCACCTTGAAAATATTGTTTATATTTTGTGGTTATACTTTTAAAACAGCTTGCATTTTAATCTTTATCCTGGCTGTCTATTTGATTGTAATTGCATTACTGTAAACATGATTTTTATTTGTTTTCACAAACTGAGGACTGAGCTGAAACGATTTTCTGTGGTATCGTCAGAATGCCAAAGATGCGGCCTATGGAGCTTGTTTTGATTCTGGAACATTCCTGTAATTATTTGAACTCTGTGGTAAACACATTCTTGTATTTCAAATTTACAAAACAAACAAGACAAAGGCAAATCAATTATCATATAAGAAAGTGGTGACGGGATTTTGGCAGGAATTCATCTGTTGTACAGCAACAACATTCCACTCTTGGCATTGATGTCAGCAGTGGACGCACTGATGCAGAAGTCTTTAAATGTCACTTAGCATTGAGACACACACACTCAATGGATGCCTGCACATCTACGCTTTGTTGAGGCTGTGATGTCATAACCTACAGCTCTGAACTCTGACCCATGAACAACAAAAGAAACAGACAGAGGAAATGGAAGAGAAACTGAACGTTTGGGGGATTCCATCCATCAGCACTGACGGACTGTAAATGGCTTTAGGTGTGACACTGTCCTGACTGTCTGTCTGTCATCCCTCCACTCATCTGTCTTTCATCAGCCGTTTATTTCCTTTCTCAGCTTTCATCTGTGATGTTGCTCAGCAGTGTGTCTTTTTCCTCTGAAACTCACACCTAGCCTTTATTTCCAGTTTTCTGTATTCTTCTCCTCTCCACAGAGGTGACGGCTCTTCCTGTCAGTCAGCTCTGATTGGATCTGTCCTCTTCATCCTCACCCATTTATAAATGACACTTTCTCTCTCTTCAAAACATTTCAGATTTGACACTGTGTCAGAGACCAATCAAACCACTCAGAACAGACAGCCAGATTGACGGATGAAAAGACAGATTGGACAGACAAATGGACATTCAGACAGAACTTGGAATGCAAGATAGACAGATAGATAGACAGACAGACAGATAGCTAGTAAGAAGGACAGAACAACAGAGAGCGACAGATAGACAGATAGATAGACAGATAAACAGGTAGTAAGACAGACAGAGAGGACGACAGATAGAACTACAGATAGATAGAATGACAGAAAGACAAAAAGACAGACAGACAGGCAGACAGATAGATAGATAGATAGATAGATAGATAGATAGATAGATAGATAGATAGATAGATAGATAGATAGATAGATAGATAGAGACAAAACAACAGACAGACATACACAACGACAGACAGAATTACAGACAGACAGATAGAAGGACAGACAGACAGACAGGTAGACAGAACGAAAGATAGATAGACAGACAGATGGTAGACAGACAGACAGACAGACAGGTAGACAGAACGACAGATAGACAGACAGATAGATGGATAGACAGATAGTAGGACAGAATGACAGATAGATAGATAGACAGAAATACAGATAATAGACAGACAGACTGACAGACAGACAGACAAGTAGACAGAACGACAGACAGGCAAGTAGACAGAATGACAGAACGACAAATAGAAAGATACATAGACAGATAGATAGACAGACAGACAGCTAGAAAGAAGGACAGAACAACAGAGAATGACAGACAGACAGACAGACATAAACAGGTAGACAGAATGACAGGTATACAGACAGACGGACAGAACTACAGACAGACAGACAGACAGACAGACAGACAGACAGATAGATAGATAGATAGATAGACAGATAGATAGATAGATAGATAGACAAAACAACATACATACATACACAACGACAGACAGAATTACAGACAGACAAATAGAAGTACAAGATGATAGAAATACAGATGATAGACAGAAAGACAGATAGATATACAGACAGGTAGACAGAATAACAGACAGACAGACAGAAAGACAGGCAGGTAGACAGAATGACAGATAGAAACATAGATAGACAGAATGACAGACAGACAGACAGAAGGTGAATGGAGAGGCAAGACAGACAGACAGGTGAATTGACAGAGTGTCCTGGAAAATTGTTCAGAAACAACAATCAAGCAGTAATCACTTGAACGGGGCAACCCTCACTCTTCCTCTCTCTCTCTCTCTCTCTCTCTCTCACTTTAAAGTGTGTATTTATAGCCTCCAGTCTAACTGCTGTAGGATTTACGCTAGTCAAATGACTGGAGGACAAAAATATGAACACTCATGCTGACAAAACCATTAACACACACAGTCTTGTGTGAGGTAATGTGAGGATATCATGAGCAGACGGCTCCAATAATTCACACTGCTCTATAACTGAATAGGACATCAGTCATAAACACAGACATATCAGAGTGAAACACATGCTGTGATTGCTGTGTGTGTGTGTGTGTGTGTGTGTGTGTGTGCGTGTGTGTTCACGCACATGCTGGAAGCAGCTGCGGACGCTGGGCTCAATGTTGCTCCCGCCGAAGGCCGCCACCTCGCCCAGCTGTCGAGGAATCTGAATGGCATCATGCAGCAGAAGACCCAACTGCCTCTGATCACATGTGTCACCTGCTGATGACACCTGATTAAACAGACCTGAGAGAGACACAAACAAACACAAGAAATTAGCTAGAAAAAATTTAAAAAACGTCTTTTAATTTATACAGCATTCAAAAAATGTTGACAGACATAGCAAAAGACGTGATATGTAAGCACAACAGCCAAAGATGTCCTTCTAGCACATATTTACAAAGAAAACAAAAAAGCAGAGCAGTAAAGTGCAAAATCACACTCTGTGTGAACAGCCTTTGAGAGATGAGAACCTGAGAACAGACAGCAATACCTATCTATCTCAAATTCATGGACACATAGCCAGACAGATACAGACAGAAAGACAGGTGTGATATCTATCCACCTTGGATGGATGATGAAATGACAACATAAGACAGACAATCAGACAGATCAGACAAATAGCTAGATATCTGGATAAAAAGCTGGAAAGACAGAGACAGGCAGATTTACAGAAAGACAGACAACTAGATACAGACAGACGGAGAGACGGAGAGATGGAGAGACAGAGAGACAGATAGATAGATAGATAGATAGATAGATAGATAGATAGATATATAGATAGATACTGTAGTTACAGACAGACAGTCAGCTAGATACAGACAGACTGACAAGCAGACAGACAGTTAGATATAGACAGACAAATAGATAGACAGTCAGCATGATACAGAGACAGACACAGTCAGTCAGACAGCAAGTTACAGACAGACAGACAAGTCAGCTAGATACAGACAGGCAGAAAGATAGAGTCAGTTAGATACAGATAGACAGACAGCCTGCTAGGTATAGACAGTCAGCCAGATACAGACAGCTGGATATAGACGGATAGACAAACAGATAAAGAGTCAGCTAGATACATACAGACAGACAGTCAGCTAGATACAGACAGACTGACAAGCAGACAGACAGTTAGATATAGACAGATAGACAAATAGATAGACAGTCAGCATAATACAGAGACTGACACAGTCAATCAGACAGCAAGTTACAGACAGACAGACAGACAAGTCAGCTAGATACAGACAGGCAGAAAGATAGAGTCAGTTAGATACAGATAGATAGACAGACAGACAGCTAGATATAGACAGATTGACAAACAGATAGATAGTCAGCTAGATACAGACAGAAAGACAGTCAGCTAGATACAGAGAGGCAGAAAGATAGAGTCAGTTAGATACAGATAGACAGACAGCCTGCTAGGTATAGACAGTCAGCCAGATACAGACAGCTAGATACAGACAGATAGACAAACTGACAGACTGTCAGTTAGATACAGATAGATAGACAGACGGACAGCTAGATATAGACAGACTGACAAACAAATAGACAGTCAGCTAGATACAGACAGAAAGACAGACAAACAGATAGACAAACAGATAGACAGTCAGCCAAATACAGACAGACAGACAGACAGCTAGATACAAACTGATAGACAGACAGACAGACAGCTAGACAGATATAGACAGATAGACAAACAAACAGACAGACCGTCAGCCAAATACAGACAGATAGACAGACAGACAGCTAGATACAGACAGATAGACAAACTGATAGATAGTCAGCTAGATACAGACAGACAGATAGACAGACAGACAGACAGCTAGACACAGACAGACAGACAAACAAACAGATAGACAGTCAGCCAGATACAGACAGAAAGACAGACAGACAGCTAGATACAGACAGATAGACAAACTGATAGATAGTCAGCTAGACACAGACAGAAAAACAGAGTCAGCTAGATACAGATAGACAGTCAGCTTGATACAGATAGACAAACAGACAGCCAGATAGCTAGACTCAGACAAATAGACAGTCAGCTAGATACAGACAGACAGATATACAGACAGACAGATAGGAAGTTAGATACAGATAGACAGTCAGCTAGATACAGACAGGCAGATATACAAACTGCTAGATAGCTAGACAGACATATAGATGCACATTTTCAATGAGATTAACTTTTTATCCCACAGAATGTAAGAAAAAAAAAATTCTACTCATCTGGATTCTTTCACGGAATGATGTGGAAAATATATTATTAGTAGTTTCTTATGAAGCTAAAGGCAATATTTCCTTACCATTTCTCCAGTAAACAACGTGTATTTTTGCACAAATATCCAACTACATATTTAAAAAAAAGGAGGACCATATATTATTGTATGTCGCATCTGTCAAAGCTTTTCTAATTTTTTTTTTTTTTTGTTAAACCGTATGAATAAAACATACTGTCGCTTCATGAAATCATATCCTCATAACAGTCCACTTATATGAGTGTTCAAACCCAGCTCAAATGCTTCCCAGCATGCATCATTAATGTGGAAAAATAAAAAAAAGATAATTTAGTTTCCTTTTTCATTGAATATTTAAAGCAATCCCTTCAGTAATCTACATAGGGTTGAAAATGTAATGTAGATGAACAGACTACACAGTAAAGCAATCTAAAAGTCCTTCAGTTAATGATAAATGTCATTTCCCATCACTTTTCATCCATCTCTCTCTTTCCGACCTTGGCTCAGGGACGGAGATGACCTTGATTACCAGAGCAAGAGCAGACCCCTGCCAGAGCTGTTACACACACACAGAACTGAACTCCAGCCCTCTGTCCTGAGAGCATCAGAGCAGTTCAATAAACTCTATTCTCACTCCAACACACACAACTAAAGTCACACAGACTGTATTTCACAGTGCGCTGTGTTAACTCAGGGTCAGCGAACAAAACCGGCACCAAAGCGTCTGTGATTGTCTGTCACTCAGCTCTGCTTTACAAAGTGCTGATCGGACCGAGTGAACCTCAAACTGCTGACCGAAAATGGAAAAAACATGTTTTCCACCTCAACAAGCCCTGTACGTCATTTCTGGTCTGTCTACGGTACTTCAAACATGAAGAACAATCGCTGCTGCAGCTTGTAAACTAACCAGCGCAGGGATTTGACTACTGCGAGTTTTGATCACTCAGAGGAGTAAAGACTCCTGAGATGAGCCAGAACTTAAAAGAGCAAAAAGCCCAATTACGTGAGGAAGCGTATCATGGGAGTGCAGTCTGTGCTTTCAGATGACTGTGCTTTTGGAAACAAAACAGGACCGAAAAAAAGGGGCAGAGCATCATGGGGTTTGCGGTGCTTCACAAACACATTAATTAAAAGGGATAAGGCTGGGATTTGTACATGTGATCTAACAATGCTGCAGGGCACAAACAGCAAAATATTCAGTAGATATTCAAATTATCAGCAAATACAAAACAAAAACCTCAACCAGCAAAAATAATGAACCTACGTTTAGCCTTAGACCTCATCACAGCTATATTTGATATTAATACACGGATACGTGACAGATTTTTGGACAAATTTTACATTAGGTGATGGACTAACAAAATATGACACTGCTATTTCAGTATTAATTAGACATTATTATAGCATTCATTATTATTTTGAATTAGCTTCAAAGTTTTCATTTAAATAATACACAATTTTAAGAAATTTGGTCGTCAATTTACGTTTTTATTATTATTATTATTTAAAGTATTTAGCTTTTCAAGTATCTTTCTTTCTAATATCTAATATCTATCTACTCATTTATTTTAGTAATACTTCTCAAGACAACATTTCTAAGTTTTTTTTTTTTTTTTTTTTAGGTTTATCATCTAATAATTATATTTCAGCTTTATTCAAAATAATGAAATGAAAATTGAATAGGTTTAATTTTGGTTGAAAATAACAGCACTTATGTGACAGATAAAAAATGTCATTTTAAAATAAAAGAAATAAATAATAAATAATGTAAAAATTGTTTGGTAAAACCTGTTACCTGTAAGGTATTTACAGTAAAAAAAATACATTAGCAAGACAAAAATATATACATATTTACCAATATGTTACATGTGCATCAATGATATTTATTGTTAAAATCAAGTTTTTACAAATAAACAGCATTAATCACCTTATAACTAAAGAGAAAAAGAATGAACCATCACATTCAATTTTACAATTTATTTAAAATGTTATTGATATTTAATCATTCTTATTGGTTATTAGCTATCTATATTGGATTGTTTTATAGCAATTTTTTATGTTGTTTATTGAATGTTTCGTTTTTTTTTTTTTTTTTCAGTGTGGAAATGAAAAATGGTTTTGTATTCGTCAAGAAAAAGACCAAATGAGCTTACATTTGTATTTCTCCTCCAGATGACCCTTACAAAGAGACAGAAGTCCAATCTTCATGGACAGAACTCGGATTTTCCCACTGCGACCCCTGTGGCAAACAAAACACATTGTGGGTTAGAAAAAGAGGCAGCAATAAGCACATGACAATACTACATATTTGCCCATTATCGATTAGGGAATACATTTCAGTAGTGTTTAGTTTGTGTAACACTGCATCCATATTGGAAGCATCCAAGGTCGAACCTTGAAGATGCCTGAAATACACACAACACATCAATCAACTGTGAGCTCCAGGCGAGCCTTCAGCAAAATGAGGGGATTTCTTTGTCTCCCGTCAGATTTACAACTGAAATGCACTGACATAAAAATATTCAGAATAGTGAAACAACTTATTATTTACACAAATGCATATGCTATGGAATCTGCATATGCCACTGAATAAAAAAAAAAAAAAAAATGTAACTGTGAAAAGTTAACTGTGAAAGTCAGATTTGAGATTTAAACTCGCAATTCTGAGAAATAAAGTTGCGATACTGAGAAATTAAGTCAGAACTGCATGAAATAAACTCGCAATTGCGAGAAAAAAAGTCAGAATTGCAAGATGTAAACTCGCAGTTGAAGTCAGAATCGCGTAATCTAAACTCACAATTGTAGGTAAAAATGTCAGAATTGTGAGATTTAAACTTGCAATTGCGAGAAATAAAGTCAGAATTGTGTAATATAAACTCACCCTTGCGAGAAAAAGCTTGCAATTCTGAGAAATAAAGCTAGAACTGCGTGATATAAACTCACTACTGTGAGAAAAGTCAGAAATGTAAGATTTATGCTTGCAAATCTGAGAAATAAAGCCAGAATTGCGTGATGTAAAGTCGTAATTGTGAGAATTTAAAAAAAAAATCTGAATTGCAAGATGTAAACTCACAATTGCAGGAAAAATGTCATAATTGAGATTTAAACTTGCAATTCAGAGTTACAACTTCTTAATATTAAAAAAACAAAAAAACAAAAACAAAAACAAAAAAACAATTGCAAACCTGCAATTGTGAGAAAAAGGTCAGAATTACACATATCTAACTAATCTGACTTTATTTCTCACAATTGCGAGTTTATAATCACACAATTCTGAGGAAAAAGTCAGACATGTAAGATAAATAGTTGCAATTACCATGTTTTATTTATTTATTTTTTTCAGTGGCAGAAACAGGTTTTCATAATATGCACAAAAGGCGACGAGTAGACAAGACACATCCTGAACTTATTTTGATGCGAGTTTGACGTTATGTAGATATATGATGAATAAAGACATCTTAGCAATCGGTTTATGATATTTCTAAATCAAAACACAAGTTTTCAAATGGATGTGGAAAATAAACTGGACTGGAACAGTTGTGCCAAAAATTGTAACAGGGTTTTCGTTGCAAGTACAGACATGCATCATTAGGCACTAGCTGTGCCGACAGCAGCGGGATTATAATGTGAGTGTTTTTTGTGTCATAACACGCCACATGTCTGGTGTGGAGACAGCATGTAATACGTACGTGTCGTAGACGTTGAGCAGCCAGTTGAGACACATGTCCACACACAGCGGGACGTTGACCAGGTCTTTGTGTTCCTGCTCCAGTCCGTCATAAACAGACGTCAGGCAGTTGATGACCTCAGGAACCGTCAGCTGCTGCGAGTTCACCGTCAACTTGTGCTGCTGGAACATGGACTGAGCCACGCTGAGATCCAGCAGATCCACTGAGACACAGACACAGAGACAGAGACAATATTGGTCTTCACTGAAATCAAATCATGTGCAAGACTAATTCACCATGGGTTCCTCTGAGAATTTCTTATGGGGTTTCATAACAAGGCTTTTCAATTCACAAGTAAAAAAAAAAAACAAAAAAAACAAACTTTGTGGTAAACCTAACTTGAAGTAGTTAAACAAATACAGAAATAAAGCAATTAAACAAAAGCTGTTCTGAAATAATACAGATGTAAAAATGTTCTATGACTTTATCAATGCAATTTTTGGGGCATGAAAAAAGATAAGAAGTATCTGTCCATATGCACAAGAGAAATACCAAGGACATACATTAAAAATAAGTAATTAAATAATAATTAAAGGGCATATTTACCACCAAGTGACTATGTAGCGATACAAATTATTTAAGGGAAATGTCATTTGAGTACATCAATGAATAGTTTTGAGCAATGTTTGAAAACCACTTTTTTAATGACTCACTAAAAAAAGTTTGGAAATGAACTGAACTGAACTAAACTGAACTCAAACAGCGTTGAAGTTAAAATTTCAGATGCTATTAAATCTTGAAATGCTTTCTTTATGCATGTCAGTCAGGGGCTGTGAATAGGATTCTCTTACGCTACTGCATAGACTAATCTGTTATATAGTTTTACTATTTACAATTTACACAAAAATGATTGCACTGAATACTGGAATATTATACAAAAAGAATACAGTTCAGATTGTACATTTTACTTAGCAATGCAATGCAATGTTTACAGAAAACTAAACGTAATCTTGAAAAGTCAAAACTCAAGTTACACTAACGGTCAAAACTTTTTGATCAGTAAGATTTTTAATGTTTTTTAAAGAAGTCTCTTCAGCTCACCAAACCTGCATTTTTTTAATCCAAGGTACAGCTAAAAACCATTTAAAATAACTGTTTTCTATTTGAATATATTTTAAAATTTAATTTATGTGATTTCAAAGCTGAATTTTTAGCATCATTACTCCAGTCACACAATCCTTCAGAAATCATTCTAATATTCTGATTTGCTGCTCAAAAAAACATTATTATTATTATTATTATTATTATTATTATTTTTATTGTTGAAAACAGCTGAGCAGAATTTTTTCAGGGTTTTTTTTTGATGAATAGAAAGTTCAGAAGAACAGCATTTATCTGAAACAGAAATCTTTTGTAATATTATACGTCTATCATCACTTTTGAACAATTTAAAGCATCCTTTCTAAATAAAAGTATTTTGAACGGTTTGAATGATAGTGTATAATGTTACAAAAGCTTTTTATTTCAGATAAATGCTGATCTTTGGATCTCTTTATTCAAAGAATCCTAAAAAAATGACTCAAGTGTTTAATTTTGATAATAATAAAAATAATAATAATAATAATAATAATAATAATAATAATAATAATGTTTCTTGAACAGCATATTAGAATGGTTTCTGAAGGATCATGTGACACTGAAGACTGGAGTAATGATGCTGAAAATTTAGCTTTGATTACAGAAATAAATTACATTTTAAAATATATTCAAATAGAAAGCAGTTATTTTAAATTGTAAAAATATTTCACAATATTACTGCTTTTGCTGTATTTTGGATGAAATAAAAGCAGGCTTGGTGAGCAGAAGAGACTTTTAAAAAAAAAAAACATTAAAAACTCTTGACTAGTAGCGTGTTTTTAAGAACGAATGTGAGTGTTAGAAACAACCCCAAACCTCTCTGAAATCCACCAAACTTAACATGGTTGGTGCACATAAGTTTTGATTTTCATGTATTCCACATGCACGCTTTTTAATTTTTAGCTGATGTGTCAAACTGATTTTTTTGTCCATTTAATGTTTGTATTTTTGTGTTAAAAGCACCTGGACTACAAGCCAACAGAGTGCTGCAGAAATGAGTCCTAAAATGAGTTTCTCAAGATCATCTTGATGAACAAAACATGCAAGAGTCATTACATACATTAGCCATTATTAGCATAGTCAGTGCATATAAAGTAATATTTAATAAATACACATTAAAACAAAATAACAGCCAATCAAAACACATCTGATGTTTAAAATACAGTTATGTTATGCGGTTTTCTTTGTGGGCAGAGCTACCAAAATAGAAACTAAGCCACCGGCAGAAGGTCTTGTTAGCGGTCACAGTCGGTTAGGGCAAACATCCCGATTAACATGCAAGTTTTATGGCTTGTCACTTCATCGCGTCATGCTCCGTTAGGACACGGTGTCAGCGTCAACCATCAACACTATTCATCTCTGATGGAGCGATGGATGCCATATTCCATGTTTACACTTTTTAATGAGACCAATTAACAACTCCAGAAACAAACACACATGCAAATGAAGAGGACGTGAAGCATGTAGGCAGAGGAAGAGATCACGTACACAAGTGCTCCTAACTCATTCTCTTTGTGCTGTTAATTGGGCCTCTCTCATTTAATTGAGTCGATGGAGTGAGACGATGCAAGCATACAGCTCTAATCATAACACACACACACACTTACAGCAGAGGGCTTTCTGTAGCCGGCGGATCTTCATAGCCGTCCTGTATGCGGAGAATCGCACGTTGTTGAGGTCAGCTAAAGGCAAACAGAAGAGAAAGCGCAAGAAAAGTGAGTAACATAAAGGTTTATAACACAAAGATTGCAAACTGAACTGAACTGCCTGTGAACCGAGTCTGAAGAGGAACGTTCAAGGTTTTTTTTTTTTTTTTTTTTCTATTTTGTGTGTGTGACAAAGTTGTTAGATTCACGGATGAATTGTTTATTTCAGTCTGTTATTTTAATGATTCGTGACACATGAAATCCATAAATAGCGCACTGAGACAATTTACATCTGCAAACTGAACTTCAGTTAGAAACAGCAGCATTTCATTAAATACTTCTCAATAACAAGGAGATAAAATGCAAAAACGTACAAAAAAAGAGTGTTAATGAGTGTTCACAAGTATGTTCTTACGCCGGTTAAAGCTAACAAGTCAAAAAATGTAAAGGTCATCTAACAGGTTGAAGTGGGTTCTTGTTAGGAAAAGGTCAAAATATGATCAATACACCTAGATGTTTGTCTTATCTGTCAACTTTAAGTGCTTTGAGTGCTTGTCTTGTGCGCACATATCGTACTTGACATCCGACTGCAGATAATTTGCAAGCTAATTTCAAAATCTTAAGCTAACATAGTTTTCTAGTGTTATTTTTATAGCTATCGGTGCTTTGCTGTGTTTAATGAAAGTGTTTTAGCATTTGTGGTACAGAATTAGCATTAAGATTAGACAACCTAAACCTGGCCCAAGATCTGATGCTAAAATAATTAAATTAACATATAATATTCAACAACAACAACAACAACAACAACAACAACAACAACAAAACAATAATTGGCCTTACTTTTTATTGTTACTGTTAACTAAAACTATTAAAATAGTTTTCATTAACTAAAAAATAATATATATATATATATATATATATATATATATATATATATATATATATATATATATATATATATATACTAAACATATTTTATGTTAAATATGTTATTTTATGTTATTATAAATTAAATAAATACATTTAAGCAAAAAACTTAAACCAAACAATTAACAACTTACAACAAAAACTACTTCTAAAGTTTTAGTTTAAGTAAATTTCAACATTTACTAATATTTTTCAACATTTAGTAATACTACTATTAAAATCTAAAGTTGTGTCTGTTAATATTATTTAATGGACAGACATATTTTTATTAATTAACTCTGACAAAGACTAATAAATGCTATAACAATTGTTCTGTCCGATGTTAATGCATTAATGCCACTAATGGGAACTTATTTTAACGTTTAAGTTGAAGTACTAAAATTACTAAAATTAAATGTAATTAAATCAAAATAAAAAGTATTTAAAACAACAAAACTAAAATGACTAAAATTTACTAATTTACGAACAATGCCACCCCCCCAAAAAAAAAAAATCATAATAATAATAAAAATAAAATAAAATAAGAAATAATAAAAAAGATAATTGCATTTTAATTTCTAAAATAAATATATAATACATATAAATATCACACATTTTTGCCTAATTTACAGAGGACACCCACTAAATCTGAATCTTCAGGCATAATTAACAACAAAAATGTTAATTATAGTTTATAGTTTTAAAGACAAATTATACTTTCTCTCTAAATAATTATTAGTTGTAATTCTACATTTTTAAAAATTTTGGCCATTTGTCAGTAAGATTTTTTTACTCGTTTAAAACACTAAAATTTAATATGCTCCCTTATTCTTTTACACATTTTAATATGTACAAGTCAGAATAAGCATGTTGTTTGAATTTTTTTTTTACATAAATATTGTGTTACTTTGAATGACAATGTAAAATTATTTTAACTAAATTTTGACATTTTATTCTCCAAAAACTTATAGAAGAACTTTTAGAAGACACTTAGTAGACACTTGCATTTTATGTGCTTTCTATGGACATAAAATCACTTTTTAAGTTTCACATTTCTTTTGATGTGGACATCTTAACATCTTTGACCTATATATATATATATTTTTTTTTTTTTTTTTTTTTTTGGTCATTACAAACGTGACACATTTCTATCTATCACATTTTCTTTATGTCATCTCTGAATAGTTTCTCTTGTGTTCACGTACGTGTGTGTGTGTGTGTTTTGTCTCTGGAGGTTTCCTGCCTTGCAGAGACGGCAAACACAGACACACACCTCCACAGACAGCAGGCCCCTGTGGACGGATGCTGTCTAGTATTTATTCAGCTGTGGATTTTGGTGAGACTTGAGCTGCTCTCAGGGGCCGTTCAGACTTGAATCTCTGTACGTGTGTTTGTGTCACTTACATAGAGAATGATAGAGCTCGGTCATCTTGGGATGGTCCCAGCACGTCGTCTGACTCTGATGACTGCAAAAGAGAACAGAGAGGGACAATCTGACTCTCGACACCCATACAACTCACACCGTCTCTTGTTATTGTGTGTGCATTTGTGAAAGAGATGCTATTTTGAACACAAAAAGGTTTGGGGGTGAACGACTGAGCTGAATGAGAAACGAAAGAAAAATAGTGCTGGAATGAAACGGATGAGATAAAGGTCTAGAGCAGAAATGGAGGGAGAGCTCACAGAAGTAGGAAGACGTGTGTTAAATCGCTTCAGACTGTGCGTGCGTGGACTGGACTCTTTGTGCTATCTATTTCATTTCGTTCGGGTCAGATGCGACCTGACAGATCCATCCAGAAGCTTGGAGGAGCGTCGCGTCCGCTGACCTCACTAACTCAGCTGCCACTACACGCTCACCTCTCTCCCTCTTAGTCTGACACGTGTAGAAATAGAATAAGTGGTGGAACGCAATTAGCATGAACGAGTTTCTGGAAACCGATGAGACTTAGCCAATCAGAAGTTATCTGTAATTGGTTTGGTTACTTTTCACAAACTATTTCCAACTCAACGGCTATTAAAGTTGGTCAGTGTTATTACGCAGATGTAAATCACAGTGCAGAGAGCTGATGAATCAGCACATGAGAGCACTCAGCTATGCTGTACCCGCTACTTTTCTCAGTATTTGTGATTACTGGACGGAGGTTTTTTTTTTTTTTTTTTTTTCAAATGGAAATGCCAGATTTTCATTTATATGGCAAATCCCTGGAATTAACAAAGTTACAACATTTAGAATCCAAATCTCTTATGTCAGTGATTTCCAATTTTTTTACACAGTCAAACAATACCTTTTTATCTGGTCAAAAACAGCTCTGTTCACAGTGACTTATTTCGGTGCATGTCTCTTTAAATGATAATGAGCTCTGCTTACCCCGCCCCTCTCCTGTTTTTTTGTGTATTCTGTGGTGCGTTACCATCAAAAACAAAACTGATTCACTGTCTTCAGTGGCTCTGATGCTAGGAGAAAATAAAGACTCTTATTGTTTACGAGATGGCAGACAGCGCACAACTGGCTGAGGGCGGAGATATGTTAATATAGAACAGTCTGTCAATGGTCGTGGGCGGGGCTTGAGCAGTATGACATCATGTTGCTGGAAAAATCAAAACGCCTTGATATTTGAGAACGTTTAGGTTGTTTCTGGGATTAAATAAAAAGGAGTGAATGGATTTTTCTCATTGTAGGGTGGTTGTGTCCCCACAATGCTATGACGTTTATATGCAAACACCAAGTAAAAGTAAATTTTGCATCTAATTTCCTCTTTAAATTCTACACTTTCAAAGATTCAAAGCCTCAAGCTTTTAACATTTCATATCCTTGAGGTTTTATTTTCCCAGAATACAGGTAAAAACATTGCTAGAAAGTTTTGGCAACAAAAATGTTAGAAATTATGTGTAAATATAAGTGTAGCAGGCAATGTGCTTCTAAATGCATGTTAAAAAAATCAGCACATGCACAGATTGAGGTTGCTGCACAACTGTGTACTGAGATGCTGAAAACACTGCATCACAAGCGTATGCATGAGTGTAAATGAATACAGTGTCATGTTTTACTTTGAAACATGAATTGCATACCAGTGCCATCAAATCAATTCACCGTGATTAACTACATCCAAAATAAAGGATTGTGTTTGCATATGTTTGCATATATTTGGAGTGTAACAGTACACATATTCGTATCAAAAATTGTCGATACAGGCCCTTCGGTTCAGTGCGCATGTGTACCAAACAAGTACAGCATTTTTTTTTTTCCCAGAAAATTCAAACAATAAATGGTGTTTTGGCATTCTTTGATGCGGCATGAGAGGTCACTGTATAAACACATGAGAAAGCTGCTTCTGGGATGGTTTTTGAATAAACACAAGAGTGGCCACGATCAGCTCCGGTGGCAGTTAATGCGCCGTAGACTTGTGCAGTGTAAATTGAGTTTATTTATAATAAAAAAAAAAAATAAAATAAATAAAAAGTTTAGTTTCCCCCCCCCGCTGTACCGAAATCAAATGACAAATTGAAAACATTGTTTAGTTCTTGTAGTAGTAATAATTTCTTAACTGCTTGTCTTTGCGAAAAGGCATTTCATGGCCGGTAAAAAAAAAAAAATTAACACTTCTGGCCAGTAAATTTGCAAAAAGTTCATTTTAGGCCCTGTACATACAACTATACAAATAAACAAACACGTGTCTGTACTTTCATTTTGGACGCGATTAATTGTGATTTAACGATTTGACAGCACTATTACATAAATGTTTAATTAAGTCACAGCCTTTCACTTGATAATCACCCTGAGCATTATCACAATTTCAGTTTTACTTTAGTTTCACTTATTTCATTTTTCATGCAATTTAATAATTATTAGCTTTTCATCAACTCATGAACACCCTGCAGTGTTTCCACACCAGACACCATACCTTGTACTCACATTCTTAAATAAAAATCTTTTTTTGCATTCTGAACAGTCTCTGGAGTCAGACATAGCACAATTCTGTGTGGCTTTCCTTGCCAGACAGAAGTGAGGCACCTATTTCTTCAGTGTACATAAGCCACAAGACCTGTCACACTGCAGGATTGCACAAATTTTCTGACACTGCCAGAACTTCGTTGCAGGCTAAAGACCCAGATATACATAATTTTCTGCTCCGTCTTGTGCAGTTGAGTGAACGGGAGCGTGGATAGATGCGTTCGACGCTTACACACTAGTGAGCTTCTCTTTTTAGGTGCTCAAACCCCTCGCTAATGCGATGTGATCAAAGACTCTGCGAATAGAAATCCCTTACAATCACAGAAATTAGTCTCAGATGGCAATACTGTGCCCAAAATGGTACAGTGCGCACTGGGCTTAATAAAACAAAAATCCCTTAGTGGTTTAAATGAGCTCAATATGGGATTCGGCACCCTGTGGAGGAAACAACTCTGCTTTTAATAGGAAACTATTACTCATATTTAAGATTAGTGATATCAACAATCCCCTGAGCTATTAGCTTTATTTTTTTTTTTAAATGATCTGGATGGAAATGTTTGCCTGACAGGTGATAAAACAGTCAAAATTAGAGCCTGGAGCCATATCTAACGACTAGAACATCACAGAGGCTCTTTTGACTTGGGTCAGTAAGTAACCACCACACAGATCATCCTAGAAATTCGCTTCCCAGCTTTACAAGAGCAAAAGCAACTCGTATTTTCATATTTTCTTCAGAAAGTGTAATCAAGCATTATTTTAATCAAGCACCAAAATTTATACAGTAAGTTACATTTTGGCCCATTCTCAGCCCAAAACTGATTAGATTGCTTCAGAAGATGTGCATTAAACCACTGGAGTCGTATGGATTACTTTTATGTTGCCTTTCTGGAGCTTCAAAGTTGGTCGCCATTCACTTTCATTGTATCCACAGAGCTAAAGCATTTCTAAAATGTAAAATTTGCATTCCGAAGAAAGAAAATCACACATCTGGGATGGCATGCCAATTTTCATTTTTGGAAAAATCAAGCATTAAAAAGCTCATAGGAATGTTTATAGTCATCAGATTTGCTCTTCTCCATCTGCAAGCAAGCAAGGCTACATCTGACTGAGCTCCTGTTTATCAGAGACATTCAGGGACAGACAGACATGGCAGGGCTCCTAAGGGATGCTGGGACAGAGGCTGTCAGCAGGTGTTGAGTGAATCTCATCATTGACTCATTCACATGTTGATGAGCGGGTCCTCTCCGCTCTGGTCCGCTGCTATCGCCGGACGGCTCAAACTGTCTCAGCCTGTCCGTCTCAGCCAGACCCAACAGACACGTGCAGCTTTAAATAGACCCTGATGGGCATTCAGGGCTCAGCCTTACTGACGCATGAGAGGAGCCAGGTGATGGCGGATGATCGTTCTGTCACATAAATTGAATTTCAGCGGGATCAGTGGGGACTGCAGCGTTCAGGGCTGTTATGCTCGGGGCCGTAATTGAACTGGTTACCGCAAACAGGTGAAATAAACAACTACAGCACTGCTCTACAGCAGGACAACAGCAAATCATCAGCAAAAACTAGTCAGCTGCTGTACTGTCTACAGCAATATTCTGTGAAGAGTATGTATCTACTTTCCAACATGTGCTGCAATGATTGTTTGTGATTATTTACACTAGCGGTAAGTTTGGGTTTGCCAGATTTTGTAATGCTTTTGCATTTTCAGCATCATTACTCCAGTCTTCAGTGTCACGTGACCCTTCAGAAATCATTCCAATATGATGATTTGCTGCTCAAGAAACATTTCTGATTAGTATCAATGTTGAAAACAGTTGTTCTGCTTCATATATTTGTGGAAACTGTGATACTTTTAAGCTAAAAAAAAAGCTGCCTTACTGTCTACAGCAATATCCTGCAAAGAATATGTATCTACTTTCCAACAAGTGCTGCAATGGCTACTTACACTAGTGTTCAAAGGTTTGGGGTTGCCAGATTTTGTAATGCTTTTGAAAGAAGTCTCTTATGCTCAGCAAGGTTGCATTTATTTGATCAAGAAATACAGTAAAAACAGAAATATTGTGAAATATTATTACGATTTCAAATAACTATTTTCCATTCTAATATATTGTAAAATGTAATTTATTCCTTTGATCAAAGTTGAATTTTCAACATCATTACTCCAGTCTTCAGTGTCACTTGATCCTTCAGAAATAATTTTTTTTTTTTTCTTTTCCCCCAAAAGAAAACAAAACCTGACCCCAAATTTTTGAAAGGTAGAGAAAATGTTTAAAGCACCAAAAAATATAATATATCAAATATATATATAAACAAAGAAAGAAAACACTAAATAACTTCTTGGTTACATTCTGCATCCCAAACAGGAGGCAGAGGTTTACAGTACAGGATGCGAGAGGTGTTTCACTGAGAGCGCTGAGCTGCTTACAGGATTAGCTGCTGCTCTCTCATCTCAACACGCACACACACACAAACACACTCTCTCTCTTTCTCTCTCTGAAGTCCAAGGAGCGAGTCTCTGAACACACTCTGATGAATAAACATGAACTCTACTCAACTCATTATATTCACAAAACAGTCTTTAGAATTACAGAAATATGCTTTTCTACAAAATACTTTGTAGATAAAATACATTTCCTTTCTTTTGGCCTCCCTCCATCTCTTTGGGCATTTTTCTCTTCATCATCATCATCATCACCTCCACATGACATTAAAACTCAGCTCGTTCCAACACACACACACACGCACACACACACTGTTTCAAACACACTGCATCCCTTTGATCTCTCCAATTAATGTTTGATTATTTGAGTCAGTGTAAGTATTTGTGTGTGTCAGAGAAAGTTTGTGTATTCCCATGGAGAAGAGCCAGTATTTCACTCATGCGAATCGCAATAATTTTCTTGAACAGATGACAGATAATAATGTTCAAATAATTTTGTTTATACATACACTACCAGTCAAAAGTTCTTTTTGTTTTTTAAAGTCTCTTCTGCTCACCAAGCCTACATTTATTTGATCCAAAGTACAGCAAAAGCAGTGAATTTTACTATTTAAAAGTATTTACAATTTACTATTTAAAATACCTGCTTTCTATTTGAACATTTTTTAAAAAAATGTAATTTATTCCTGTGATCAAAGCTACATTTTCAGCATCATTCCTCCAGTCTTGAGTGTCACGTAATTCTTCAGAAATCATTCTAATATGCTGATTTGCTGTTCAAAAAACTTGGACTCAGTATTTTTATTTATTTATATATTTCTTAGCAAGGTTGTGTTAAATTGATCAAAAGTGATGATAAAGACGCTTATAATGTTAAAAAAACGATTTCTATTTCAGATAAAGTTCTTTTGAACTTTCTATTTATCAAAGACCTAAAAAAAAAAAAGAATCTCCTGAGCGGTTTTCAAAATAACAATAATAATAACAATAATAGTAATAGTAATAATAATAATAATTTTTTTGAGCAGCAAATCAGAATATTAGAATGATTTCTGAAGGATCATATGACTGGAGTAATGATGCTAAAAATTCAGCTTTGAAATCACAGGAATAAATTACATTTTAACATACATACACGTTTTTGCTGTATTTTGGATCAAATAAATGCAGGCTTGGTGAGCAGAAGAGACTTTAAAAAAAAACATTAAAAACCTTACTGTTCAAAAACACTAGTAGTGTAATAAAATACAAAATATATAACAATGCCCTATAAAATATATAATATTCATTCTAATTTAATTGTAATGTCATTATATTAAGCAAACATGCATAATAGAAAATGGTCTTCCTAATTAAAAGTTTATGTATAAATCTCAATTTCATAAAATGGATGCTTATGATTGGTTTTGTTTTCCAGGGTCACAAATATCACATAAATTGCTACCACTACTAATAATAATCATAATCATCATCAATACAAACAAGTTTTATGCTATAAGGTGCATTAGATTCATTCATCTGTTTTTCTTCTAACAAAGAATATGAACAAAAGAGATCTGAATCCAGATTTAAGGCCAGAAACAGTGTGAATGCGAAAACAGAACTGCTTCTTTGTCTTCACTATTTAGTCCACTACAAGGTGTTTTATTAAAGATCACCCAAGCGTAAAACACTTTGTTAGTGGCAGTTCTGTCACAATTCTCTTTCCTGTAAAGCTGTTTCACAGGTAAATCAGTTTGTCATGGCCAACAAGCTCCAACAGACCGCCCTCCACACTGAGCTCTGACTTCAGAGGGCCGAGGGCTTTCCCCTCACAATTACCAGGGCGCCGAGAGTCAGCGACTTTTAATTAGGAAGACCAATACGCTTAGCTAATTCCCGCCGCCTCAGAACAGGAAGATCAATGAGCCGTGAGGACACGTTGTACAGAGAACCAAAGGTTTGTTCTGGAGAACAGCTCTAGATGTGAGAGCACAGACAGCTCTGAGCAGCCTCACACAAGGCTTGTGTGCAAATGTAAGCGAGATTCCCTCAGGAAATGAAACGATGAGGAAGAAAAGCATCTCTGCTTTATTCATATATGCACAGCCATATGGGTACTGTCAGAGAGCGATCCGAGGAAAAGAAGTTCAGCTACCGGGCATTCGTCACAACACACCTGCTGCCCTGCGCGCAAACGGCTGCTTTTGTCTGTTTTTGCTTTTACAGCGCCCTTTCATCTCCTTTCCTCAACTACAAAACTCCAGGGTTAAAACGTAACGCCCTGCTCATCCGGAACAATCTGTTCGGCACGATTCAGCATCACAGATTAGTTAGTCACATCACAGTTTAGTGACTAATAACTGTTGTAAACCATGCATTTTAATGGACACCACAGATGCCGTTGTTTTTTTTTTTTTTTTACTTCTGGGTCACTCCTATTTTTTCCATCTTAATTCATATGCCTTTCATCCTCCTCCATTTCTGGCTCATTTCCAAGCCAGTCCATTGTCAGGATGCTGCTGTAAGCAACAGTCGTTCTGTCTCTCTTCGTCTCTGTCTCTCGGGGCTCGATGGGCACTTAGCTGAAGGGACAATGTATTCGGGCAAAGGAGCTGCAACTGAGGGAACTGCCTATAGTCTGCAGAGACATTGTGAGATCACGCTTGATTTCACTGAATAAATCCTGCTTGCCATGGTGGCTGAGATTTGACTGTTTTTACATGAGTTACAATACAGAACCTGATCTCCATTAAGACCCTGGGGTCCTGGATCAGGCCAATAAGTGTTCAATGCTGCTTTCGCACTCGTTTTTTTTTAAGAAATTAATATTTTTATTCAGCAAGGATGCATTAAATCTATCAAAATTGACAGTAAATACATTTCTAATGTTACAGATGACTTCTGTTTCAAATAAATCCTAAAATAATATACTATATATATTGTGGTTTCCACAGAAATATGAAGCAGTACAACTGTTTTCAACATTGACGATAATCAGAAATGTTTCTTGAGCAGCAGCATCTTAGAACGATTTCTGAAGATCATGTGACACTGAAGACTGGAGTAATAATGCTGAAAATTCAGCTTTAAATCAAATGAATAAATTACATATTAAAATATATTAAAATAGAAAAGAGTTATTTTAAATTTTAATACTATTTCTAAATTTGACTATTTTTATTCAATAAATTCAGCTTTATATACTTTTTAAGACATTTTTAAAACCTTACTGACTCAAACTATTGAACGGTAGTGTATATATAAATGGGTCATTCTATGGAAATGTCCATTTTTCTGTCCCTAGCAATTTCTTTATGTTTTAAAACAAAACAATGTGTTATTTGAACAATCGCACCTTATTGAGCTATCAATGTGACAATATTTGTTTTTTAACTAATTATTTTTAATTCCAAGCACCACAAAACTGCTCATCCCCACAGCCATGTACAGGAGGAAAGTGTTTTGTTTTGAGGTCAAAAACTGTTTATTCCACCATTTAAAATACAAAAAAGTGTTCATAGCTATAAAATAAATGCTGAATAAATATTCTAAAATATGTAATGAAAGTAGTGGTCCCCTGGAGTTGTGTCTCTGGTGTTACCGCTTAACAAAAATCATTTGAAATAAAAATCACACTAATTACATGACTTGACTTCCTTCTTCCTATTTCCCAAAGATCTATGAAAAAAGGCCCATGATAAGTCCACTGTCTCCTTTCAGTTATCAGAAATTTACTCATTTATCTCATTATTTTATATGAAGCTTTTAGTTGAGGTCACTGATGTGACCTGCTTAATAGTTAGGGAACTGTAAAAAACTAGAATACAAATGGATTAAACTACTTCATTTAGTGAGTATACCATAACTGACAGCATGTGGTTTGATACCTTGCAGCAGCCATTTTGTAAAATGCATTTTTCATGAAAACTGTCACTGGTGTAACTGTCACTGGTGTTACTTTCCTTATGGGTAAATTAAAAAAAAAAAAAAAAAAAAAAAAAAATCATTAAAGTAGAAGTCCACTTCCAGAACAACAATTTACAAATAATTTACTCACCTCATTGTCATCCAAGATGTTCATGTTTTTCTGTCTTCAGTCGTGAAGAAATTATGGTATTTCAGGATTTTTCTCCATATAATGGACATCATTGGTGCCCCGATTTTGAACTTCCAAAATGTAGTTTCAATGCAGCTTCAAAGGGATATAAATGATCCCAGTTGAGGAAGAAGGGTCTTATCTAGCGAAACTATCGGCCATTGTTTTCGAAAAATAAAAATTTGTATACTTTAAGCACAAAAGCACGTGTAGCACAGGCTCTCGGATGCATGTCCACAGGTCGTTCTTGAACGATTCGTTCATTTTGAACGAATCTTTAATGTGACTCGGGAAGAACGAGTCGTCTCGGGGAGTGATTCGTTCAGTTGTGCATACGCAACACCCTATTAGGTTCTGTACCGGAATTAGTTCACCTGTTTCGAGTCTTCAGGTTTTTTCGAGTCGTTTGTTCATCTTATGAGGCTGTCACATGATGCTGATTTTGCTAAAATGAACGAAATGACTTGAAAAAAGATTCGTTCATTTTGCTGAACGAGACTCAAAGGTCCGAGTCGGTAAAATGATCTGAACTTCCCATCACTACTACGAATCACGTCTTCAAATCACCACAAGTTCTTCGTCTGTGTACTCGGCTCAAAAAGGTAGAGTATGTCGAAAAACTCAATGTTATTTTCTCCTACAACTTCAAACAGCGTTTGACTTACTTGCACTTTCTTAGTCTTTGCGCATTCGCATTGTAAACACTGGGTCTTTAGTTCCACCTACGTCCAGTGTGACCTTTCCACGTGATTCAACAGTACATGAGCGCGCATCCCAGAACCTGTGCTACATGAGCTTTTGTGCTTAAAAAGTATACAAAATTGTATTTTCCAAAAAAAAAAAAAAATGAATGATCGTTTCGCTAGATAAGACCCTTCTTCCTCGGCTGGGATCGTTTAGAGCTCTTTGAAGCTGCATTTAAACTACATTGTGAAAGTTCAAAATCAGGGCACAAATGAAGTCCATTATATGAAGACAAATCCTGAAATGCTTTCCTCAAAAAATATAATTTCTTCATGACTGAAGACAGAAAGACATGAACATCTTGGATGACAAGGCGGTAAGTAAATTATTTGTGAATTGTTTTTCTAGAAGTGGACTTCTCCTTTAAGCTTTTATTCATAAATTCAAAAGGTAATCTAATAATGTGGTTAAATTTAAATGTTAGAAAAAGAAATACATTTTAAGACATCTTGCAATACCAAAAGTGGACAATTCTGTAGAATGATCCAAATATATGTAAAAAAAAAAAAAAAAATACAATAACAAATTACTTGAAAAAGTTAGGCTGAACTGTGTTAATGCCAAAAGCATTTCGCAATGGTGTCCACATGAGCCGTACATCAGCTCAGGCCACCGTTTCAGCCAAACTCTGGAGCGGTTCGCTGGTGTGTTTCTAAGTTCAAAAAGCGGATTTCACAGCAACCCGAACGAGACGAACGCCGGTGTCAAAACGCCTCGGTTCCGCTCCAACAGCTCTAAAGTGAAAGCACCCTTAAAGAGATCAGTCCACATGGAAACAGATGTGCGGCTATGTCTGCGGGAGCACTTACTTGATGTAGTAGGGCACTTTATTCTGGGACACCGCTCTCTGCCAGGGAAACTGCACCGAAGCTGCGGACACATAATAAAAGATTGATTAGAGGGGAGATCAGGGGTCTGATCACGAAGCTGTTGGTAAATGAAGCATTAATTAAGAACATCTCGCTCATAACAGCGGACTCTCGCTCTTTCAATTTCTCCAGACACTAAAGTATCCTTCCTGAGGTTCACTCTTGATGATCTATCTCGCAGAAGTGCTCTCTCAGCAGAATTTACTGTACGCAACACTGCTTTCACAGCTAATGCCATGGGATTCAGTATGTTACAACTTCAAAGGCTCAACTTTAAAGTTCTGAGTGATGGTCTTAAGTTAAAGAGCTTTTCATATGCGTCATGTCAGCACTGCAAAAAACACTGAACTGTCGAAGGATCGAAGTGTCAAACTGCAGGGTAACTTACAAAAAAAAGAAAACTTAACCCCATTTGCTGCCAATATTTTGAAATGAAAAGGTAGTAGGTGTGAGGTGAGAGGGAATATTGTTTTATTTACTGTTATTGTTGCATCTTGTTATTTCATTTACTGTTATTGCCACATTTTCATTGCCAATAAAGGAAACATTAAAACTAATCGAATAAAACGAGTGTGTGTGTTAATGACTGCTCTTGACAGCCCATTGAAACAGAAAATAGTGGACAATTAACCTCTGAATTATTAAACAAAGGCTTCGCCACAGATAAAGTGTATATGTGTGCGCTGAGGTGTCTGAATTTCTACAGTATCTGACAGTGGCTGCTTAATTTTTCATGGCTGACAGTTACCGTTTGTAGGCGAGTGTAAACTTGTGCCAATTAAAATCGAATTCATTTTAATTTTTTTGTTCTCTCAGTAAGAATGAATTGGCAAATCTCTGTGAATACAACACTGATTCTATTAACACTCCACACAAGCAATTACATCCCTGAATATTGTATGAACATTAAATATTGAAAGGAAAAAAAGTGGACTAACAACTGAAACAAGCTGCTAACATTTTCCCCAAATAAAGAGATGAAAGAAAGAAATTTAAGTAAGAGACGTAAGGGTTTTTTCACTTAAGTAACATAAGACCTTTCATCAACAAGTTGAATGATTTATATATCAATTATGTCAAATTGTGCAGATAATATATAATATACTTGGTATAGCACCCTTGGTCAGGGATTTGATGAAATAGTAACCATATATACTAGTTTAAGCATCTAAAAAAAAAAAGCAAAAGGGGTCACCAGAGTATGTTGTTTTAGATGTTTCTTAGATGTAATTTCTTAACTAGTTTAACCAGCAAAACTTCCCTGGTCAACCAAATTCACTAGCTGCTGGTAAACTCCATTGGTCCACCAACTAGACCAGCTTCAAACTACCACTAACTATTTGAAATGCATGCTGGTCTAAGCTGGTCTTTTCAGGAGGTGTAGTAATAGTAATGTCTGCCGGAGCAGGCACCACTAACTCTTTAGGCAGAGCTGGAGACCGGTGAAATAAAGCTGACATGATAGTGTGAATTTATTCATGTGTTGTGTACTGTTTTAAAATGTGTTAGTGACTCACTGGATAAGAAGTGTTGAGAGGAGGGTCCAAAATCCCTGTGTGCTTCCCGTAAGAGCTTCAGCCTGTCCTCTACAGCCGCCTGGAGAGAGACAGAGACAGCGAGAGATAAAGTTAGGTTGGCTGTTAAATGGAATATGACAAACAAGCTGAAAAAAAAAAAATGCATCCACGCAGTCACAGCAGGGCACAAAGCTCAGCGTATGAAAGACAGTAATGAACAGACACACTCAGAGTTTGTCTTTCTGCACCGTCAGTGAGTGTGCAAAACAGATCCTGAGGAAAACAGATACAGTCTCATCAAAGCTCACACATAAACACACGCACAAGAAGTTCTGAGAATAACATACACTCTCACACAAAGACTGTGCTAATGACACAAGAGAATAACTGCATTAGGTTTTATTGGATTTACTAGAATTATTCAATAGAAAAGAGAATGGAAAAGAGAAGGAAATTAAAAGAAAGAAATGAGCAGGTAATAAAAAAGTAAAGTAAAGGGAAGAAAAGGAAAAGAAAGGAAAGGAAAGGAAAGGAAAGGAAAGGAAAGGAAGGCAAGGCAAGGCAAGGCAAGGCAAGTTTATTTATATAGCACATTTCATACACCGCTACAGGTCCTTCTCCCCGAGCTATTACATACAGAATGTTCCTACCTCCACACACCCCACCCAACCCCCCCCCCCACCACCCCCCCCCCTCCCTACTCCCCCACCCCCCCCCCCACCACCCCCCCCCCACCCCCCCCCCCCACACCCCCCCACACCCCAACCCCCCTCAAACCCCACCCAAAACCCCTAACCCCAACTCCCCTACCAAAAACCCCCACCCCCACCCCCAACCTCCTACTCCCCCCCCTCACCACCCTACCCCCCCCCACCCCCCCCATCTCCCCCCCCCCCACTCCCCCCCCCCCCCACCCCCCCACCCCCCCACAACACCCTCCACAAACCCCCCCCCCCCCCCCCCCCCCCCACCCCCCCCCCCCCACCCCCCACCCCCCTCCCCCCCCCCATACCCCACCCCCCCTCCCCCCCCCCAAACCCCACCCCATCCCCCACCCCCCTCACCTCCCCCCCCCACCCCAACCCCCCCCCCTCCCCCCACCCCACCCTCCCCCTCCCACCCCCACCCCCACCACCCCCCCCCCATCCCCCCCCCCCCCCCAACCACCCCACCCCCCAATCCCCCCCCCCCCCCCCTCCCACCCCCCCACCCTCCCCACCCTCCCCCCACCCACCCCCCCCCACAACCATACAACCCACCTCCCCCCCCACCACCCCCCCCACCCCCACCCACCCACCCCACCCCCCCCTCACCCCCAACCCCCCCCACCCCCATAAACCCCCCCACCCCAACACACCTCCACTCCCCCCCACCCCCCACCCACCATCCCTCCCCCACCCCCCCAACCCAACCCCCCCACCCAAATTCCTCCCCCCCCCCACCCCCACCCCCCCCCCACCCCCTCCCCCCGGAGCGTTTGGCAATGACTCATACCATGTGTGAGAGGTGTAACAGCGTCATCGTGGGATAAAACTATAAAAATAGCTTCAGGGAGGAAAATGATTAACCAGAATAATTCTTAAAGGAATAGTTCACACAAAAATTGAAATTATATCACCATTTACCCTCCCTTGTGTTCTTCAAAACCCCAAGGGATTACGTTTCTTCTATGGAATATATTAAGATGGAGATATGACTGGATGCTCACATAGCTCTTGTCCATACAGTGAAAGTAAAATGACCAGGGCCTATCATATTCCAACAAGGACATAGTTTTTGTTATCTTTTATGGTGCTCTTTAGTCATTTCTAGAGTTGACCACCCTCATTTCCAAGTATTGAAAAGCATCCTGAAGAACATCTTCTGCTCCACAGAGGGACAGTATGATTGACACAATCATCATTTTCGGATTGAATAATCCATGATGAACTGACTGAATTTTCATACTGGCAGCAGTTGTGAATAAGAACATTATACACTCACCGTTGTTTTATCGATGTGATCCTGTAGGGAATCTATGAGAAGGTCTCCCACAGGTTGCCATCCAGCTTTGAGGTCCTCGGCCTGGGTCAAACGAAGGTCCAGCTGGTCCATGGAGCTCTGGAGATCCTGGAGTTTATCAAGCGCTCTCTCCACCTGCTCATGCCAGGTGCCCGCGTGTCCCATCAGCCTCTCCCAGCGCTCACCCACCTCTGCAGTCTGCTTACGGATTGCTTTAGCCACCCGCTGGGCCTTCTCCTCCGGAGTCAGCTCTACGAAAAAAAAAACAAACGCAAACTCCATTTAAGTCACGTCTTTGCTTCAGCTGACCTCAGTTAATTGCATTTTGGAAGTTTTTGTAATTAAAGGTTCAGCAGGCAACAAAGGATTCTGTTTTTGGATGGTTTCTATTTCTGTGATGTTGTGTCTGGGAACAAAAACATACAGACTATGGGCTTTATCACACCTGGTTCACTTAGAGCATTTATTTCAGGACCTGCCATGCTTTCTCCTGTAGTTTGGTTAGTTTAGGCATAAAACCTTAAAAACCTTAAAAAAAAAACAAAAAAAAAAAACACACAATTGCATTTGGATCCAAACCAAAACAATCAGTCCAAATTTGTTTGAACAATGTGTTTTTTGCCTGATTGGAAATAAACTCTGGAATGGTTCACTTGTGGTGAGAAAGCAAAGCAATCTGTCCCAACAAACCATCAAAGCATAGTTGAAAACCAAAGATCTTACAATGTTGTGTAACGGCTAAGCAGGAATCAAGGTTTATATACATTTTTTTTTTATATATATAGTCTAGTCTGCATCTTGATAGATGAACACTATGAACAAGATCCTGGAGTGTAAACTCTGAACAATGAGAGGACAGGTTTACACGCATGACTTGCATAAACTTGACTTTGCACAACTAACCTAGGAGAAAATGCAACATTCAGTTTTAAGACCCTGTTTTGGAACAGACCGAATGATCTACAGGTCTGAAAACACCCTGTGTGCCCAATAACAATAATAATTTTAGGTGATGATTATGTGCTTACTATAATGTTAAAAGGCTTTCATTTTCAATGGAGGTGTAAAGAGTACCTGAAAACCATACTTGAGTAAAAGTACAGATAAACAGCCATTAGAAGTTACTTTACATTTTATTACAAGATACAAGTCACCAATTCTAATATGTCTTCAGTTAAAGTCATAGAGTATCAGATTTTTATAGTACTTAAAGGAGAAGTCCACTCCAGAACAAAAACATCCAGATAATTTACTCACCCCCTTGTCATCAAAGATGTTTATGTCTTTCTTTCATCAGTCGATAAGAAATTATGTTTCTTGAGGAAAACAATTTATCTCATATAGTCCATACACAGACTACGCATGCACATCGCATAGATGAGAGAAGATGAGCGTTTGAGGTTAAAAAGTAAATAAATTGTCAATTTGTTTAAAAAATAACCAATCGTTTCGCTATGTAAGACCCTTCTTCCTTGGCTGGGATCATTTAGAGCCATTTGAAGCTGCATTTAAACTACTTTTTTTAAGTTCAAACTTGGGGACACCATTGAAGTCCACTATATGGAGAAAAATTCGGGAATGTTTTCCTAAAGAAACAATTTCTTATCGACTGAAGAAAGAAAGACATAAACATCTTTGATGACAAGGGGGTGAACAAATTATTTGGAAATTTCTGTTCTGGAAGTGGACTTCTCTTTTAAGTATTTTACTTGTACTGAATAAGCTCACTAGTCAGTGAGGAGAGCAATCACATTTATATATTTATTTTCTAAAATCAAATAAAGGCCTTCTGAAGTGAATCGATGTGTTTGTGTATGAAAATTATCCGTAATTAAATCTTTATAAACCGTAATCTCTAGCTTCAGCTAACAGTCGTGTGCATGTTTACAACAGAGTGGCGTTCCAGCAGATGACGTAGGACGTAGCGTAAGCTCTGGTGAGAATATGCTAGTCTTGTGAGAATGAGACAGTTTTATTTACAGGAGCAAAGGATGCAAACATTTATGAAACTATGCCTAAGTCCTACATCATCCGCTGGAACGCCACTCTCTTGTGAACGAGCGAATACAACAGTTACCGGAGGCTAGAGATTTATAAACGGTTTATAAAGTTTTAAATATGGATATTTTTCTTACACAAATGCATTGATTCGCTTCAGAAGGCCTTTATTAACCCTCTGGAGCCATTTGGAGTATTTTTTTTTATAATGGATAGATGCACGCAATTGGACTTCAAAATCTCAACACCCATTCACTGCCTTTATAAAGATTGGAAGAGCCAGAACAGTTTTAAATATAACTCTGATTGTATTAGCCTGAAAGAATAAAGTCATATACACCTAGGATGGTTCGAGGGTGAGTAAATCATGGGGTAATATTCATTTTTGGGTGAGCTATTCCTTTAAATGTCCTTCAAAGGGTACCTTCAGTGCCCTGTAGATGGTGATATCACTTATTTTGTATCAGAATAAACTGCTGCAGAAAAAAAAAAAATAGGTGCCATGCAGAGTTACTCAAAGAGTTGCACTTTTATAAAGAGTTAGTCATTACTCACCACAAATGTATTAGAGTTAAGAGTACATACACTTAAATTAAAAATGTAGACAAAGTCAGTAAAAGAATCTTTGATACTCAGTAAAACTACAAAGCAGCCAAAAAGACTTAAACACAGTAATTAAATGCATTTACACCACCATTGTGTGTGACTTTAACAGCCATAATGAAAGCTATAAATGATAATGTACCTCAGATCAACAAAATAAATGTAAGGAAACAAGACCATTCAAACTGTGAATAAGTGTTTTCCATGACAAATATTGAATCAGTTGCTTCTGATAATGTTAAAGTGGTTTCATTTTGATTGAATCTGATGTGTACTCATCTATTTTGTGAGACAGCAGTGCACTTGCAAAGAGAGTCTGTCTGCACACTCGTCTGATTGGCTGCAATTTTGATTGATTTTATCGCACCTCACAGCCAGACAAACTGCTTGTTGATTGAATCATATCATATATCAGTTTCGAAGACGGTATAATATTACCACATACTGTTTGAAACATGCTTTGCATTTGGGATACGCCCACTGTACGATCCATAAAAGGAAGCTTTCTAGATCTGTTTTTGTGCATCTTGCATGAATCAATATGACCACAACTTGACTTCTCCACATTGCAAATGACCATGTTCACAGAAGACATGCTTAGTGCACGGTCACTTAAGAAAGTTTACTAATGAATCCCCTCAACTAACAGGCTAAATAGAGAGAGGTTTACAGACGACAGGAGGCAGATGTTTGGGCAATTTAGAAAGAGCCTAGGGCATGTCTACAGGCAGGGCTACAGCATTAACATCTGCTCTTTCATTCAGCTTCCAGGCTTTTCGAGGACGTGAGAAGACACTTTAGCTAATGTCACCGTCACAAACGGCAGGACCGATTTCTCCACTGCAAACGCTCGCCTCTATCTTTCATCTTTATATTTCTGTTTCAGCTGAGCGAGAATCAATTTACAATTCAAATGCACTCGAGCGTTTCTGGAAAGGTTTGAAATTCAATTAAGATCCAGGGGTTGAATGGAAATGAAAGTGACGGTGTGGCAGCGGCTTGTTTATGCTCATTTGATGACGAGCGCTAGAACAGATTGCTTTACATTTGAAAACATACAGTTCAATTTGGAAAACATGGCTTTGCGTGAACATTAGTGGTGCATGATTTTATCTGGGTAAGCTGCTCCCGCTGTGTGTTTGTGCGGGGCGGCGGAGCACGTGAGCGGGTTATCGGTTCAGATAGCTGAGCTCTGCGCTTTGATCGCAGGGATAAGAGAAAATGGAAGCGCAAAGATCGCTCAAGGACTGTATGGAGGCTCTAGGTGTTCGAAGTGCGGCGTGTGGAGATAGATCAAAAAAAAACACTGCCCTTCTGAACCCAGCTGACTTCAATAGCAGTACATCTGAAAGTGTACATTTGTGCTAAAAATATTAAACAAGCATACAAGCCAGGTCACATTGAATCTGCACCTTCAAAATTTTTACAGAAAAGATTCTGTCATTTGAACTGTCATTTGAAAAGTTCTACACGTGCATGTAACTTTAGGGCTGTGTAACAATATAAAATATAATAAAATGAATAAAAATATAAAGAGAGATTAATACAAAGTAACATGAATACAATAATATAATAAAAATATTTAAATAAAATTACATATAATCAAATTACATTATTAATATATAGGTCAATGACATGATGCCTAAACTTTCTGTCCTATTGCATTTTCAGTTAAAAACTGGTTTAAATGCATAAAAAAAAGATACCATATGAAATACCTCTCCCAATTTATGTACTCACTTTAACAAAATTTTCTGTTATTCAAAGCGTCAACATAGCATGTTGTGCGACCATCCAGCTATAACCGTTTTGGAAAAACCTTTTTTGGGTAAAATATCCAAAAACCACTAGAACAGTGTTATATATTTCGCTGACTTGTGTACTTACATTATCCCAAATGCTTCGAAGAATGTTTAAATCCAGAGAACCAAGCAATTTTAGCTAGTGTAACGAACCATGTCATTGCGTCACCTGCCAGTGACGTCATACGATCACATCGATTGTCCGGTTTTATTTTGTAGAAAGCACGGAAACCTCAAAGACACTTTAATGTGCTATGCATTTTATTAGACAGGTGACAAACACACAGAGTAGCATTATAACAGAACTTTAAACACAATGAGATGTATCTAGTATGATAAATCAGAATTGCTTTTTCCTACATACGCATGATCGGAAGAAGTGGTCGCGCTCAACTGTGGCATAATAAAAGCTAAGCTGTTTTCGAGCAGTGTATTGTAATTTACAGGAAAATAAAATAAAATAAAATAAAATAAAATAAAATAAAATAAATAAAAATTCTGCAAATTCTGACTTTTCTCCTCACAATTCTGTCACTTTTTTCTTGCAATTCTCACTTTTTTTTTTCCTGCAATTCGGACTTTTATTCTCATGATTCTGACTTTTTCCACAATTCTGACTTCTTTTCTCATAATTCTAATTTCTTTTCTCAGAACTGTGAGATTATTGGGAGTCATGAAGTCCAAGTTTATATCTGAATTTTGAGAAAAATATCAGAATTGCGAGATGTAAACTCTAAATGTCTGAAAAAACAAATATCTAGGTGTTCCATAGAGTTAAGAAAGTAAATCTAAATGACTAATGCAGGTTACAGCGCAGCTGTCCTTAAGAAGCCACATAATCTTAGATGTCCTTCATTTCTGTAGCTGAACCAGTTCAGGACGAGTTACGCAGCAAAGTTTAATACGCAGAGTTTAAGGTTTGTTTAAATCACTAAGCCTCAGTAAGTGCAGCAGTAATAGTTCTGCTTGCCTTAGCAAACACTTTCTGCTCTAGATGACTTTGGTATTTTCTGAAAGACAGAAAACATTGAGCTTCAGGACGTTGAGAAGTGGAGATAGCCTGCAGTCTCTGATCTGCCAATTAACCCGGTTTCACTGGGCATTTTCACACTCCTCCTAAACGCTTTCTGAAATGTACACGCATGCGTATACACACATTACACGCAGCTCTTTTTCTATCTTATAAGTGATGTCTGACGTTTGTCCTAAATTAGCTTTTCAAGCGGGTCCCAGCGGAAGTGTCCAGAGAGCCGTGTAACTTTCCAGACATCAGATACTGCAGTTAAGAACGTGTTGACAGGAGGTGTCCGACTTATCAGAGAGTCACTTACATCAAAGAGCATCCCTTGGAGAGTGTCAAAATAAACTCTGCTGGTTTGTGTGTGTGTGTGTGTGTAATGTTCTCACACTGGTCTAAGTTTCTGGAGTCTTTCTTCTGCAGAGGTGTTTACAAAGTGCAGAATGTTTACTGTAAAGGTTATTCTCTTCTTGCTTAAAGAGACAGTTAACCAAAAAATTTAAATTTTGTCATTAATTCTTCACCCTCATGCAGTCCCAAATTCTTTAAATATTTTAAATAACACAAATATCCTATATGTATTTAATCCCATTTTATTAACCAGTGTCTTTGCTGCTGACTTTCGATAATTCAATTCAACCACTGCCCAAATTATTTACATTTCCTTCAGCCTGAGGCTTATTCATTTCACTTTTGGTATGAAACGGCTTTTACATTTGCCAAAAATAGAACTTTTTATAGTAAACACAAAAAAACAAGCTCAGCCCAGATGATAAAAAGTAATGCAAAAGTAACATAACACATTACTTTCCATAGAAAGTAACTAAGTAGATATTTTTTTAGGGAGGATTGCACTATTGTAATGCATTACCTTTAAAAGAAACTTTCCCCAACACTGGTGACAAGACTCAAGCATTTTATCCCTTTTCTCTCTACTTTTACCTTCGTTAAACAAATGGGAGAATAGCAAGATGAAAAAATAATGGTTTCTTACCAGTTTTGGGTTGTAGGTTCTTGCGTGGCTCTTCGGGTCCTTCGATTGGTTGGTCAGCCAGAAACATGTGTGCCTGATCCAATGTGCTGAGAACTAAATGCTCACGCTCCTTCAGCTCTGCCCTAAGAGCCTGAAAACATCACATCATAACATGTCCATCAGTACTCTCATCAACAGAGCCTAACCAGCATTACAGGAATTAAAAAAAAAAAAAACTGGAAGATAGATAGATAGATAGATAGATAGATAGATAGATAGATAGATAGATAGATAGATAGATAGATAGATAGATAGATGGATGGATGGACAGATAGATGGACAGATGAACGGACAGATAGATATGTGGAAAGATGGACAGGCAGACAAACAGACAGATAGATAGATAGATAGATAGATAGATAGATAGATAGATAGATAGATAGATAGATAGATAGATAGAAAGACGGACGGATACCAGCAGACAGACATATAGATTGACAAACGGATAGACAGACGGACGGACAGATAGATAGTCAGATGGATGTATGGATAGATATACGGAGAGATGGACAGATAGACACTTGGACAGATGGATGGACAGACAAACAGACAGTTAGATAGACAGATATATGGACAAATATACAGACAGATGGATGGGTGGATAGATATACGGACATACTGATGGACGGACTGACGGACAGATAGATACATGGACAAACGGACGGACAGACAAACAGACAGATAGATATATGGACAGACAGACGGACAGATGGATAGATAGATACATGGACAGATGGACGGACAGACAGACAGTTAGAAAAATAGATACAGACAGACAGACGGACAGATAGACAGACGGATGGACGGATGGACAGACAGAGAAACAGACAGATAGATAGATAGATAGATAGATAGATATACAGGCAGACAGACGGACTGACAGATAGACAGATAGTCAGATGGATGGATGGATAGATATAGGAACAGACGGACAGATACATGGACAGACAGATGGATGGATAGATAGATAGATACATGGTCAGACAGACAGGCAGATAGAAAAATAGACAGATAGATCGACAAGCAGACAGTTCGATATACAGACAGACAGACAGATATACGGACAGACAGACGGATGGATGGATAGATAGATATACGGACAGATGGACAGATACATGGACAGACGGACAGATGGATAGATAGATACATGGTCAGACAGACAGACAGATAGAAAAATAGATAGATAGAAAGATAGATAGATAGACAGACAGACATGGATGGATGCATGGATGGATAGACATATGGACAGACGGACGGATGGATAGACAGATAGATATGGATGGATGGATGAATGGATCGACGGGATAGATTTCACTAGACTTCACCAGACTTCTTTTTTTGAATTTCATTCTTTTAATCAGGCTTTTTCCCCATTAGGTCTGTCCCAGCACATTATCATCTGACGTTATCATTGCTTATGTAAGCCAGCACTCCATCCAAGAGTGTATGTTTGCGTGAGAGCAAGAGATCAATGAGAGCAAAACAAAAAACAAAAAGATCAAGAAAAGGTGATAATGAGCGCAGTAGGGATGTGACGAGATCTCGTGGCACGAGATCTCGCGAGATCTGATGTGTCTCACGAGACCAATCCGATCTCGCAACGATATCCTCACAAAACATTTTGCAGTGTTTACATTAAAGTTGCACGATTAATCCTTAAAATATCGAAATCTCGATTCAAACACCCACGCGATCTTATTCCTGCATGACAACGATTTAGCTATGTCTGTTAGGACTGTTTCACATCGCGAGTGTCAGTGGAGCGTGAGAAGCACGTTTTGTCGCTGCCCATGTTAATGAATCAAAGGGTCGGGGTAAATGTGAATGCAAAAAGAGCAACACAAACAGTCTTTTCAACCACATTATAATCATTATTTCTGTGTTACATACATTAAAATAACAGAAGTACTGGGATAAAAGTTTATAGTTCAGGTATAAACACTTATTGCCTATAGTAGCGATCAAAACGAAAGTATCTTAACATCTGTATGTATAGTAACGCTTATCCTCTTCCACCAGGAGGTGGCGACAACTGCCCGTTTAAAAAAAGTATGTCATTGAATCATTCATTCAGGAGATTTCCATAGTCAAACAAGTCTAACTAAAGTGAGGCACTGACTCCTTTATTGAATTTTTTTTTTTTAAGAATATATGTTTGTAAAAGACTTAAGCAATGAACAGTTTGTCAGAACCACTAGTAAATTACGTTATTTTATTTAGTTTTCTAATCTTTTTTCTCCAGCATCGTGAGAGAATCATGGTCTCCAATTTATTACTGCATATAATGCATTAAAATGGAAGTTTAATTTCATAAAGTTCAAAATGTGCCTACATTTTTTTGCATTTTGGCTTTTTCAGACTATTTGCCCTATATATTTCATCACTGAGGATTTTCTAAGAAAAGTTTAAAAATCTTGTCTCGTTCTCGTGAACTGAGTCTCGTGAGATAAGTGTCTCGTCACACCCCTAGAGGGCAGTGAAAGACTGATAGGGTGCACATATAAAACAGACACCGAAGTGCAATTGCAAAACATGATCTCCGAGGTCAAACGAGGCATTTCCGCAGGGTCGCACGCAAATTAGCCAAACTAATAGCCGTCCTCGAACACAGACAAAACTAATTTCTGCCTTTAGGCAGCACAGGCCTTCTGTACAGCCAGACAAAATTAAATGAACAGCCAAATCTCAGCAGAGAGGAAAACTGGATTACCATTCCTCTGAGAGTTGGGCCCCTCAGGCTCGACTGGAGAGCAGGGTCACGGCACCCTTCCACACTTCTGAAACGGTCGTTAAACTGAGCCGGAGGAAGCGATAAGCCTTTTAATTACATCCTGCTACAGTAAACCAAGCAAGCACCAGGCGCACATTAGAGGCCTGTGAAGAGGAGTGGTCCATTAAACAGCATTATGAAGATGCTAAGGACCGATATTAAAAAATCATAAAGATTAAAGTAAGATGGAGAAAGAGAGATGTGAGGTCACAGAAGAACATCACATATGCCCACAGAGAACAAAGTAAACTAGTGAATATCACCAATATTTTTGGTATCTTTTAGCATATACACATATACATATTCCCTATTAATATGTCAAGTTGTGATTTGCCTCGACAATTCGTATGGATTACTTTTACGAGGGAGAATAACTTATTACAATTTTCATTTTGGGTGATGTATCCCTTTAAAATACAGCTTGCAGCTCAAACCTGCTCTAGTAAACAACCTTCAACATCAGCCGCAAAAATCGAAAGCGTCCATTTCTTCCCATCTCTCTCTTTCACAAAGATGATGACTGTTTCCACTTTTAAAGGCAAAAAGCAGCAAACTATCATCAGTGCTCTTCCTGAGCTCTTAAAACACTTCTGACAGACACAAACAAGCAAACACAAAAGCATGCACATTCACAGTCCTAAATAGCACATAATGAATAACCTCTGTGCCTGGAGTGAAAGACCATTCAAAACCATCAAATGGCAAACAACTCCACACATCCTGAACACCTTTAAAAGACTCCCAAACAAGCACTCTAATGGCTCCGTTCCAGCCAAAACATCCTTAAGGCTTGTTTTTGGGGATGACGAATGTGGAGTGAGACTGAGGGACTGTACTGTCCGATCTGCTGGAGCAGCATCTTGCCCTTGACAGACTGAAGATCAGGTCTAAGATGCTGGAGTGGTGCCAAAGTGCCACTTATCGCCATAGCAACGCACAGCATCACAGCAACAATAATTACCTCCGGTGCTGCTTTCTCCAATCCAGAATGATGTAACCATTACTTCTAAATTGAACTAAACGGGACATCGTGTTCGTAAGTCCAAACGGTTCAGTACAGTCAAGCATCTGTGGCATGCTGTTTTTTTTTTTTGTCACTTGCTTCGAGGAAAACAAACAGAAAATGTGTTTTTGTAGTAAAGGATGTCTAAGAAGCAAATGAAAAGCTTGCATTTTTGTTAAAGCATTTATATTAAATCATTTGTACCAAAAAATGTATGTTATCTGAAGTTATTTTCAGGTGGAACTACATTTATTTTATTTGTAGCCTTCAAGTCTTTCAAGTTCATGTAAGTTCATATTGAAAGTTTTATGCTGTGAGATGTGTTCAAGTGATTTTGCTTTTCAATTTCATACTTCTTTCTTGCAAAAAGACAGGAAGCATTTAGCAATACAACAAAACATAAAAGCCGGAGGATGTGCATTAGATGTGTAACAGACACTTTTTCCTATATATTATTGTTCTTGTGCTGCCACAGAGTATGATGGGAAATCATTTTGCTATTCAAGCAAGTCCCTTTTTGGTGTCCTTGCAAGTATCAAGTAAAAGTTACTATATGCTTGGATATGACATATATGACACAAATAGATATACACTACATTTATTAAAAAAAAAACAAAAAAAAAAAAGGTCCAAAAGGATGATGGATTGACTGATTGATGTATGTATGCATGCGTGTATGAACACTGCCATTCAAAAGTTTGGGATCAGTATGCTTTTTTTTTTTGAAGATGTTTTTTCTGCTTATCAAGGCTGCACTGATTTATTGAAACATATAGGAAAAAACAGTAATATAGTGAAATACTATTACAATTTAAAAATGTAGCTGCAAACAGCGATGACGGACCCGAGCTCTCAGTGCAATCGCCACGCCAGTAGCATTAGGAAAACGGTGCCCAGCTGGCAAAATCACACAGATATAAATGTACGGACCTCTCTCTCTCTCTCTGACTCTCTCTCTTCCCCCTCTTTTTACTGCTAATTTAGTAAATCGCCATGTCAAAATTGTTCAAGATATCCTAAATCCACTCGCAATTTAGCAACTTCAATATCTTGGGATCATGTTGACAAAGTTTGGTGTGAACTGTGACATTCTGGTACGAGGAGTATGAATTTATTTACAGCCTGATTTTTCCAAAAATCCACATTTCTGCCACTTCCAGTTGGTCGCAGCTAATGAGTATACTGACGACCCCTTTACAGACTCTCATCGGCTGTGTTTTGACATTTTTCTAATGAAGTTGGAAGCAAATCGAGCTAAATTAAGATGCTGAATTTAAATCTTTTTGAAAATGACACAATTCCTGCTGCCAGTTGGTGGCGCTATTAACTTTGACTCCCAATAGTCACGTCTATGTGATTGGCATCATATGATGAAAAAACTGCTGAAGTTTCATCAGAATAAGAATCAAATTTAAGATTCTTTGATTAACAGCATTTATTTAAAATATAAACATTTTCTAACAATATGAATATATTTAAAGGAGAAGTCCACTTCCAGAACAGAAATTTACAGATAATGTACTCACCTCCTTGTCATCCAAGATGTTCATGTCTTTCTTTCTTCAGTCGTAAAGAAATTATGTTTTTTGAGGAAAACATTTCAGGATTTTTCTCCATATAATGGACTGATACGGTGCCCCTGATTTTGAACTTCCAAAATGCAGTTTACATGTGGCTTCAAACGATCCCAAAAGCGGTTGTAAATGATCCCAGTCAAGGAAGAAGGGTCTTACCTAGCGAAACGATCGGTTGTTTTCATAAAAATAATACAATTTATATGTTTTATTCCGGTTCATGACAGTTAGGGTGTGTTGAAAAACTCCCATCTCATGTTCTCCCTCAACTTCAGAATCGTCCTATATCACTGTTTTACCTTTTTTGTTAAGGGTGTTTGATCTCCTTTGCATGTCGGAACTTCTTCAGCGATGTAGGATGATTTTGAAATGATTTTTGAAGTTGAGTGCTTTATAAGTACTAATAGACAGTTAATACGCTAGTAATATGCATGCTAATAAACAACCATTTAATTGTGAGAACTGGTCCTTGAAGTGTTAACGCTACACAGATTTTAACATCTGTTCCAGTTAAATTCATTTTCTGTTGTATTGTCTAACAAAACAAACAGCTGAAATTGCACTCAACCTCAAACATTTTTTGGATAAAGAAGACAATTCTTTGTGACCAAGGACTAAACCACTTCTAATTTTTTTTTAAAAGGCTAAAAAACAAAACAAAAAGCCCTTGCACTCAATACCTCACAAAGTACAGCTAAAAGCACAACTATTCACATTTGCTGCTCACATTCTCATCAGCACAATATCCGTCTGTCAGATTTCACCTGCTTATTGTCCTATAACAGAGACAGCTCACTTAAAACTGCTAGGCTGCTGCACTTCCAGAAATAAAGCCACATTTCAAACTGTTTGGTCAATAGATGCTTTTATCAGCTTTAACACCATCTGCTTTGAACGCCTTCAATTAGGAGAAGAAGAGAGAGGGCAGAAGGGTTTAGCACAAATCAAATCTTGAAAGACAGAGGCGTCGCATTTGTCCTGGACCTAAAATATCAGATAACTACCTTCCAATCCATTTAAAACGGTGTAAATTGAAATCAATACTTAAGCAGCAAACCGACACTGATTCATAACTAATGTCTCGACTGAGACTAACAAAGACGTACAGCAGCGCAGTCAGCATTTCAGATTCATAAAAACTTACGGCTAACCTTGCGTCAGGTGTCTTTCATGCCTTTATTGCAGCATAAAAGGATCTTCAGAGCCATTCTTATTAGTTATAGTGAGGTCATTCTTTGCTGTTTCAGGTCAGAGAAAAGTCAGAGGCCTTGGGCGGCTTTAATCTGTCTCTTATTTAACACTTAGAGGATTCAAGACCCGAGTGATCGGAATAAATCACACAGATGTCGCCATTATTGAGCAGAGCTAAGCCCGGCAGTAACAGCAATCAGCGCAAAGACGGTTTCCAACTTTTTTAAGGTCATTATTTCTTTTCTGGGTGCCTGGACTAAAAAACCTCACAGTTATGTGACTAATGCAGCATGATAGTGGTTATATAAGAGCGCCATGAAAAATTAGAAACTATGCGCATATAAATTTCAGTCTGTTCTTCACATTAAACTATTTTATGGCTTCAGAGGACTTTTACGATAGTTTTACGATTAGTTTTAGTTTTAGTTTTACGATAGAGCTCTTCTGTCCTTTCTGGTCACTGTATGGAAAAGAGCGGTACAGACATCTGGCTAAATTTCTTTCTAAATTTCTAAAGTTTTAAATGATGTATGAGTAAATGTTAGCAAATTTTATTTTTGTTTGAATTATCCTATTAAAAGCTTGATCAAAATAGTGTCTGATATTACACAAATCATTTGTGCTTGTAACAGTCAAAAGCTTTACCGGCCGAACACATTTCAAAGCACTATACCTTTATCAGTATTACTGAGTGTAACACACACTTTCCCACTCTCAGGACTTTACAAAATGTGATTGATAGTTTTAATTATAACTGCAATAAAGGAGGCTCTTCTATTGGATAATTAGGTGTATGATTAATAAACACTATTACTGAGACATACGCATCTGAGAAACTCAGAGCTACTGTCCTCAAGTACTCTTTACTCTTTATCGCCAATAATCAAATGAACGCCGTGTAGATAAATGACATACATGAATATGCTAATAGACACACACCACACGCAGAGACACACTCAATATCCATGAAATGGAGAGAAAATGGTGTTGCACACCAGCTGAGAGGATAATTGTTAGGGGATAATTCACCAACAGACACATTTTAAACTATATTTAATGGGTTATTTTACAACACGGGTGCTATTTGTGCCCTTGGTATGTGTGTATTTTAGAGCTCCGAAATGATTATTCACGATTAATCGTGAATATACACACACATACTATATGTGTGTGTATATTATATATTCTATATTATAGCTTCAATGATTTTTGCGTTCCACAGACTTCTGTAGATAAAACCCTTTTTGATTTCTAAAAAAAAACAAAAAACTAAAATGTACACTGCTTACAAAAGAAACACCACAATGTAAATAAGTTGTCACTTAATAATAGGGCTGTGTATTGCCAAGAATCTGGCGATACGACACGTATCGCAATACAGGAGTTGCGATACGATATGTTGCGATACATTGCGATATCGTAAACAAGCCGATATATTGGGATATTTCTTATTTTATGAATAGGACATAATTTTAGGAAAGCTGTAATTAAGAACACACCACCATATGCAAACCATTCAATGTTATTGAATCACTTTCTGTGCAGTATGAGTAAAGGGGGAAAATAAAGTGCTTGCAAGATTCTTTAGTTATTAAATGTATAAAAAGTAAGCTTTTATAAACAGACCATATATGTTTTTAGACCCTGCTTTACAATTTAAGTTTACAATTGTAAACATGTCAGATCATTTTGATCTGAACTTAAGAATTACATCTGCTTAATATCAATAAAAATAAAGTGCTTACAGGATTGTAAAACAATAAAATAAATACAGATATTGGACATTCTGAGAACCTTTTTGTTCTGAGAATTTCAAAAGTTTTGGATTTCGGAAGTTTTTCAGTTGGTAATTATGCTCCGCGTGGAATCGCCGAGACGGTGACGCGAACACCGCCTCAACTGCACAAAACAGGGGCAGACTAAACTAAAAAATACTTTTAATTGGCTGCTTATTAAAAGTTAACACAGTGAATCAATCAATCAATCAATCCTGTGTCCCCAGATAAATATGCCAACCCTATTTTGGTAAAATAAAATGAAATAAAAGATTTATAATCACCTAATCAATTTCTGAGGAAATATAACTCTTTTTTTAAAATCACATTATCTGATATTTTTTGGTTTCTCAAATCAGATGAATGTCAACCCTGTTAACATGATTTTGTTTCATAAACAACTGATACTTCAAAATTGTGACCCTGGACCACAAAACCAGTAATAAGGGTCTTTTTTTTTTTTTTTTTTTTTAAACATCATACATTAAACATTTTTTTTTTACATTATTTAAAACATTACACATCATCTGAAAGCTGAATAAATAAGCTTTCCATTGATGTATGGTTTTGTTAGGATATGAATATTTAGCCGAGATACAGCTATTTGAAAATCTGGAATATGAGGGTGCAAAAAATCAAAATATTGAGAAAATTGCCTGGAAAAAGTTGTCCAAATGAAGTTCTTAGCAATGCATATTACTAATCAAAAATTAGGTTTTGATATATTTATGGTAGAAAATTTACAAAATATCTTCATGGAACATGATCTTTACTTAATATCCTAATGATTTTTGACATAAAAGAAAAATTGATAATTTCGACCCATACAATGTATTTTTGGTATTGCTACAAATATACCCGTGCTACTTACGGTTTTGTGGTCCAGGGTCACAACTGGATATTTGTGGAAGTACCAGCATCTTATTATCAGCTTCCTTTAGTTTCAAGCCTTAAATGTCAAATTAAATTGTGAAGTGCCAACCCTGTTATCTTTTTAAAGGCACAATTATATCTAATTATGCTTATTAATATATAAAATAAAATATGCTAATTTAGCTTAAGAAGGCACGATGCAATTAACACTTACATAAATCATTTAACTGAATATTAAAAGTCAGACAAAAATCTACTTTAAAAAAAAAATATATCACCTTTTCAAAATGGAAAAGCCACCGTTTCCATTTCATTTCATGGCCTCATTACACTCAATTAATCTTGGAATAAAGGTCATTGCACGTCTCTTTAACTGGCTCTGTGTCTTTATCAGAGGAAGTTTTCAGACAGACAATGTGTTCGGCTCCTCTAAGTGTCTCAGACCTCACACAAATTATTCATTTTCACTTCCATCTCGTGTTCTGGGCCGCTCCATCCTGGTCGCCCGGTTGGCACGGCACACTAATCAGCCATGACGTGTTCAAAAGGCCTGCCGTTTTGTACCCGTGCGGCTAAAGCTCTTACCAGGGCAGCCGGCTCAAAGACAATCTATTATAAGAGCCCAAGAAAAAGATGAGGTGGAGAGAGAGAGAGAGAGAGAAAGTCAAAATGGGGGGCAATCTTTCTCTTCGCTCCAGAGAATCATTAGTCAAACTGTCTGGGAAAGAGAGAAAGAGAGAGAGCGAGCATAACCAAACTGTCACAGACTCGTTACGGTTTCAACCTTCCTGCCACCTTCCCACAATTCCCTGCGGTGGTTTTGTCTGGTGTGTTCTCAGTGCTGTAGGTATTCCTGCATCATACAGCAGAAAGAAACATGACTGTACTAATCGAAAGCTTTAAACAGAAACCTTCTAATTATGAGATGCATCTCTGAATCTTTGTATGTAAACATGTAAAGACATTATATGTGATCCTGGGTCAGTCGGACACCGATTAAAAATGTTTTCAGGTAAAGGTGATTGTTCAGCTCAGGCCTGCTATTAGCTTGATTACTGTCATTATCACACAGGCAGTTAATGACACATTTCGGACACTTGTTTGTGACTCTACTCTATGACACAAGATCAGAATATTACTGTCCAAAATGATCATCTAGCAGAGTAGCATAAACGCACTAATATTCCCTGCAGGAGAATCTGACGAGACAGCAAAATGCTGGAGAACGGAAGGGAAAAACGTGTTGAAGATGATAGAATGGAGAGGAGAGATGAAATAAGAGGGACAAAATGACATAAGTCAAGGTGAGGACAGAGGACATGATATGAGATGAGACAAAGAAAGAGAAATGATGTGAAAGACATCATGATACAGAGATTAAAGGAAAGGAAATGAGACAAGATGAGACAGGAAACAAACGAGAGACAGCAAATGAGAGTAATGAGAAAAGATGAGCATGGAGCGCATTTAAAATAAGATGATTAAGACAAAAGAGAGAAGACAAATGAGAACTGAAAGATATAAGAGAGAGGAAAGAAAAGACAAGATAAAACCAGTCAAACAAAGAACAGATAACACATGTGAAAGGAGAGAAGATGAGAGAAAGAGTCAAGAGACACAAAATGGGATAAAGATGAGATGAAATAGGAGACAAATGAGATGAGAGAGAAGAAGAGACATTGAGAAGAGATATAAGAGAAAAATTAAACAAGTGGTAAGACGTCAAACAGACAAGCTGAAAAGATGATGAGATGAGATGAAATGAAAAAAGAGATGTGAAGACAAAGAGATGAGAGAGAAGAAACCATGAGAAGAGGAAAAATATGAGAAAATGAGACAACATGAGATGAGACAAGAAGAGACAAGATGAGAAAATGAGACAATGAGAGAAGAAAGATAGAGAAAAGGTTAAAAAATAAGGTGAGATGACAGAACGTCGAAAAGAGACAAGACAGGAGACAAAAGAAAAAAGATGGGAAGATTAGATGAAAGACAAGAAAAAACAATGAGAGGAGAAAGCCAAAAAAAGGTACAAGACAAGGTGGAAATGAGAGAGGAGATAGACGAGACCAGATGAGAGAGGTGATAAAACAATGGAAAAAGAAAGATGTGAGAGAAATTTCACAATTTCAGAAGAGACAGATGAGACAAGACGAGATGAGAGGAGAAAAGATGAAATGGGAGAGGTGATGAGACAATAAGAGGAGAAAGATATGAGAGAAAAGGGTAAAACAAAAAGATGAGACGAGCAAGCAGACAAGCTGAAAAGAGTGTGATGAAACAAGATTAAATGAAAAAGACGACTAGAAGAGACGTGATGACTGAGACAAAATGAGACAAGATAGGAGACAAGAAAACAGATAAGACGACAAAATAAAGAGGACAAAAGAATGAGAAGAGAACGTCAAGAGAAAGATACAAGATAAGGTGAAATAAGAGAGGAGATAAGTTGAGAAGAGGCAGATGAGATGAGAAAAAAGAAGAGATGAAATGAGAGAAGTGATGAGAGAATGGGATTAAAAAGATATGAGAGAAGAAGGTAAAAAATGAGGCGAGACAAGACGAGATGAGAGGGGAAAAGATAAAATGAGTGAGGTGATGAGACAATAAGAGAAGACAAACTGAAAAGAGAGTCTTTCGTTCATTATTACTTGTTCAAATGTTATTTCAATTGATCTATTGTTTCAAACTGTTTTCTGTTGTATGTGTTCTCTATTAATATGTATGCTTTGGCAAATGCAAAATGTGCTTTTGTCATGCCAGTAAAGCTGTTTGAATTGATTTCAACTGAAAGGTATAAAACAAGACAAGGCAGGAAAACAGATGAGAAGATGAGATGAAAGAGGAGAAAAGACAATGAGAAGAGAAAGATGAGAAAAAGGTGAAATGAAAGAGGAGACAAGCTGGGAAGAGACATGAGACAAAATGAGAGGAGAAGAGATAAAATGAGAGAAGTGAAGAGACAATGGGGAGAAAAAGAAAAATGAGGTGAGACGAGACAAGCAAGCAGACAAGTGGAAAAAAGAGTGTTGAGACAATATTTGATCAAATAGACAAGACAAGAAGCTAAATAAATGGGAAAGGTACAAAATGAGACAAGACAAGAGACAAGAAAAACAGATGAGAAGATGAGACAGATTGAGAGAGCAGACAAGTTGAAAAGACATTGATGAGACGAGATTAAATGAAAGAGGAGAGAAAACAAGAAGAGAAAGATATGAGAGGTACAAAATGAGAAAAGGCAAGACAGGAGACAAGAAAATACAGATGAAAAGATGAGATGAAAGAAGAGACAACAAGACGACAAAGATGAGAAAAAGGTAAAAGGTAGAAAGAGGAGAAGCTCAGAAAACAGAAGAGATGAGAGAAGAAGTGATGAAATGAGAGAAGTAACGAGACAATGAGAAGACAGCAATGTGATGAAATTTAAAGAGGAGACAAGATAATTAGAAGAGCTAGATTTGAGAAAGAAAGGTAAAGAGTGAGTTGAGACAAGACAGGAGACAACTTGAGAAAAGAGAGATGAGACAAAATGAGATGAAATAAACACAAGAGCTGTGAAGACTGTGTCTCTGATCTGACCGTGCAGTGGGTCTGCTGCTGCAGTACTGTGGGCACGTCTCCTCCGATGGGCATCTGTTTGTTCAGCTCCTCATCCTTCACACTGATCCATCGGCCCAGCTCCTCCAGGACCGACAGAAGCCGGTTCCAGCGCTCAGCACTGGCCTCCAGATGAGCCCTGCACACACATTCACACACTTATTCGAATAACACAAATCTAAACACTCATGAAGATGTTAGATTAGGAATGCATCAGGATTCCCCACGAACACAGAAAACGTTTCAGCAGTCTCTCTTGGAACAGAATGAGTGCAACAGGTGAAGCTTGTTGTGTGTGTGCAAGCTAGGGCTGGGCGATTTTTCAGATTTTATCGAAGTCCAATGGTTTTTTTTTTTTTTTAGAAATCAAGGAATCGCAATTTCAAATAGAAATATTACCAAATGTTGGAATTAGACACTTTGAAAATACGCCAATGATAACAGTAAAGAGAAAAGACCGATCCAAACACACGTCGGTGCACGTGAGTAACTGCTCGTATCACTAGGCGCCATTCACACAGAACACACTTTGGTGTTGACAAAGATGCAACAAGGGCAGTGGAATAGGAAAAACATTAAGAAGATGGGAGTGAACTTCTTTTAACTTAAGCGCCACATTTTTATAATGCTGTTTCAGGCAAGAGACGAGAGTGCAACAGTCAAATGCATCCATGTTTACAATGGAAATAAACAATGGAAAAGCAGCAATCGAATAAAAAAAAAAAAAAACTGTGAAGAATTAATACTGTATGCCTGAGATTTTTTGTTTGCATCATGGTGACAGGCTCAAAGCTGCTGTACATCATTTTTACAGAACATTTATAGTTAGTACTAGTCTACTGGTGTTATACCTTCAGTCATTTTGAATTTGAATTACCTTGACTTTTGAGATTTTTTTTATAAAGCATTTTTCTCCTCATACTGTTTCTTAGCATATAATATGTATAAAACAAGTTTGTACAAGATGTATCTTTCTGTAAAGATATTTAACAAGTGATTTGTTTAACATTTACATCATGCTGACAACTTTATGTGTGGTGCACTTGAAAGAGAATTTTCTTTAACTAGAGGGTTAATAAAGAACAAGTTACTTGAATCATGTTGTAGTTACAAGTTGACTAGTTAAAATCATTGTTATAAATAAAATAAAATAAATCTTAAATTCAATAAAATGTATTTAAGAGCAAGAACATGAAAAAAATAAAATAAAAAAATCTGGATTATACAATTTAATGTAATAAAGTTTTTCACTTTCAGTCACAAGTTTTTGAACAGTAAGCTTTTTAATGTTTTTTTTTTTTTTTTTCACAGAAGTGTCTTCTGCTCACGAAGCCTGCATTTATTTGACCCAGAGTACAGCAAAACTGTAAAATTTTGAAATATTTGTACTATTTAAAATAACTGTTTTTTATTTAATACATTTTAAAACGCAATTTATTCCTGTGATTTCAAAGCTGAATTTTTAGCATCATTACTCCAGTCACATGATCATTCAGAAATCATTATAATATTCTGATTTGCTGCTCAAAAAAACATTAATAATAATAATAATAATAATAATAATAATAATAATAATAAAGACTTAATAATAATAATAATAATAATAATAATAAATACAGAGGTTTATATTTGACACTGGCATAAAACATACAATACACAATATACATACACTTACATATCCCTAAAACACAAACAAATATAATAATTATTATTATTATTGTTATTATTATGTTGAGTAGATTTTTTTTTTTTTTCAGTTTACTTCGATAACTAGAAAGTTCAGAAGCACAGCATTTATCTGAAATAGAAATCTTTTGTAACATTATAAATGTCTTTATCATAACTTCTGATCAATTTTAAAGCATCATTGCTAAATAAAAGTATTAATTTCTATAAATTCCTACTGCTCTTACTATTTAAAAACTTTTGGCTAGTAGTGTATATATCCTAAATTGTATAACAAATGTCTTAATGACCATTTTCAGAGTCCTTCAATGTGGGGATGGAAAAACATGAATCACGATACACCCTAATGTGATTATCAAACTTCAAAAGGTTATGATTTAATGAAATAAATATAAGTGGTGCACATTTAAACGTAAAGGCGCGCCACTGTTGTGCATTCTCCAGGCTCGCTGTTTAAGAGCAATTTAAGCCAATAGATTATGTATGATTTACTGTTGATGAATTATGACAATGCTTACTTATATTATAATATGTTGTAAAAGGTTGTAAGAGTGCATATTTGATTTCCCTGCTGTTTAATGAGCTGCCAGCAATAATAAAACATAGATATTTCAAAATAAGAGTCCCAATGTATTTACAATTATATATAACTGCAATAAACATACAATCCCAATATAGTGTTAAAGTAGCCCCATAAGCAAAACTATTGAAAAACTGAGTACTTTTTGTAATTGATATTGTAATAAATTATTTTACTTGTAAACATCTCCTTGTATCGTTTTCTTAAAGGGGTCATCGGATGCAAAGTTCACTTTTACATACTGTTTGGACATGTTGGCGGTGTATGCACAAATCTACCATATAATGATAAAAATACATGCAGTTTTCAAATCGAGTCATTCTCAGATGCGTCACACTGACAGAGGCCGCTCCCACGATAGTTGATTGACATGAGTGTCTTACCTCAGCCCGCCCTAAATCAGCTGTAACGGTCCGACCTCCATTGTTTCAATGGCGGAGCAGGGATGTAAGTTAGACAAGAATATCTCTGATTGAATGATTGAGGTGTTGTGTTGCTGGATGTAATAATGACACGCTAAACACAGCTAAAGTAAACAGGCTCGTCACTCCACAAAGAGAAGAGAGGGGCAGGGCGAGCAGAGCTCATTAACATTTAAAGCAACATCGACCAGAACAGGATGATTTTTGCAGAGCTGATTTTGGCAAAGTAAAAAAAGGTGTTATTTAAAATACCAATGAGAAATGTTAACCAAAGCATGTTAAAGACCCTAAAGAATCATATCAACTTGAGGAAAATGGCCACCCGATGACCCCTTTAATAGAAAACACATTATCTGATACATTTATTCATGCCCCCAAAGTTTTTAAATGCGGTACAATTTTCAAATTAGAAACTCATGTGCTCCTCTGGAAAAAAGAAGCGTTAAGCCCTGGTGTGTGTGTGTGTGTGTGTGTGTGTTAATGGACACATCAGCGTCCACAGCGACTTATAATTACACATGTTCACTAATTAGTGCCTAATTAGATTAGAACACAATTGCACTGTTTTACTCTCTAACACGCACAGTCACACTTTCCTGTTGGTCCGTTTCACCATTTATAATTGTACACACACATAAAACAACTATGCTACGCACACACACACTCAAAAACTCTCTCATACACACACACAGCTGCTCAGATCAGCAACAGAAAAGTGAAACACGGCTCCATCTGTCCTCACCGGTGACTCATGTTTGACGATTTTCAAGCGGCCTTAACATTAACGTGTGTGTGTGTGTGAGACTGACCGTATATTGGCTGATTTAGCCTTCAGATCATTCCAGCGCTGGTTCATGTCATCCAGTCTCTGTTGGAGGAAAACCGCTTCCTCTGAGCTCCCCAGAGCCTTCACCATCTTCATCTTATTCCCCTCCACACTCCTGAAGACATCATTATGAGCCTCGATCTCCGCCTGGATGTCCTACACACACACAGAGAGACAGACAGAGATTGCTTTAATTGCACTGTTACCACCTTCATTATGTGGATTCGTTAAGGGGAAAGATAAATAAATCAACAAAGACAGACAGAGACGTCTCCACACCTCCGCTGAGAGGAAAACACACAATTAAAGCTGTCAGTTTGATACTGAACGTTACTACACACACACACACACACACAGACAGACAGACAGACAGTGTATCAAACTGAAGATTAATCACAATACATGTGAAAGCACTCATTAAGACAATGAACACACAATCTATATAGACAAGTATATCTAACAGAATCTAAATAGACATTTTTTGTCACTATTTTCAATTTAGTTTTAGTTTTATGGTGGCTAGATTTAATTTTTTGTGTCTATTTTTGGTTTATTTAGTTTTAGCAGATTATTGAGTTCAGTTTTCATTCCTCATATGACAGCAGCACCACAATTTATATCATACACCTATGATAAAAACACAATTTATCACAACCTGCATCTATTTAAAACCTTCAAAGCCTTCAAAGTTTACTAGTGAAATGCACAACACCATAGCACACTGCAGGATTTTCTGTCAGGATTTCCTAACGTCATTGGATATTTATGATACATCAACATCGATTAGATCAGGCAGCTTGTGAAGTTCCTGTGTGGTTCTTTCTGTCACACTAATAAACTTGCTTACTTACCTACTTGCTTATATTTTAAAATGGCCATTTGTTTTGGAAATACATGCTAATAAAGCTTGTTTGAATCCGACAAATTGAGACATGTAGAGGACAGTAGAAGGAGGTTTGGGTCTTTTCCAGTTCATTTGCAAAGTGCTCTCTGCTACTTAAACTCTCTCTCGCTGTCACTTCTTTAAAGAATATACATCAGAATACCAATGAACACACACAGCAGTGCTAACTCTATGCTGCTGAAACACACATCAGACAGCCTAGCGATGAAATTAGGTATTATGCAAATGTTATGTTGAAGGTCCCAACAGAATTCAGTGAGAAAGACAAAAGCACGGACTACTTGCGCTGTTTGACTGACATAAAAAAACAGTTCTTGTGGATATCTGTATTACTGGAATCACATACAGAAAGTCTCAAACAACAAAACTGTCAGTGAACAAAACAAACAAACAAAACAAAACAAAACAATACAATGTCTTACGCAACAAAACTGCCAGTAAATGGAACAAAAAAATAAATAAATGAAACAATAAAAACAATGTCTCACACATCAAAACTGTCAGTGAACAGAACAAAAAAATAAGAAAACAAAAAACAAAGAAATGTCTCAAACAACAAAACTGTCAGTGAACAGAACAAAAAGCAAATAAAAAAACAGACTGCCTCACACAACAAAACTGTCATTGAACAGAACAAAAAAAAAAAAAGAAAACAAAAAACTGAATGTCTCGCACAACAAAACTGTCAGAGAACAGAAAAACAAAAAATAAATTAACAATAAACAAAACAGAATTTCTCAAACAAATATCAATTAGAAAAAAATAAACAAAAAAGAATGTTTAAACAAAACAAACCTGTCAGTGAACAGAAAAAAAAGTCTCAATAAACAAAACTTCCAGTGAAGACACAAACAAAAAATAAACTAAAAAAAAAAAAAAAAAAAAATGAATTTTTCAAAACATATCAGCTATCAGCGAACAAAACAAAACAATAAATAAAATCTCACAAAAACTGTCATTAAACAAAAAAAACAAACAAACAAACAAAAGAATGACAAACATACACAAAATAAACTAAAAATAAACAAAACAAAACAGAATTTCTTAAAACAAATATCAACTATTAGTAAACAAAAACAAAAAAAACCTCACAAAAACAACAAACAAACAAACAAAAACAAATGTCTAAACAAAGCTATCAGTGAACAAAAAAGACTCAAAAAACAAAACTTCCAGTGAACAAACAAAAAATAAACTAAATATAAAATAAACAAAATAAACAAAACAGAATTTTTCAAACAACAAATATCAACTATCAGTGTACAAAACAAATATAACAAAACAAATAAAATAACTCACAAAAATGTCAAACAAAAACAAACAAAAAAAGAATATCTAAACAAATCAACAAAACTGTAAGTGAACAAACAAAATAAATGAACTAAAAATAAACAAAACAGAATTTCTCAAGCAAATATCAACTATCAGTGGACTAAAAATACAAATAAATCTCTGAATCTCTGTAATTAAACAAAAAAAACAAAAAAACAAAAAACAAAAAAGAATGTCCAAAGACGACAAAACTGTCAGTGAACAAACATACACAAAATAAACTAAAAATAAACGAAACTGAATTTCTCAAACAACAAATATCAACTAAACAAAACAAATAAAATAAGATAAAATAAAATAAAACAAAACAAAACAAATAAAATAAAACTCACAAATGTCATTAAACAAAAATAAAAAGAATGTCTAACCAAAACAAAACTGTCAGTGAACAAACAAAAAATGAAATAAAACAAATTTTCAAACAAATATCAACCTTTAGAGAACAAAAAATACAAATAAATCTATAAAAAAATAAATAAATAAATAAATAAAATAAAAAACTAATAAAAGAAACAAAAAGAATGTCTAACCAAAATAACAAAACTGTCAGTGAACAAACAAAAAAATAAAATAAAATAATAATAATAACAAAAACTAAGCAAGAAACAAACAAACAAAAAATTCAAAACCTCACAAAAACTTTGGAAAATCCAGTAACTACATCTTACTCAAAAGATACACAATCTGGTACACAATAAATAGTAATATTTTTCAGCCAAACAGATCAGAGCTTGCCATTTTGGATGGTTTACTGTCATTTATGACTGCAGTTTACATCAAACTGTCAGTGGACAAACTTTATCTGATCAGTTGGTGTGCTGTTTAATGTTAAGATTATGGTTTAGGTTATTTAAAAAAAAAAATGAAAACATTATCTCGCTCACATGACACATGCGCACACAGAACCACTAGACTGCACGAATGCAGCGCGTCTGCGCTCTAAAAGTCTCATTTCTGCTGTTCATCTGTTATAGTTCTTAATGAAATATTTAACTGTGATCAATTCAACCACGAGCCCCACACACACTCTTAAACTCCCTCATCTGGCAGTCTGACCTATTAAACGAGGCAATAAAAAAGCTTTTCTCGTTAATAAAGTTAAATAATTGCTTCTCGATCATAAGGACTCCCCAGAGCTGTCGTTCAGCGTGCTCTAATTTAACCAGACTTACCCACAAACCCGAGAGAAAGAGACAGAGAGACATAGGTTAAAAGAAAAAAACGTGACATTTTCATGTTTGACCTTTCCTTGTTTGTTGACAGAAGCATCCTCATCGACTAACACACACACATACACACACACACACACACACACACACAGTTTCACACACTCTCACAGGTGGGAGATGCTCTTCAAACTGAGAGCGCTCTGAAAGCCTCTCTTTCCTGGAAGTAGTTATTGCACAGATAGCAGACACTTTTATCCAAAGTGACTAACAGTACACTTACTGCCCTACCGTCCCCTCCAGCAACCTGAGCTTAAGTGTCTTGATTGAGGGCAAAATTGGGATAGTTCACGGATCAGACCTTATGGGACTTTCTTTACAGGTCAGGAAATGGTCATGCTTTAGTTTAAGGAGAGGATTTCTCTGTGTCACCTCATGGTAGTCTGGAGGGAAAACACAAAAACTTACAGCATCCTAGATAAACCTCTGATGCAAGTTCCCAAGCTATTTTACATCAGTAAGGGTCAAACTATCATTCTTACAATTCAATTTAGACAATATATAGGAATGCCTAATTTATTGCATAACATACTGGCATCATATCAGTATCTGTAGTATTGACAGGATATAGTTTTTTTTTTTTTTTTTTTTTTTCTTATGCTCATCAAGGCTACATTTATTTTTGATCAAAATTCCAGAGAAACAGTAATATTGTGAAATATTATTTCAACGTAAAATAACAGTTTTCTATGCAAATATATTCAAAATGTAATTTATTTCTGTGATGGAAAACTGAATTTTCAGCATCATAACTCCAATGGTGTCCTTCAGAAATTATTCTTTTAAAACTTTTTTGAAAATTAATTTTAAAATTTATTAAAATAGAAAACCATTACTTTAAATTGTAATACTATTTCATAATATTACTTTTTTTTTTAAATGTATTCATTATTATTATTATTATTATTATTATTATTATTATTATTATTACTCCTAGTACTACTACTACCTTTTTTTTTTTTTTTTTGTATACTTGATCAAGTAAATTCAGCCATTAAAAAAAATCTTACAGATCTTTGGAACGGCAGTGTAAATAAATAAATAAAAACTCCAAACTACATGTATAACATTCAGCCGATATCAGATATTTTATGTCCCTATTTTTACATATATTCTAACTTAGATTTGTTGTCATGTAATACTTACTCACTTGAAAATATTAATTTTAGATTTTATGGCGTTTTATTTTTATTTAGATTCAACTGCATGAATAGCATACTTTTTAAGTGATAACATTATTACTGCCTCACTGGTATCCGCTAGAATTTTGGTAACAGAATTTTACAGTGTCCTTGTTACACATTACAAGCACTTATTATATTAATAACAGTAAATTACGCATAATTCAAATAACTAACCCTAAACCTAAAGCAAATGCCAGCATTTTCTATTTAATTTTTATTTTAGAGTTAGTTACTATTTTAGTAATTTGTTGTGTTTCTCATTTTTATTCTTTTTATTGTTTATGTCTATATAGTTTTTATTATTTTATTTCATTTTATTTTATTATTTAATTCATTAGTTTTAGTTATTTTAGTTTAAACTAATTGAAAATTAGAAGCGTTGTCTTGGCAGGTAAATAAATAAATAAATAAATAAATAAATAAATAAATGTTAACATTTTATTTCAGGTAATAAAATGTTTTTATTTGTGGTTTGATTTTGTTTCCGTTAACGATAATAGCCGTGGTAATTCGATGGTATTAATTACTATTACTCAGTACTTATTTGTGTAATTACATTGTAACAAGGACACCTTTAAACAAGGATTTTCAATGGTTCATCATCTCTAACGATTTATTAACTTGTTCTAGAAATAGTCTCCAACGATCTGGCGAGCAGCAGTTTCCAGTCACATTTGCACTTGTGTGAATTTCGGACGAGTCACCACACCACCCTGATCCACTCCACAATCAAACAATCCACTCGCAAATCTGAAAATACCTCCTCAAACTTCATCAGCAGCTCCTGCAAGCTGAAGTTCAGACCAATCATCATGATCTCCGTGTATCTCTACCGCGCTACATTCCAAAACGCCAAAGACGGAGAGAAATCTGGCAACGGATCAGTCTCCTCGGGGGGTCCGCACACGCATAATGCAGCTTATCATTTGCAGGAACATCTGTGGAAGAGCACACACACGTCACGGCTTCAGCGTCTGGCGGCGTGGAGCGGTGCCTGAGCGGGTGCCTGAGCGCCTGTCCCGTAGGTCTCTCGCTTTGAGCTAAGAGCCGCATGCTCCAGTGTTGGATGGATCTCGTCCAGTGTTTAGGATCGTGCGAAGGCCTGGACGATGGAGGTAGATTAAAGGTAGAGTTAGGGATTCCACCAAATATCAAACTGTTGGTTCAGTGATCTGGAGATGATTTAGCTGCCTTATTCATTCTCACAAAACACACAAAACAGCTCTTTCTCTTCAGTACAGACACACAGAAAGCGTCTTGTTCCTCCAGGTTCCTGTGACCCTCAGGCAAGCGTTCGTACTCAATTACCCGTGTCAAAGAGCCTCTGTGTGGTTCGCTCTGACGGGCAGGGCAGGAGAGCAGCACGGCTGTCTGAATCGCTTTCTCTCGTGGAAAAAACGCACTCAGAGCCAGCAAACCAAGATGAGTGGTGAAGGTCTGATCTTGAGAACATCTTCAAATCTAGACATGCGGAAAGGCCAGAAGCAGATGAGACGTGAACGTCTTCATCTTTCAAGTTCCTTTGCATTCACAAGTCCACTTTGATCTTCACATCTTCAAAAAACATCCATGCAGACGCAGGTTGGAAATGAGGTTTTCTTTCTGGGTGTAAAGATCTCCACAGGCAGCTTGAGTTTTCCAGAACTTCCAAAAGTTTTTCTAAAACTATCTGGCTGATGAGCTTTTCTCAAGTCTGTGGTCTTCTCTGACTGCTGGCTCCTGGAGCTGACTTTTCCCGCTCTCACTCTCTCCTGTCTTTCCCTCCAGTGGCAGCTGTTTATTATTTTATTCAGCATCCTCTGTTTCCCCTCCTCTTTCCCTCCACTCCTCCATCCCACTCCAAACTAACACAGGCACACACCCACTTCCTGTAGGGCCCCACCATGAAAGCGAGTGTGCCGAAAATGAAAAAGAAGAATGTTTGCCGAGAAGCTGAAGGCGGGAAAGACAAAGTTTTATGAAGTATCGTAACAACTTTTGCATCTGTGAAAGTCTGTAGCCGTGAATATGTGAAGCTCTCACATGAGCGAGAGAGATTGAGTAAGCACAAGTATGTGACAACAACATGTGATCTAGAGAATCATGCTCTATTTGCAGAGTATTTGTATACAAACATCTGACAAACCAATTTTGAAAAGAGCAAGTTCACATGCATTTTAATCAATCGCAAAGACACTTTGAATTTGCTGGTCTCCAACATTCTAGCAACAAATGATATATTGTAACTTATTCAGACATATCTACGTCCATCATTGCCAAAAATACAACAGACAGTCACATTTTGTGTATATTACGATTACAGAAACAAATATTGGCAAGAAATTGCAGAAAGTCACTTATTACAACAAAAATTCATATCATTAACTTTGACGATATTTGGAACTCAATGAGGCAACATGCACAGCAACAATTTTTTGATATTGCAACTTACTGCCATTAAATGCTAAAGGCATTTTGCTGATATTTTCACTAATTACTGTAACATGCACAGTAATAGTCTGCAGATATTGCAACTTGTTGCAGTGACGTTATAACATACTGCAGAAATTTGTCACTAATTACCCAAAAACACATAACAATTGTGTCTATGATATTGCAACTTGTTGCAGTGACATGTTAATGACATACTGTGGATATTGTAACTTATTGCAAAGGCATGCATAGTGATGTCGCAAATACTGAGATTTACTGTTTAGACATATAGTAAAGCGACAAAGTGCATGTATTGTAACATATGAAGACATTCTGCACATATCACTCATCGCAGTTACATATATTGGGATCTTGCGACTTATTACGACAACATGTATAGCAAAATGCCACAGATTCAGTGATGCATTCTAGCGAAACAGTCTGACATTTAGTGGACTTTGAAAGTAAATGCAGTGATACATATAGTAAGAATGCAGATACTGTGAGTTTTTGCACCATTGTATACTGTGACATATTGTAGACACTGAGGCTTATTGCTGTGATATACAGTACATTGACTAGACTTGTCACTAATTACAGAAACTTCCACAACAATACATACTTGTGATACTGCAACTTGTTGCATATGTACTGCACTACATATGTGACCCTGGACCACAAAACCAGTGATAAGGGTCAATATTTTGAAATTGAGATTCATACATCTGAAAGCTGAATAATTCTGATTCTAAATAAGCTTTCCATTGCTTTCCCATGAGATACAACTATGTGAAAATCTGGAATCTGAGGGTGCAAAATATATCTATATATATATATCTATACATAGTTTTGATATATTTATGATAGGAAATTTACAAAACTTCATGGAAACATGACCTTTACTTAATATCCTAATGACTTTTTGGCATAAAAGAAACATTTATAATTTTGACCCATACAATGTACTGTTGGCTATTGCTAAAAATATAACTGTGTTACTTAAGATTTTGTGGCCCAGGGTCACATATATATGTAAACAAATACATATTTGTGATACTGTAACTTACTGCAGTGACTTTGCAGATACTGTAACTTATTGAAGCGACAATAGGTTATTATATAAGTTAAATATTACAGATATTGCAACATTGTAGTGCCACACAGTGATGCATTACAAATATTGTGACTTACTGCCGAGACATGCACAGCATATCAGCAAACTGCATGTATTGCAATGCATGGAGAAATTCTACAGACATTACTCACTACTGTTACGTATATAGGAATATAAAGCTGATATATCGATTTACTACAGCAACATATATTATTACAGTATTAACAGAGATGCACATACACATTTTATGTCTTCCTGTAGCAACATACATTGTGACTTATTGGAGACATTGCAACTCTTTGCAGTGATATGCAGCAACAATGCAGATGTTGCAACATATTGCACCTAATTTTAGCAACATATAAAACATAGCGACTTTTTGCAATGATGCATACCAAAATATTGCAGATACCACATCTTATTACGGTACAATTTTACAGATATTGCACTTCATTGAAGTAACATATTGCAACACTGTATATATTGCAACTTATTGCATACTGCCGATGTTGCATCTTATTAAGCAATATAGTGCAGATACTGCACCATACTGTATCAACATATTCAGCAACACTGTACATATAGCGACTTACTGCAGTAATTTATACCAACATACTGCAGATTTTTCTGCAATATACAGTATATAGCAACTTATTGCAGATATTGCATCTTATTGTAGTAACATATTGTGGCATATTGTCGATTGTCAAATTCATTACAGAACTATACAGTATATAAAGACAAACAGCAGATGTTGCAATGTATGCAGATATACTGCTTTCTAAAGCAGGCATGTACTGCAGATTTTAGAACACTTATTTTAGAGACACATATAGTGATGCTGTAACATATTTTTGCAAATATAGTGTAGATAGTGCAGAAAACACTCAAAAATGCATCATCCAGATGAATAGACGTCTCTGCGATGGACGTGTGCTATCTTCTCTCAGACGTCTGGGTTCATCAGTACGTTTTGACTGAAACTAGTCTATGACTCACTCAAATACTACATCGCCAAATGTTCAATCACTCTCTCATATTTCAGTCTATCACATTTGTGCTTTTGTATTTGTCACCAATATCTCACTTTTCCATTAGATATCACCACCTATTCCTTTCTCTGCAGCTCTTGGAGTTCAACAACCTCGTTCAGAGCCCCTCAGAGTGCGTTACGCTTCCTTTGAAATTCATAACGTACATATGGGCTCTTTCTTGGCTTGTCTAAATACATAAAGTCAGCGTGTCAGGGGCCATGTGGTCCGAACTTGCACACGCGCAGCCTACAGCAGCCAGGAGCGAAGACAGAAGACAATGCTGAATATTCATAAGCGAATCCCTTTGAAGTGCCTTTACTTCATTAGCGCATTTACATAATGAATATCCAGCACGGCACGTTTGATGTGCGCAAAGTCGCGCATGTGCGAGTGTAAACAAACCCTGCTGGATTACAATCAAATCAGGATATGAATATGTGTAATGCATAATAGTTCATGAGTTAATACATGAGAACGTTTGTTTACACAAACAAAAGTAATGCAGATGATTACAACAACTGAGAATCAGGCTGCACCAATGGAAACACCAATGGAGCTGTGTCAAAACACTGGATGGAGAATAATGCTAAACTGGTTGAAAGTGGAAAGAGGGCGAGGGGTGGAATTAAGGGGTGATGGGCAAACGGAAACATGAGGGAAAAGTTTCACAGCTCTGGGAATTATGGGAGGAGAGTCACTGGGAGAACTGATAACGCAAATTCTGAGCCGAGCCGTTTGGTTTGACTCACAGAAACTCGAACCATGTTTCAACACCGGCTACTGTTCATGAACGGTTTAACTTTATTAGGAGGGCATGGTTACATGCACATTTGCACTACATCACAAACACACAGGCACACACACACACACACACACACACACACACACTTACTTTGATCTTGTGAGCTGTGATCGAGCAGATTTCTGTACAGGTACTTCTAACAAACATCTGAGTCTAATCCACATCTGCACCTCACTGATAATCGTGTGTGTGTGTAGCTTGTGGACAAATGTCCCTAAAAGTTAGCTAAATCTGACAAAACCACCCTTAAAAGATATCGGGAGGAGGGAGTGCTTTAAATGTTACACACAACAGCTACCAATACAATCACCTGAATAAACTGATACAGTGCTTGATTTTTAGCAATTAATTCTACTTTTAGTGTACATATTTATATTGCATTTTCACAGGAAGCCATCAGGGACAGCATCAACAGTATAATATAATCAGGGTGCACATAAGTGGTGTGCAGGTGTGCATGCACGACCAAAATAAAAATGCATTGTGTAAATAAGTTTAGAACGCTCATTTGCGTACTGACAGCTGTTATTGCACAATTACCATTTTAGATAGACAACATGCAATAATGTATAAGATTTCTATTTAAGTCAAAAGCATAAATCTAGGCTATCTGCTGCCGTTTTCAAAGCACGGTGCAAAACCGTGACATTTCATTCACTGATGCTCTTTAATCAGCAGAGCAAAACCCAGCAGCGCATATACTTACTTGCCAGCGACCCACCAAAATAAAAGCTTGCTGATTTAAAATTTGAAAATGATGAAAATTCATATAAAAAAAATTAAATATTAGCATTTTAATTTTTAAGCTTACTATAAAATAATTGTATTTTTATTTAATACTTCCTTTTACCCCAGAATGTAATGTAATATAATATAATATAATATAGAATTTATTTTCTTGAAAAAAAAAAAAAATCCATTAGTTTGACAACTGAATTTGGATTATTTTTGGATTATTTTTTTTCCGCTGAAAGAAAAAAAAAAAAAAAAAACAGGAATTGAGAAGTCATGCAGTCCATGATGGACAGATTGCTAATGGCTGGTCTATGTGGTAATATAGTACGACGAGACATCCAAATGCTCACCTATCATTCATCAACCTCAAATGTGGCTTATCATCTGAAAGACGTATGTAGCAGCAACTTTACATGCCAGCTCAATCTAATGTTAACCTTGAAAAATGTGCGCTATTCAAGTGTCTGTGTGGATAGTAGCGTGCTCACTGCGTGACAGATGGAGGCGCAGTTGCAGTCACTTGCTCTTAAAATACTCTGTCATTTTTGGTCATACAGATACGAGTAATACATTTTTTGAATCTGTAAAGACTCTACGTTTATTTGTGTGCACTCAGAATAACAACGAAACGTGCTTTTGTAAAATAATTCAAGCAAACAGGATGTGCTTTCTGCCGTCTCGGTCTCTGTAAACTTGAGCATGTCACTTCGAAAGTCCAAGAACACTTGCCTTACAGACATGAAAAATATATCTATAGAGAGGGAAATGTCTACCTTCAAATGAACCAATTCAAATAGAAAACAAATATTGTCAGATTATGTAATCCATATGAAACATGCATACAGGCGCATCACTACAGTGTCGCCGACTTTATCTCTTAAGCCGAAAATAAAGAAAGCACTAGTTTTTCAATAAATTATCAAAACGTTAATGCAGTCTCCTCGCTGGTTTCCCCCCCGACACATTCATCATTATTATATCTGCCGGTGTGCTGTGGCAAGCTCTTTTTGTGTGCGCTTCAGTGCTTATTAGACTATGTGGGCAGTTAAAAGCTCATTATTATGATTTATATGGTTTATTAATAAACGTGCGACTAATAGTCGACTAATGCTTAAAATCTTTAGTTGAGGGCAAAGCCCTATTGACAATAGTAATTAATCTATTTTAATTGATTTTCATTTTGATGAACCTATATTGGTTCTTAAATTTTAACGTCAAATTTTAGTGCCGTTTTGAATAAAACTTCACTAAACATTATTTGCAGCATGCCTACCATCCAATAATAGCAATATGCTTTGTGCATTGTTATTTAGATATAAACAAATCCTCAGCTTTCAAAATCTGCCAATTTTAATCACAAAAATCAAACAATAACCGTTTTGATATGGTTTAATGTGGCATGACAGACTGAGTTAAATCAATTAATTTAATATTTTGGATTTTGTTGCTAATTTTAACCCTTAATGCTACAGCAAATGTACCAACTGACTATATCAACTATAGTTTACGGCTTGAAGGCCTGTTCACACCAAGGACAATAACTATAGTCAATAGATTCCTTGAAGGTTCCTTCAGAATAGCTAAAGAGTTCAGAATCAAACCAAACCAAGAGATTTGTATAATTTTACAAATATTTGTAAAACTAAAGTTTGTGATGAAGGCACTGTAATATTTTTTGCATTTATTTAACATTGTGGCACAAAAAACACATTATGTGTTGATTTTCGTCCACAGTCCTCAGAAAACAATGTGTGCCAAGTGACCACGACGGCTCTGATGCAAAGAACCAAAAATTAACTTAAAACTTAACTTAACACAAACACCGTTCTTGCAGCAGCCTGACATCTTCCACTGGTGTGTGACTGAACTATATGAACCAAATGCACGACTCCATTAGCGATAGCAGATGGTTGCATATGCTCAACACAATCAGTTATGCGTCTGTAAGAGTATTAAGCTGCTGATGTGTGTTTGTGATCGAAACGACACTTTCAGAGATTCTGTCCTCAAATGAACTAGCCTTGAAAAATACATCTTTAATAAGAGCACTGCAGTACACATTTATATAAAAATAAAGAAATAAAGAAATAATCAAAGCAAGACTATTGTTAAAGTTATTTATTTAAGGTAATGATGTGTTCCAGCAATCACTAAAAGCTGAAAGTGCATAAAAGAAGTTTTACATGAACTGGTATAACCTCTTACCCCTTAGCAAAAGAACATTATGAATTCATTTTTAAAGAAGTTTGTCTGAACAAAGCTCTTTTATAATCAGATACAATAACAGACCTCTCACATCAGAAGACTTCCTCTCTGAATGTATCTCTATCAGAAATATATGCACCTATTTCACATGACACGTGACTCTACAGTTAAAAAAAATAATTAAAATTTAAACTTCTTCAAACCGTGTTGCATCTGTGTTAAAATATTCATCACATGTAGACCTCAAACTCATCAAGTGCATTTGAAACTTGGAGGGACGGTAGTACTCACACTGCCTACAACGTCACCTTGTCTCACCCGAATTGGCCTGACGGGGGCGCTACAGCGATCAAAAGCATGAAATTGCTCATAACTCCTAAACTGTCAGTTGCAGCCTCAAGTGTCTTATGTCCTTGGAATCCTTGGCTCACGCCGGACAAAACAATCTGATTTGATCGTGAGCCTCGTGAAATTCTGGGTTATTTTTGATTCTTTGCAAAACCTACTTTTTTGCGAACTAGCCCTAACTTCACCCGTTCGGAACCAAACCAGCGCAGAAAGATTCTTTGGAGAGTGAATGCCAGTAAGTAAAACTTTTGACACACCAAATGGCAAAAGGTTCAAAAAGGGGCAGGGCCACTTTTAGTAAAATGCCTAACTCCTAAACGGAATATCATATCTTCACCACACTCAGATCACTTGTGTAGGAGCTCAATCTGAGGTTGTGGAACAAAAATTGCAGAGCTTGGCCACTATAAGAGGGGAAAAAAGAACATTCAAATGGCTATACCTACGCAACCATTTGTCCTATCAACATGACCATTGGTGTGCACTGTCTTGGTCCAAAGTGTCACAAGTGTCTATAAGGACCTTTGTGTATCTCAAAAAACCATGGGCATCATTGGGCGATGAATTGTGAGCACCTATTAGACATGCTTAATGGATACCGATTGGAACGAAACCCAGTGGGCTTGTTTGACTCACGACTCCAAAGGGCTGTGGGAAATTTGAAAGATATCGGCCACTGGTGGGCAATATTGCGATTGTACATCATATGACAGAACTCCTCATTCAGGACAGCTTTGCCTCTACGACTAAAAAATAATAAATAAATAAATAAATAAATAACACATCTTTAATGTTTGTTATAGTTGCAGAATGAATATAGTCGCCATTGTCTTCTGAATGTTGAATGCTCCTGCATATTTTAGCATCTATTATTCTCTGTTTTCTGTTATTCCACCATTCTACCATTATTCCACGGCAGTGCTTCTCAAACATTTTAAGCCAACACCAGCTTTGATCCAAATAATCAATAACAATCATGTTCCTTTTATCAACTCTGAGCAAAACTGACATCTCTGAGTGCAAGTTTAAGGCCTGTGTGAGCAGCATAATGCCATATGTTGGTGTAGTAATATACAGATTAATATCAATGCTCTAGTAGTCAATCAAATCATGGCTGTAAGGCCCTCATCAGTCCCCTGACAAATCTGTGTAAGGACCCTACATGATCAGAATCTAAAACACACACCAGAACCACAATAACAGCATTCATAATAGCAAATATTACAAAGTAACTACATATGTTAGTATTTTGCAGTCCAATTCAGATGCATCAATATTACATACATTGTGGAATTTGGGGCAGTGTAGACTATTTCACAACGTCTCTCGTCTGTCTAGAAGCGCTTGAACTGCTGTCAGAATGGCTGCATTATAGATGTGCTCAAAACTGAACTGAACCCAGCGTTCCAGTGAGTCAGAACGCAGATGTCTACAAATTCAGCACTGAGACGTCTACTTTGAGCAAACTGAATAAAATCTCATCCTTTTCAGATCACATACACAAAAACTCTAAACTCCAACAATGTACTCACTTTCAGGTCATCCAAGATGTAGATGAGTTTGTTTCTTCATCAGGTTTGGAGAAATGTAGCATTACACTCACTTGCTCACAAATGGATCCTCTGCAGTGAATGGGTGCCATCAGAATGAGTCTAAACAGCTGATAAAAACATCAGTCATCCACAAGTAATCCATACGAGTCCAGCCAGCTAAAGCTGTGCGTTTGTAAGAAACAAATCCACCATTAAGGCATTTTTTTTAACTTTAACCTATTACTTTTGGCTAAAATATGACTCCATAATCCATAATAACACTTCCTCCAGTGAAAAAGTCTGAATCAGGAGAGAAATATGCACAGATCAAGCACCATTTATAAGCCAAAGCAATCCAAAACAGCTTTAAACAAACATGTGGCTGGATTTTGATATGAGAGGACAACAGGAGATTTGATATTATGAATTATGGACTGAAATTAAAAAAACTTGATGGATTTGTTTCTTACAAGCAGCTTTTGGCTTTGCAAGATGTTAACCGATGGACTGGAGTGGTGTGGATTGCTTGTGGATTATTGTAATGTTTTTATCAGCAGTTTGAACTCTCATTTTGACAGCACCCATTCACTGCAGAAGGATCCATTGGTGAGCAAGTGATGCTAAATTTCTCCAAATCTGTTCAAATGAACCAACAAACTCACCTACATACTGGATGACCAGAGGCTAGGTCAATTAAAATAAAACTAAAGCAGAAATTAAAAAATACATGCACATGCAAATATAAAAACACATACACTTGAATCATCTGTATATCTTGTATATTTTCTATTATGTGCACTATGTACCACCTGAGGGTATTCTGCTACAGCTGAAGAACCACTGTTATAGAGTCGCCAAGGATTATAAACAAAACCGATAATAAAAGAGCAACTTGGAGAGCCTTTAAAGCAATAACACACTCGTATTTCTCATCAGATGTACAGTAATATGTTTCTCTGGCGGTTCTCTCATTCAGCAGGTCTGATGATTTCTGTGGGCCTCTCTATCGTCCTGCCATCACAGCGCTGCATTCCTCACTAATAGCGCACTCCTCCCTGCACACGCTTATCAGACCAGTGTGATTTCCTCCTGCTTCACCAACAACTCAATACACATACAACACTCAACACTCATGCGTGTGTGTGAGAGGCAATGATAAGTTAAATGTTAAACAGAAAATCCAACTGTTATTGCTACTACAAAACCAAAACAAGAACAAATGAACATGGGGTCTCCATATTTAACATGGGACTAATAATTGTAGTAATTATATAATATGAGATAAAAGAAAGAACATTAAAAAAAAAAAAAAAAATAAAAAAAAAATATATATATATATAATTATTAAAGAACACATTTATATTTCTTAATGTTCTAATTTTAATGTTCAAAGGTGTGGGGACAGTAAGTTTGTTTGCTTGTTTATTTACTAATTTTTAGAAATTAACTTTTATTCAGCAAGGACACAATAAGTTGATCAAATCTGACAGTGACAACATTTATAATTTATTTTTGACATTTATTTATAATGCTTCAGATGATTTCAATTTCAAATAAATTCTGTTATTTTGACATTTTTATTCACCAAAATTATCAGCATATTAGAACAATTTCTGAAAGATCATGTGACACTGAAGTCTGGAGTAATGATGTTGAAAATGCAGCTGTGATCACAGCAAATAAATTGCATTTTACAAGATATTCAAATAGAAAAGTTTTTTTTAAAGGAGACCTCTTATACCCCTTTTTACAAGATGTAATAAGTCTTAGGTCTCCCCAGAATTTGTCTTTTAAGTTTCAGCTCAAAATACCCCACAGATCATTTATTATATAATTTTGAAAATGCCTATTTTGAGTGGAAGCAGAAACACGCTGTTTTCGTGTATGTCTCTTTAAATGCAAATGCTGCTCCCCACCTGCTTTTTTCAGGGCTATGTTTTGTTCCAGAACAGCTGATAACTATATACTCTGCTTAAAAAAAAAAAAAAAAAAAAAAAACAAAACAAAAAAAAAACATGTTTGGTTTAGATTATCATGTCTATCGTGCTGAAATCATGCATTTTAACTCTTTTAAACCAGCTGTGTCAGCGCAGACGCATCAAACAAAGCCGTTACCATAACTCTTCAACCGTTTGCACTATCAGAACAATACAAATTGCTTTTGACTGTAGATAATACACACTTTCTGGCAATGTATAGCTTACTGCGATCCGTTGGCAAACATAATTTCTTATCGACTGAAGAAAGAAAGACACAAACATCCTGGATGACAAGGGGGTGAGTAAATTATCTGTAAATTTCTGTTCTAGAAGTGAACTTCTCCTTTAAGTGGCAGTAATATTACAATATCTGAGCAGCTCATTTTTTTTTTTTTTCCACGTTTTCTGGGTTGGTAGATGCACTGGGGACCCGATTATAGCACTTAAACACTAAAAAAAGTCAGATTTCCATGATGTCACGTTTAAATTGTAATAATATTTCACAATTTTGCTGTTTTTACTGTTTTTCTTCAATAAATGCACCATTGGTGAACAGAAGAGACTAGTTTCAAAAGCAAACATTTTAAACAGTAAAAACTAACAACAATTTAACAAATCAATTACCCAACTAACCCACCTAACAATCAATTTAAAAACAAAACACTCAAATCTAAAATAACCTTGGATCACGTATGATTTTAAAACACAATGACTTATAATAACTGACAATGAAGTGACATTGTAGACTTGTCGGATCACACAAACACAGCTGCTGTAAAGGTCACCTGTTATTTCCTGTTAGAGGTAAATATCAGTGAAATGATAGTGATCTTCATTTGAGAGCAGATGGACACAAATGAAAGATAACTGATAGATTGTGTCTTAATTAAAGATGACCAGACATCCCACAACATCTAGATCCACTGAGAGATACTGCAGAAGGACACTAACAGTAACACTAGTTCTGGCAGCGCGTCTGAATGATTGATATGTAGGTTATTAGATGTGTTTTGAGGGTGAGGAAAGAGCCATGAAGGAACTGAACTGAATGGCAGCTGAAATCAATAAACTTGCAGTATTTTCTGACGCAATGTAAATGTTTGGACTGCCTTCACACGTCGTCTGAAGACTAGAGTAACGATGCTGAACAAATCAGGAAGAAATAGAATTTTACAATATAATCACATAGAAAACAGCTAATTCACATTATTACTTTTTTCTGCATTTTTGATCAAATCAGTACAGTCTTAGTGAGCAGAAAAGACTTCTTAAATCTTAAATAATCCATACTTGTGACTATTTGTCATCAAAAATGTTTACTTGTGCTTTAGAGTCTCGTATTCAAACACACAATCGTCATTCTGATGTCAAACAGACTCATGGAAACAGGATTTGTGAGTGGATTTAGTGCAGGAGACTAGAGGGACGTCTCAGAATCAGGTCAGAGTCTGACGGCTGAATACAGTCCTGATATGTCTAGAAAAAAAAAAAAATAAATGTTTCATACTATCCTGATCTTCATAAACACAGGAAATCCAGCAGCAGGCCTCTTTTTAAACCTAAAGCAGGTGTCGTGGGAAAAAGGCTTTGCCAAAACATTCCATGGAAATCTCCTCATGCCAAACACACACACCCCCCCATATGTTTCCACAAACTAATGAGCCTCACATCTCACGTCACACGATTGCACTTCTCCATACAAAATTAAACTAAATAAAATATCAGAATCAAATACGTCTTTATGCCTCTGATGTTACAGACAAACACTGTAATAATATGCACAGACATAAACATTTAATCAGCATGTTTGTTTGCTGCCAGTTACCCAAGAGTTTTGCATGTAAATAATTGTTTCCTGTGACTAAAAAGTCTGCAAGTCTATATGCATGTTTCTAAGATGCACATGCTCATACATAAAAATCTCTTGTAACAAACACACGTGTGACCCTGGACCACAAAACCAGTCTTAAGTAGCACAGGTATATTTGTAGCCACAGCCAACAATACATTGTATGGGTCAAAATGATCGATTTTTCTTGTATGCCAGAAATCATTAGGATATTAAGCAAAGATCATGTTCCATGAAGATATTTTGTAAATTTCTTACCGTAAATATATCAAAACTTAATTTCTGATTAATAATATGCATTGCTAAGAACTTCATTTGGGCAACTTTGAACGTGATTTTCTCAATATTTTGATTTTTTTTTTTTTTTTGCACCCTCAGATTCCGGATTTTCAAATAGCTATATTTTGATCAAATATTGTCCTATCCTAACAAACCATACATCGATGGAAAGCCTATTTATCCAACTTTCAGATGATGTATAAATCTCAATTTAAAAAACTGGTTTTGTGGTCCAGGGTCACATATAAGCATGAAATTGATCAAAAGTGACAGCAAAAGTGTTTATAATTGTACAAAAGATTTCAAATTTAAATAAACACTTTCATTTAAAATTTGTATTCAACAAAAAATCTTGAAAAAAGAACACATCACAGATACTAAAAATTCAGCTTTGCATCACAAAATATATTCAAATAAAAAATACATATTTTATATTCTTAAATTTTACTCTTTCTACTATATATACACTGTAGTAGAAATATTTAAAATTTAAATTATTTATTTATTTACTTACTTATTTTTATTTTATTTATTTATTTGTTTGTTTGTTTTGTTTTTCTGCAAAACTGCACTTTTATTTTATTTATGATGTGCTACTGCTGATTTGGATTATTTTCCAAATCTTCTAAGCATTCTCCACCATCGAAATGATTAAAAAGAATCATTAACGAACTGGAATCGGAATTGAAAGCAGATTTGTTAAATGAATAATAATACTCCACTGAGAAATGAGCTGATGAGTGTATGAGAAGAGCAACCAGCAGTTACTGTAAATGACAGAAAAAGTATTCACACTCATGCTGAGTCTCGTGGGAGTAGACGGGCGGCGCACTGTACATCTGAACAGCCAATCAGACGATAAGAGAGGGTTTCCACGACGACCAGAACAGAACATTTAAGATTCTTTCTGTCTCAAAGGGGGAAAAGGGCAGAGATTAGAAGAGAGGCTGTCCGACAATCACTCTAAACATTGAGAGAGAGAGAGGGAGAGAGAGACTGAAGGTGAAGAGGATGGTCAAACTCAAGTGGCTAAATTTGGCTTGAAGATCAAAATGATCAGACAGACTGATGGAAGTCACTGTGAAACACAATCAGCTGCTCTCTGCACTCATTCATGATGCAGCCAAACTCATTCTCCACATCAGAGCACTCCGTGTGTGTGTGTGTGTGTGTGTGTGTGTGTGTGTGTGTGTGTGTGTGTGTGTGTGTGTGTGTGTGTGTGTGACTGCTCCGCTGCAGTTTTATGCATCACTAAGTGCTGATCTATCATTTCTGCTCGCAGACACATTAAATGCAGCATCTGTATGAGCAGTAGATCACGCTGACCTCAGACCTGCTGCTAAACTCACTTTATAGAACCATTTAGATCAGCTAGACAGAGAAAGACAGCACAGGTTTCTCAACTTGCCAATAAATCACATTAAACTGAGAAAGCACTTTTTAAAATTTCTTTAGTTAATATTAGGGCTGTCAAATGATTAATTACGATTAATCGCATCCAAAATAAAAGTTTATGTTTACATATTATATGTGTTTACTCTGTATATTTATTATGTATATATAAATACACACACATACATGTATATATTTTTTTTTAAAAATTGTGTGTTTATATATTTATACCTGTATTTAGATTATAAATTAATATAAATATTTTATATACAAAGTAAAATATTTTCCCTTAATATACACATGCATGTGTCTGTATTTATATATACATAATAAATATACACAATACATACACACATAGTATGTAAACAAACTTTTACTTTGAATGCGATTAATCACGATTAAGTTTGACAGCCCTAGTTAAAACTTTTTTTATTATATATATATATTTGAAACACCTCAGAAATTAAGAATACAAATTCTGAATGTAGTTTTTATTATTATTATTATTATTTTAACATTTCAGAATTTAATATTTGTATATTTGTATATGTATATTTGTCATGTATACATTTATCAGTTTGTTTATTCATATATATGATACATTTATATATCATTGTACTGAAGATATGTTTTTATTTATTCCGAACTTTACAATTTACATTTAAAATTATTTTTATATTGTAAATTTACATTTAAGAACTTGAATTAATTTGAATCTTGCAATTTTATTCTTGTAAAAAAAAAAAAGAAATTCATGCCAATTTCCCCTAATGATTTTACATCATTTTCAGATTATTTATTCATTTTTACTAAAGATAATTTTTTAAAATTGTAAGTTTTAATAGTTAACATTACTTAACTACATTAGTTAACATGAACTAAGAGTGAACAATACGTCTACATCATTTATTAATCTTATTTATGTTAATTTCAGCATTTACTAACGCATTATTAGCATGAGTTAATGCACAGTGAACTAACATAAACAACAAATAGCTGTATTTTTATTAACTAACTAATAAAGATGAATTAAAAAATGTATTGTTCATTGTTTGTTCATGTTAATTAATACATTAACTAGTGTTAACAAATGACAACATTTTACTGTTTGATTCAAATGCCAGTTTGATTTTAACTTCTCCCACAAATCTCTTTTCACAGTGTAGGTTTGGCTCTGAACCGCAGTATGTTGCATCATCAACAGGGTACCACTAAGAGCACTAATGGCTGTAGTTTACTACTATAACAATATAACTCAAGAGAAGACGCGCGAGTAATGACAAACTGCTTTAATATAGAAATGAGTTCAGATGAACCCCAGTACCCCCAGACCACCTGCACATCCCAATCTGCAAAAACCACTTCACATCAAGCGAGCTCTCAGATGTAAAAGCCTTTAGACAATTGAGAGAGAGAGCGAGTGAGTCAGCGAGAGGTGCTAATGTACAAAAGAGAAAACTTAATGAACCTAATTAGCCGGTTTGGCTGAACGGTGGGATCCAGGGTGCCTTCGCGAACCTGCCAAAAGACAAAACCCAAACGAGATTAACCAACAAACAGCAGCTGCTTGATCTGGACGCGGGTGAGAGGGAGATGTGGGCGAGCGTTCACGCTGGGCGTGTGTGGAAAGCGTTTCTAATGGCCGGCGCATTACTAAAAGTGCTGGGAATTCATAAGTTCACTCAGATTTGCAGTGTAATTTCACATATTTTCAGCGCAGAGGAGCAGCAGATGGGAAGTGCAAGTCTTTTTCAGGAAACAAACCACACGTTTCATACGACACAGCGGGTTGCTGGGAAGCAGTCGTCATGACACCAGAGATATAAGATGTGCTGAACACAAGGTCAGGTGATGGGTTTGCGATCACTTCTCGTTGAGCGCGGTCAGCAGTCTTCCCTCAAATACTGTTACAGTCCATCTAGAGGGAGGAAACATAATACCCCCCACCTCTCTCTCCCTCTCTCGCTCGCTCGCGCTGCTCCATTAGACAGTAAATGGACTAAATGTACTTTATGTAGCTGATCTGCTTTTACATCTAAATGCATTAAAAATCAATGACGCACGTTCGAAAAGAAAGTGCACGCCGTTCAATTTCAATAACATTTGCATGCGTCTGTCAGTGTTAATACTCAACTATGCAGAAGTACCGCCCATCTGCTAATGCACTTTACACAACACATCGTCTCAGGAAATTTTATTAAACAACTTTAGGTCTTGTCAGTTTGACAAATACTCAGAGTGAAATGATTTATTCAATATATCAAATTAAAAATTCTGCTGATTCATATGCATCAAATTCAAAAATTGAAATCAACTGTGTTCGTTTGTGTTGTTAAACTCCAGTGTTTATTTATTTATTTGTTTATTTGTTTATTTATTTTGTTATTTAGTTATGATTAAACCACCACTTTAATGATATAATTAATTTTGCAACTTGACATTTAACGGTTTAAACATTTAATGGAACACTGAAAATAAATACAAATAAATAAACAAATTATTTTTTTTATATAAATTAATAATTTATAACTGCACAATTTGCACTCAAAGCTTTTAAGACGATAGAAATAGTGATAAAGAACATGATAGAGAACATATAATTAAACTGCACAATCTGTATTCAAACTGCTTTTATGCAGTTGATATATAAAGTGTGTGTATGTATGTATGTATGTGTATATATATATATATATATATACACACACACCCACACACATGCATACATACATACATATATAAATATATATATACACATACACACACACACACACATACATATATAAGGGCTGTCAAACGATTAATTGTGACTAATTGCATACAAAATAAAGGTTTACATAAATAAAGTTTGTCTAATATACATGTGTACTCTGTGTAATTATTATGTATGTATAAATACAAATTAATGTATATATTTAAGAGAAATGTTATTTTTGCACAAAATATTTTTATTTATATATAATATAAATTCTCGATAAATGATAAATACATATACTTGTAAATATTTCTTAAATATGTACATGAATGTGCTTGTATTTATATATACATAATAATTACACACAGTACACACACATATATTAGGCAAACTTTATATATATATATATATATATATATATATATATATATATATATATATATATATATATATATATATATATATTTTTTTTTTTTTTTTTTTTTAGCATATTTAATATCGACCATAAATTAATGAATATACATGCAATATATGGGCCATTCAACAGAATTGGTCCAAAGTCAGAGATTTTTTTTTTTTTTTTTTTTTTTTGTGCTATTTTATTACAATTTTTTCAGAGGTAAATCCAAAATATTTACATTTTTAACTATTTCAAAGCGTGATTTATGAGATTTGGTGCATTTTGAACTCATTTTTACAGAATTTAACTCAAACTAAAACAGACTAAAATACAAAAAAAAAAAAAAAACAAAAAAAAAAACAACAACAACTGTACTAAAATGTTATTTATTTCCCCCAAATATGACAATTATGTGTTCCCTTTTGTCCCTACCAAAACAATGATACAACAGTTTCTATGGGATAACACCCAAAAAATGTCACTACCAAAACTCCACCAGCTCTGAACAGTTGTACAAGTATATAAATCAAATATTATGGAATAACTACCAAAAAAGTATGCTTAATGGCAGAAAAAAGGTGTTTGGTAGTTACACACAGATTTTTCAGATTTTTGAACACATTTACCTCAAAATGATGAGACCTATCTACTCACATCTTGTAGCTATAAGAGAGGGGGACACAAGAATGTTCCCTGATCATAACTCTGTAGGTGTAGTTAAAATCAGTCTTAGCCAATAGACTAAAGCATGCAGTAGTGACGTGATCAATCCACACTTTTTATTTATTTATTTTATTTTTTTTAAACAAAGTTTCATAAATATATAAAGAAAATATAAAATAAATATTGTTTTTGAACTTCACTTTAAAAGAACCAAAAGATACTTTTAAAAACAGTAATGCGAAAAAAAAAAAGTTAAAATTTAGGGGTTAGGGTTCAGGACAGTTACCTCCCAATTGAAAGTACTATTTTAAATATTATTGTGGGTTTCCATAGATAATAGAAAGACCTTAATGAACATCTAGGATTTGAATACTTAAATGCTTTTAAAATGTTTTTTTTTTTTTTTTGGTTGACGGACAGCAGTTTGCACCAATTCTGTAGAATGGCCCACATATACATAAATACATACATACACTTCCTGCTTTTGCATTGATCACTTAAGTTGCTATGAATACTGTTTCTGGTTTGTGCCCATCAACTTTTTATATACATCTAAATATTTTTTCCATTAATTTGCAGCAAAAAACAACTATATCATGATATACACCACTTTTATTTCATAAAGTTACTCATGCCGTGACATGATGACAGCATAAGAAATGAAACACGGCGGCTGGAGCAAAGCACGCATGTCATACTACATGTGATATGGTTTTTGTGGAGCGTGACAGAGATGCGATCTAGCGGGTCACTTAACCACGCTGACACTAACGCACACTTTAAATCACGGCTGAGGAGCAGATGCTGTCAGATTGCCACAAGGTCTCTCTCCGCCTCTGATATACTGCCTGTCTGCCTCAATCTCTCCGCCTCTGAGAGGTGAAGGCTTCCGGGTAAACAGACACATTTAGAGAAACACAAAAAGCTCACATGGAGAGAAACAGAGATGAATGAGGCAAAGCAACAGACTTTAAGGTCAGAGTTGGTAGCCTAAAAAAAAAAAAAAAAAGCAAAAACTAAAGCTGAAAGAAATGAACCAAACACATCAGAAGGTCATGAGTGATGGAAAAATTACCTCTAAAAGACAAGACCTTGTGACTTTTACCTTAATATTAGCTTCCATAGACAGAGGACTATTTATTTCCTAAATAAAATGTCATGGTTTATTGTGCACGATTTGAACAGACTCCTAACCCTAAACGTTAAACTTGGGCCTGCAACTTAATCCAACTTGTTGAAAAGAGTTGTTCTGTTACTTTTCGAAATCATCAGACCTTTGGCCAATTTTGACATGGTGGATAATAAAATGAACATATTAGTGCTAAAGTCATTTACAGTAATCCACTGCAATTTTAAATTACTGGATTTGCAGACAAGGTTTTCTGTTGGGCCAAGAAGTTTCAGAAGCAGCTTTTATTTTGACAATGCTAAAAATGCCTGAGCTCAGATGTAAATGTAATCTTTAAATCCTTGATTTCAAACAGTGCCGTATTCATGACATACATTACACTACTGTATTTAAAATTAGCCTTTTTATTTTTAGAAAATATGATTCTCAATGCACACAAACAAGATTGCTGAGTGCATCATCGGTTAAAGTGTTTACTTCTTTTTTTACTCATGTTTTTAACACTTTCTTTGTTTGTGAAAATACTATGATAGTTGTTTAAAAATAAACCTGCTTATTTTACTATGGTAGCCCAAAAAAAAAAAAAAAAAGTTATTGTGACTTTATCTCACAACTCCGGGCTTTTCTTTAGAATTGCATGATATAGACTCGCTATTGCAAGTTATAAAATCAGAATTGCGAGATATAAATTCACAATTCCAATTTTTTTTTTTGCAAATTCTTTCCTTGCAAATTCGAGTTTGTTTCGCAAACTCATCCAATTCTGACTTTTTCGTAGAATTAAGATATAAACTTGGAATTGCGAAAAATAGTCAGAAATGTGACTCTCACAATTCTTTTTTTTTTTTTTAAATCGCAAATGCAGGTTTGTATCTTAAAATTCTGACTTAAAAACTCACAATTCTGAAATTCGCAATTCTGAGAACATATCAGTCTTTTTTTCCGTCTAAAAACTTGCAATTGCAATGTCGCAATTCAGATTTTTTGTGCAATTTCCTCAGAATTGTGAGATTAATCCTGCAATTGCGAGTTATAAAGTTAAATTCTGACAGAAAAAAGACAGATATTTTCTCAGAATTGCGAGTTCATTTCTAAAAATTCTGACTCACAATTGTGAGAAAAGTCATGGCAATTGCGAGATATAAATTGCGATTTTTTCTATAAATTGTGAGGGAAAAAATTCTATTGCGAATGACTTTAATCACAATTTTCAGTTTATATCACACAATAGACAAAGTCAGATTCGCGAGTTTATATCTCACAATTAGGACTTTTTAACTTTTAACTGTGAGATGTAAACCCGCAATTGCGAGAAAAAAGTCAGAATTGTGAGATAAAAAGTCGCAATAACCTCTCTTTTTAATTGTTTATTCAGTGGCAGAAACGAGCTTCCATATTTTACAGATTTGTTTTTAAATCAAAATTTATTATTATTTTTTTTTATATTCATTCATCTTACAATTAATTACTTCTTATTTAGTAAATAAGTAAAATACATCAAAATTTCATTGCAGCAATGCATGTAATGTTTTTAAATAGTGTTATATAATATGAATCGGCTTTATATCAGGCACCTTATTTTTCTAAGATAAAGATGTTGCCCAGTAAAACAAAATCTATACTGGTTAACTGCTAACATACAGACTTATATCCATAAGTTGGTGGTTAGTAAAAAAAAAAAAAAAAAATTAAGCAGCCAAAAGCCTGTGAAAAAAAACTCCATCGGACGAAACATTCACCACACATTCCACAGATTGACTCGTTACGTGCACAAATAAAAGCCTAACCCTGTGAGCATCCATATGATCTAATAAAAGAATAATGTAGACATATACAAAATGCATATGGAAAATATTAAATTTTCCTGAAATAACTTGTATTTTTCATATTACTTGTATGACTGGGTATTTAAAATGTAAGTAAATAAGCCTGAATAAGTAAAATCTGGGGGTTACAACATTCTGACACAAAGTGAATTGCGCACCGGACTGGACAGAAAGTACGGCTTTGTTTGTCACTGGTTTCGTGATTTCTCCGTTAACAACACAAGCCTCAAATGAAGGCTTCATCTGGCAAACCCCTTAACACAAGCTCTGATGCCTTCAAATGTCACATCACTAATTGACAGTCATTCAAGATTTAGCCATCCAAACTTGCTAATGATGTGCAAACACAATTTCGAACAGCACATGTTGGTCCCTGATCACCATAACGACATCTCTCATAAAGGTTTGCAACTTTACAAAGTGAACAACGATCTGAAAAGCACTTAGCCTCTTCACTAACTAGCACACAAAATACCATTGGTATGCTACTTCCTCCTCCTCCTCCTCAGTTGTACCCACGTTCTTTTTGACAGTAGCGCCCCCGGAAACAGGTGGATTGAAGAAGGAACTAGTAAGAAATCAAACGGTAACCACCTGGCAACCACTCAAAACACATTAAAAACCACTCAACATACTCTATGACAGCGGTACACCAGTAATTTCCTTCTCTTGACTTTCATGTTGCCAAAAAATAATGAAGCTGAAAATATATTAACCACCAAAAACTAAATAAACTTCATAGAGCTTATATAAACCAGCGGGGAATAAATGAGAAGGCGAAACACATGTGATACGCAAAGATCTGAGTTCTGTATGTGTAGTTACTCTGTCACCTGATCTGGTGTGTTTTGATTTCTCTTTGATCCTCCCTCACTAGGGGACAAGATGTGTCACTTCCTCGAATCTCCTGCTCCTCCTCGGAGAAACGGGCAGACAGAAATAAACCGCAGTGAGACAGTCCTGACAAACATTCCTGGAAGTTTCTGCAGTCGCTCTGCATTCATTATCTCACCACGTCGGCAAATGTGACGACAAATTACAGCGAAATTCTCAGACGCCCCTCTGACAACTGCGCTGTGATTTAATGAAGCAACTCAACCCCTGTGAGCACCTCGTGAGTAAGAGTCTTTTAAAACTGGCACGCTGCTTGACACTAGGGGTTGACCGACATGTGAAAACATAAAATGTGCATTATCCATGCATAAAGAGGCTGTTGCTAAACTCTGGAATAACAATTGGTGTTATTTAAGGGTGCAGGCACAATTATGAGCCAATGGTGATGTTAAAATGGCATAAAATGAGCTAATTAACAGTCTTGATGTACGTTAAGTGTGGGTGTGTGTATGTGATTACTATTCGATTACTCGATTAATTGCAGTGTTTATGTTTACGAGCTTTGTGCTCTTGTATCCTACCTCTCTCATTCGGCACAAATCCAAATATTCCATAATATTTCCATATTTGTGATGTATCCAAATGCTAAACTATTATTTATTATGTAAATTATAAGCTTTGTACTTCAGTGGCGTTCCAACGTTGAAAAAATGAGGTGGGCGCGCTGATGTTTGGTTCACTGTATTTTATTTTGATAAAGTACCCACTGCGTTGTCAAGTTAGCAATACTGGAAGCCTGGAACTGATATGTATGTTTTGTGTGTGTGTGTGTGTGTGTGTGTGTGTGTGTGTGTGTGTGTGTGTGTGTGTGTGTGTGTTTGTGTGCGGGCGCGATTACTTAAACTGTTTCCTTATAGCAGCAAAATCAACTTAAAATACTGCCATTTATGGTCTTATTAATAATGCATCACTGTAAAAGATCTTTTGTAAATTAAAGAAAACAAATACGATGGCACTTTCTGCCATTTGCATTTCCTTTCTGTCACAAAAATGAACTGAAACTCAGCATATATAGGCTACGTTACGTGTCACAGTTCTTTCCCTTGTTCATCTGTTAACTAAATCAAATATATTTCAAGTATTTATTCCTTGTATGTATATATGTACTGCAGATTATATATATAACATTATAATTTGATGTACTATTTAGTATTTTCACATCTAGGTGGAAAAAAAAAAGTGTAATTTGTACTACTCTGTTCAAAATAAAGGAAAAGAAACAGCATAGTAGATTTGTTTTTTTTCCCTGTTGTACCGAAATCGTATCAGAACATGACCCCCGAACCGAGGTACGACTGTGTACCTATGTATCTGTGTACCGTTACACCCCTAATATACATACATACATACATACATACATATACATATATATATAAATAATATTTTTATAATCGAGTACAAAATTGATTATTCTGATGATTAATCGAGTAATTGAATAATAACCACATACACACACACACACACACACACACACACACACATATACACACACACACACATATATACCTATATATATATATATATATATATATATATATATATATATATATATATATATATATATATATAAATGTGATGTATATTTCTTTATAAATAGTATTTCTTTCTTTGTAAAGGTTTCTGTGTAAGTACTGGTACTTCTGTTTGGGCTGAGGTTGGAATTTAGCGAGTTTGAAGTAAAAGTATTTGATGGACGTATTCTATGTGTTAGGAGCATTCACTCAGTATCATTATCTCATTTTTAATATATTTTTGATATATATAATATATATATATATATATTTATAAAATTGAGAATTTTTTTTTTTTTTTTTTTTAATAATCGAGTACTCGAGTTGAATCGAGGAATCATGACACCCCTAATGTATGTTTAATATTACAACAGATTTGTTTTTAGTCAGTGACGCTAATGCATGAATATCACAGTCCCATTTGTTGCACCATTTGTACTCAGTGTTGTTAGCTGTGTATAGGTGCCTTAAGGATTTGAAAACGTAAAAACATCCACTGAAGTATCTTCTGCACATCAAGTGTCTTATTGTGTCTGAGTGAATTGGTGCTCAGAGTGTTTTTACTGTGGGAAGCCAAGCTGATTTCTGTGATTAGAGTCTCAGTGTGAGCGCAACTTTAACAGGACTATAATGGTGAAGGGCTTTTGTGTGTAACTGGAAAATTGTACTGAAGTACAAATGCAATTATTTAATCAGCGAGGTAACAAAGAAAATGCATGATAAAGAAAACACAAAAAAGCTAGACTTGCATCACTTCAAATCATATTTTTTCCATCACACTCCACAGCGGTTATTTTAAGAGACTCAAGGTATCTAATTGTCCTTGATCCTTTGAGATACGACAGCACTGTATTATGAAAACATGTAATAACATTCAAAACTCAGAACTTCCTTCTCAGTGAAAAATGAACATTTATCGAAACTGACTCATTCTAAATGTCTGCAACTTTTGATATCAGACAGATGAATACACATGACCAAGCACATTTACTGCACACATTTGGCTGTGTGTAGCACCTACAGCTCTGCAGTTCTTTCTGAAAAATCTAAATCCTACAAACAAACCTACGTTTATATGACCATTTTAATATGATTTTAACAGATTGAGTTTTTTACACCTTGAAAAGCACACACACACAAAACTTTAATTTCATTTACATTTTCCATGGATCAAAAGGACCCAAGTGGACCTCAGGGGGAAAAATATACAAGTCCTGCAACTAAAATAGTACTAGTTCTCCAAAAGTCATCCTCCATAACATCATTAGGAGTAACTAAGAGGGCAGTTATTACTCTCTTTAGTCTGCCCTGATTTGACCTGATCTGATCAAACACATTTTAATAAGTCTCTTTTAACATCAGTGCAATATTCTGCAGTGAGTGAACTAATTAGCGTCATGAGTGTCTGCACTATGATATTTTAATGAGCTGCGGTTATGCAAGGGCCACAATCACATCATATTCCACATTCCAGCGTGTCAATATAACGAGATTGCTTGACGAGGTCGGAAAGAGCTGGTGGTTACCATGGCAATGCTTTGATTATGATGTCATGGTGAATCTAGCTGTTGCATCATCAGGCTGGGACACTCAAGTAGATCAGAATAGAACAGATTGTGACACAGCTAAATTCAAGCACAAGTGTAGAACAGCCATCTGACTTGAATGGAAAATGAACCACAAACTAAATCTGAGACTCTAATAACCAAGCTAATTTGACTACACAGCCAATATGTATAATTAACATTTACAAATTCTTACAGAAAAGACACATCATACAAGGGTGCCATTTGTTCTCCAAGATCCAGCATGATTACAAATGTAATATTGAACAATCGTTCAATAAACAATAAGTTAACAGTAAGAGACTTACGTTTTAGTCACCATATTGCCTGTTTTTGCTCTATTTCTCCAACAAAAGTCATTCCAAACACAGCCACAGCACTGTTTTGCGTCGCTGAGCAACAGGACAGTTTTTTGTTCCTAAATGAATCAATCATTTAAATGATTCGGTTCAGTCGCAATGACTCGTTTAACAGTGACTTGCTGCCACCTAGCGATTTTAATTTCACATTTAAAGTATCTTAAAATCGTTTTAAATCAGTATTCCATGTCCCTCTGAGCTGAAAAAAAGTGTGTAAATACATCTAAATGACACTTCAGATGCATCTTCCGTTTCTCCTCTGCATTGCAAAGATGAATTTTGTTGATACTGATTTCATTTGTTTGGTAACAGCCCAAATGTAAGAATTTGACTGAAAAGATGATGCACACTTTTATTAAAAAATGGTTTTATAAAGGTAAGAATACCCATAAAAGGTAAAAATCATCAATATGAAGAACAATCAAAAATTCAGGAGTCGGCTGTCCACGGTAGTCCTTAAAGCCCAGGACACACCAAGGCCCAGAAAAGTACCAGGATGATCGACAAAGTAGTTCATGTGACTTCAGTGGATCAACTGTAATTTTACGAAACTACGAGAATACTTTTTTGCTGTCTACGGGAGGGTCAGAGACCTCTCAGATTTCATCAAAAATATCTTTTAAGAAGAACGAAGATTAATGAAGGTTTTACAGGTTTGGAACAACATGAGGATGAGTAATTAATGGCTCATTTTTGGGCAAACTAACCCTTTAAGATGCCAGCACAATAACACGCTCAGCAAAATATTGTCTAATTATCGTTATCGATAAAATCCCAGAAAATACTGAGATGATATTTTTTGTCAATACTGCACAACCCTATCCGAGATCATCCAAAATGTGCAGACAGCTCCTCCCCAATCGGACATGAGACAGAAGCTGACATGTCAGGCCACACCAACAAACAGAATATTTTGAAAGCCCACACATAATACGGTTTACATTCAGCTACGCTGGATTTGAAAGTAAACATGCTGTGCAGTGCAGTCCAGTCATCGCCAAAATGCATGTGGTGTCAATGATGAGCAAATTTATTTAACATCGCAACTGCAAAAATTAAGCATTATCTCACTTAAGTATGATCGCTACGTATGCACGTACTGGGACAAAAAACGAAACTGAGCTGGTAGTATACATGTTTATGTGTGTAGGTTTGTGTGTGTGTGTGTGTGTGTGTTCTTGACTTGCAAGAGGCTGCAGCTGAACAACATCTAATCAAAGATCAGCTTGCTTGTGTCTGCCTCTCCACCTTGAGCAGAACACTATCGAACTGACCCTGAATAAGTAGGATGGATTATCTGAATGCAAACGCTCTCAGTGATTAGATAAAACGAATGCGTGTGTATCTCAGAGAAAGCATCATTATTATAAGCGACTGTTTGCACTCTTCCAAAACACTGGCAATGCCATTAAAAAAGTTTTCCAGTAAGTTTAAAACCGTCGAGATCGAGAAAATCGGAGAGAGAGAAAATGATGTACCAAACAACACTCCAGGGCATAACAGTGTCTTCCTAATGATTGTGAGAAAAGGAGAGAGAGAGTGACAGGAAGGGCCAAAAAATAGAGACAGAGTGAGAGAGAAAAAGAGTACCTGTCACACAAAACCTTCATTGCTCCTGGAAGCCTGTACCAAGAAAGCAGTGTGTGTAGGAATGCTTTTGCAAGAGAAAATTCAATTCAAAATACATCTTTGAGCTATTTCCTCAGTCTATTCAGAGATGTATGAAAGTGTGTGTGCATGATGTGTGCTTGTGTGTGTCTGGAGAAAGGAATTTTCTAGTCATTTGTATTCAGCCTCAAAAAAGGGATGAAATGAGAAGGGTTTTATGACAGCAGACTCCCATGATGCACCAATGAGTGACATAGTAGTAGAGTGCGCTCAGAACTCTTGATTAGACTCCATCTCAACAGGCCTTGACATCTTTCTAAATATATACACAACGCACACCAGCGCCTGCAGTACAGACCCTCGGGACTCTTTAGTGAAGTCTATTCACAATGATATCTTACTTTAGATTAAAAGTACTATAACCAAACCAAACAAAAACTTAAAAAATGACTGCATGAGAATGTGGGACATTTATTAGGTGGAAGTAAAAGACGCAGAAGTAAGAGGGGGATGAAATACAAAGGATGTTGAACTAGAGAAAGAATGAGCTTACAAGCAAATGAGTTGAGAAGGAGTTCTGTATTATGGAATATGCAAAGCACACAGAGGTAAAATTAGAGACAGCAATGTTAGAGCTAGACAAAGTCAACAGAGATTAAATAAACAGACACAGAATTAGACCTAGTGCAATCTAAGTTACAAGTTAAGTAGTCATCTGTGGGATTACAGGTGGAATCTACAGGAGTAGAGTTAGAAGTAGAGACAGTGGAGATACAGCAGGTCTCTCAAGACCACAGTCCTGAAGAGTTTTGGTCCAACCTTGTTCCATCTGCCTGTCATTTTCAAGCAAATCTGAACATCTTGATTAACTGAAGCTAAACTTAGCATGAAGGTGGCTGTACTGGAGCAGAGTTTGACAACTAGAAGCTGGGAGTAAGATGTGGTGAAGTTGTATATGCAGAGATTTGAATAATTAAAGTTAGTAGGAGGAGTAGTTGAAACATAGGCAAAACTAGATACAAGTCAGAAGTAGAGCTAGTCCCAGAGGCTGAGCTAGAGGTATAGTCAGCATAGAGTAGGACTCAGATGATGTAGAATGAGCAGAGGCAGAGGAAGAGTCAGCACAGACAGACCTAAAACAGGGTTGTCCAATCCCTCTCCTGGAGGGTCAGTGTCTTGCAGTGTTTAGCCCCAACCCCAAACCAACCAATCAAGCTCTTCAGGATCAGTAGAAACTTCTGGGCAGGTGTGTTGCACAACAGTAGCCCTCCAGGAACACAACTGGACACCCCTGAACTAAAGGAAGAAAAGTCAGCAGAGACAGATTAAGCAAAAGTACAGATAATGTAAAGATTGAATCAGAAGTACACCAGCAGAAGTTAGCAGAAAAAAATTCTAGAAGGGGAGTCAGAAAAGTAGGAGCTAATAAAAAGTCAGAAGAAGTAAAGTAATTAGCTGGAGAAGAGTTAGCAGATACCCGGCTAAAAGGAGAGTCAACAGAGGTAAAGCTGGACATAAGGTCAGTAGAAGCACACCTTGAAGTAGAGCAATCGGCAGAGACAGAGCTGAATGTAGAGTTAGCAGAGATACAGGTAGAAGGAAATCCAGTAAAACTAGAGTAATTAACAAAAGTAGAGTTAGAGCTAAAATGGACTGTTATCACCACAGGTATTAGTAAAGTCTGTAGTAGAAGTAGAGCAAAAGCATTTAAACCTGCTCCTGGAGGGCCAACATTGTGCAGAGATTAGCTCCAGCCTTACCCAACACACTTGTCTGGAAGTTTCTAGTAATCCTGAAGACCTTAATTAGTTGTTTCATGTGTGCTCTGAGCTAAACTCTCCAAGATAGTGGCCCTTCAGTAGCAGGACTGGACACTCCTGAAGTAGAACTGTCACAGGTAGAGTTAAAAGACTATTGGATGGGACAGGAACTCCACGTGTCCATTCTCTAAACCGTTTGTCCCATGTATGGTCATGGGGATGCTGGATTCGAGCAACTTGCGCCTGAAGGCCGGGAAACACAATGGAAACCCTGCGTTTATTACTAAACTGCATTCAGAATGCATCTGAATGTGGCTGCTATGGAAGATTATGTACTCATGATGTGTACATTAAAAACCCACTGAAATAAACAATTATGGGACAGAGCTGCTAGCCAAGGTAGATTTAGACCACTTATATTCTGCTGTCTAGGAGTCACAGATTTCATTGGTTTTTGATAAAGCTTTTAATCTTGGAGATTTACGAGGCTTTACAATCCAAACTAATAACAACTTGACCAATGTGTATTAGTGTGTAGAACACCAACATGCTAATTGTGAGTGAAGCCTTGTGTTGTAAGACTTGGTCGATATCTGGTCAATATCTGATCAATAGGAATGAGAGAGTAATCTGACAGGACAGTGAGGTCAATTCTACCTCTGGTCCTACCTGTTTAGTATTCCTGACATTAATTCCCAACAGAAATGACAAGTGTACAAGGTTTAGAGTGTCTGATCTATACAACACTCAGAGCACTAACCTCAGAGTAGTCCCTGCCGGGAGATCCTTTATATATGTGCAGTGAATGCTTTTGTTTCAGATATCCTTCTTTGATCATTGCTCTTTGCCGTACATGAATTATTTAGCAGGTCCAGCGAAGGATATTTATCTGTCTTTAGTGACTTTAGTCCTGGTTCTATGCCCAGGAGAACATGGCTTCTATATTTATCCGCGGGCATTTTACTCTCAGTGCAATAATGAATTTTGGGGGGGGGGGTTTATCCATTTTATTTTCAGACGGTTAAGAAATTGCTACAGCAAGACCTGAAATGCACTGGCTGAAGAGAATAAAGAGACAGAGAGAAATGGATATAGAATTGAACCGCATTTCACTGACTCGCTGGTGCAGCAAGCGATACACTAAAAGGCAGAAACTCGGTCATTTCTGAATGTTCTGTTTTTAAAATGGCATCAGTACGTAATTATGAAACCATGAAGAGGTCTTTGTCTTTCAATGTGTAAAAGCAATCAGTCTACACAGGCATGTATAGAAGGAAGATAAACAAATGTGTGGAACTGAAGCTGAAATAATCACGAGAAGAGAAGAGAAGAGAAGAGAAGAGAAGAGAAGAGAAGAGAAGAGAAGAGAAGAGAAGAGAAGAGAAGAGAAGAGAACATGAAAGATAAGAGACAAGATGAGAAAAGAAGGAGAGGAGACTCAGGGAGGGGAGAGGACAGAGAACATGAGAATATGAGGGGAGAAGACAGGAGAAACAAAGACAGTTGACACGACAAAAGACAAGAAGGCTGAAGGACTACAGAAGTGATGTGAGGGTACATGAGACATGAAAATGGAGAGATGGTACAAGGAGACAAAAAGAGAGGGCAAGAGACAAGCAGAAGAAAGGCGTGGAGAGGGGAGACAATACATGGGGGAGAGGAGGACAGAAGAGACTAGACGAGACAAGAAGAGAAATGACAAGCGAAAAGAGAAGACGAGAAGAGACTAGGAGAGAAGAGAAGAGAAGAGAAGAGAAGAGAAGAGAAGAGAAGAGAAGAGAAGACACGATGAGGAAGACATACCAAGCAAGCACAGAAAATATGAAGCAAGACAAGAAGAGGAAAAAAAAAGACAACAAAAGAAGACTACAAAAGAAAGGAGACGGGTGAAAAAAGCAAATATGAGACGTGACCCATGAGCAGACCTTCAGGATGATGAAAGAGGTGCTGTCTAGATGGACAGAGCTTTGAAACAAATGAGTGCGATGAGGAAAGCTATCATTCCTTTATGTCATGCCTTGACTACCACCCCAGAGCGAGGGATTGCACAGAAAGAAAAAGATGAATGGAAATCTGAGCCTTTGTTCATGAGAGTGGGACATATCGATCAGCCGAGCTGGGGATGGTGGCCAGTACGTATGTATATAAAGATGTGTGTGACAGGCCCTTATTGATCAGGAGAAGGCAGAATTACACTTAAAATGTTGAGATGGAGAATAAATAAACAACAAGTGATTTCCATCAACATGTGTTCACCAGACCAGAGAAGAGAGGCAAGACATGGGGGAGAATAAGACATAGAAGATGAGAGGGAAGAAGAGGAGAGGACAGACAAAGGAAAGGAGGGCAGGAGAGGACAGAGAACAGGAGCGACCAGAATATGAGGGGAGAAGAGAGGAGAAACAAGGACAGCTGACAAACAAAAAAGAAAGGGCGAGAAACAAGCAGAAGAAAAGAATAGAGAAGAGAGACATGGCATGGGGAAGAGAAGGACAGAGGAGAGACAAGGAAGAGACATGGGGAAATGACAGGAGAGATGAGACAAGAGAAAAGGAGAGGGAAAGATAAAGAAAAGAGGAAAGTAGAAATAAGAGAATAAACTAGGAAGGAGGACAAACAAAGAAAACAAACTAAAGGAGAGAAGACCAGAGAGACAAGAGATCAAGACAAAGAGACTAGATTAGAGACAAGAGGAGGTAGGGAAAGAGTGAAAATAAGTGGAGCAAGAATTTGAGGGAACATTAGAGGACATGAGTGGTGGGACACAAAGAGACAAGACATGAGGAAAGAAGAAGAGAAATGGAAGAAGAGGACTGGATATAAGAGAAGGGGAGAGGAGAGAAGCCTTTACAACCAGCCAATTCCCAGACAACTTTGTCCAAGGACGGACAATATATCACCCAATGTCAGAATGGATTTATGAACGCGCCCACACATCTCTCCCCTAAAATGTGGCAAATTTTGATGATCCGACTCATAAATGCAGATTAATCTTGATCTCACTCTGGCACACGGTCCAGTCTACAATCACGCACGCAAATATAGCACTTCCACTCAGGCTCTCAGTAATGGACATCAGTACAAATGTGCTTTAAGTGAGGGGAGGAGCGGCCGTGACTCACAATGTGTGTGCGTAGTAGAGAGAAGGAGAGATGAGTTGGTGTGAAAGAGGCAGAACCTAGCCGGTGTGTGTTTGCCGGAGTGTGTGTAGCATGACAGACTGCTAATGCACCATTATCTTAAAGCCTCTGAATCAGTACACACAGCTGGGGTTAAGTCTCTGAACTCTGAGGCCAGTCCAGGGTTATCACGTCTCTGGAAAACAGAGGTGGTCAGCCAGAGAGGTCAGAACTGAACCTGCTTGGAGGGGTGGGAGTGTTGCTCTTACACAACATCGATACAGTAATGTTTCAGGCCAACTCCAGTCTTTTTAACTTGATTATCGAGTCTTTTTTTTTTTTTTTTGAAATAAAAAACCTATGCATATGCTTACGTAGTTGTTATCTGAACTGTCACCAGGCAACTCTCTCGGCTTCCGCAGATTGCACAGTTGAAGGAACAGTCCTAGTTATTTATGATTGTTATGCGTGAAGAAAGTTGTACTAATCCCTCAGCATGTTTAAACCAATAATTGACTAACAGTGGTCATTCAACAGTCAGTTTATCTCAAGGGATGTCCAATCCCACTCCTGGAGGGCCAACACCATGCAGAGTTTAGCTACACACACATGGCTAGTGACGTTGAAGACCTTGATTACCTGGTCCAGGTGTGTTTATTTGGGGCTGGGGCTAGACTAGGACAGTGTCCCTCCAGGAGCAGGTTTGGACACCCCTGGTTTATCCACAGTTCCACCTCAAAAGAACGATTTACTTCCATTGCAACAGTTTATCCACTGAGAAAATACTAGAATACTAGGACCGTAAGTATTTGTAACAAAAATTTTCATAGGGGTCTTTCATCTCGGCATGCATGTGTAAGGAACAATGTCCGACTTATCCATTTCAAGTCTTGGAGACTCTACTAATGAGCCAATGACCTAAACTGGCTGCGTTTAATTAAGGAGACATGCAAAGTGTGCAGTATCGGGGGGCCTCCAAATACTTGGTTGGGAACCACTGGGTTAGACTTTCATTTCAAGTATATTAGTTTAAGTGTCTATCACACATTGATGGACAATTTAAAATTGAGTTACAGTTGGTTTCTAAACATTAAAAATGAGACTGTAAGTAATATCTCAAGTTTTTTTTTTTTTTTTTTTAAGAGAAGGAATCATGTGAGAGGTTGCTCACACAAGGGGCCTTTCGACAGTCATGCAGCCGGTTTCCACTCAGACACTGGAATAAAATCATGAATTAAATTATAAATGAATCATCTGGAGTCAGATGTGGAATTGCCAGACACACACAAACTTGAGGCTCATTCTGAACTGGATGAATTCACCACACTCACGCATATGGGGTAGTGCAGGAGAGCCGATCTTTGGAGGCTCGAATGATCTCCAAATGATGGATTCCTCCCAGGAGAGAGTAATGGAGCGCAGAATGACTGATGCCTCCCCAAGGGTGCAGAGCCAGCAGTGACGCCCAGGGATGCTTAAACGATCACCGCACCGCCTCCATCTGGCCTAGGGCTGCTTAATCGAGTGAGGAGTACCTTATGTTCCTCAGGGTAGAGTTGGTACTCGTGGAGTGTGTACGTTTCGTCTGATGGTTTTCACATATGGGACTTATGAACCAATAAGTGATTTTTAGATTTTGGAGTTAATTATTGATAACTAATATCATACGGAGGGCAAAACAAAACAACAGCATGCAAACTGCAAAAACAGTGTGGGCAGCACATCTACAGTGGTATATAGTCTTTGAAAGCGTCAGATATGGGGAAGCATTCAGAAGTTTAACAGCAATGGACAAAAAAAAAAAAAAAAAAAAAAAAAAAACGGCGTAATCTTTATTTTACAATAAACCAATAAGAAAAACAACAACAATGTTCTGCATAAAATAAGATACATGCTGGAAACAAGAAGCATGCTGACTGAAAACCACAAAGTTTATGGTCGTTCTGATGCAGATTTTTATTTGCACAGCGCAGAGCCGTCCCAGATACAAGATTTTTATAACCGCTTACTGTTTCTACTAGGAGTCAGAACATGTTTTTACTTTTCGATTTTGAAATTTTGCAAGAATTTGACACAACACACTCCATCTCACAAACTAAGATTTGTGACTGTTATCTATGAAACACAGGAGCCACTGAGAATAATTTTAAAATCTGACTGAAATTAAACAAATCGTGTGGTACCTAAAGATTTAAGTACACCCTTCTTCATTTCCCCTTAATCAAGACACTTAACCTTAGGTGACTTCAGTGAGATTGTTCCCTTTATAAATGTACCGTTTATCGCTTTGAAGAAAAACATCTGCTAAATGACTGCTTTTCTGCATATATAGCGTAGCGTAATCTAATTTCACTCCTTTTAAACTCACTTTGGTTCATTTTTTTAATCTTCTCACTCTCTTGAAACTGGCTGTTGAGTCTGGTTTCAAGGGGTTATATTATGAAAACAAGATTTGTTTGCTCTACTGAAATAAGTTGAATGTAGTCTGTGACATATTACAACATTCATAAATTAAAACTCTGCTCCCGTACACCCAGACCACTTACTGAAACATACAACCTGTCCAAACAGACACGAAAAGATGATTCCAATAAAAAGTAATTTAACTGTCCACAGTGAATAAGAAAATAATGCAAAACATAAAAATCATCCACAGAAAGGGAAGTCAGCCAACCCAGAAAATGTCCTATCACTTGTTGCGGCAATGGATGGTTAGGACAAAACTCAGATAATTATGTAAGAAATTAAACGCTTCATGTCGCACCTAATAAAAGCAGCTAATCTTCATGCAAAAAGCATCTTAAATTTTCCCTGAACCGACGTTAATATATAACCGCACAATTATACATGAACGCATAATCAGCATTTAGCAACTGAACCAGCTTCGACTGAATTACAGTGTGAACTTTGCTAGCACACGATTAAACGTTCACAAGAGAGCTCATTTACATATGGAAGTTTTAAAGAGCAAAAACAGATTGTTTAATTGTTAGTTTAAAGATCAGGGAGAGGCTGAAAAATGCTAAATTACTAAAGTGCGTTTATTTATAATGCAATAAACCTTGAATAGCATTACAAAGTGGGGATGTACGTAGTATAAGAAGAAAAAAATAACAAAATACCAAAAACAAGTGCCGAACGTGATCCACCTAAGAAGCACGAACTCCGTAATCTTACGATAACAGAGACCCACACTCACTTTTACACACGACGCTGCCACGTGCTGCTGTCTCTTCAATAAACACACACATGTACGCACACAAAGATGAACTTGCTATTGTTCAAAAAGCTCTCCATCTCTCAGCAGTGCCGTGTGTTGCGTGTGTAAATCCTGTGAGGATTTCAGCTAAACACTGAATATCAGAACAGCTGTTGCTTTCTCTAATCTCTATCACACACACGCACACACTCACGCTCAAAGGATGATTGCTGACAGCTCACGCTGACAGCAGCTAAACATAGCATCACTCATATGCGATATTACTAACAGGAATCCTTTAAAAATCTCTTATATATTATATCAAATTCATTTCCTTGAAATGTTCCTTCTGCTCTAACGTTGTTTGGACAGGTTTCTGGTCATCTTACGACAAACAGCTGGAAAGCACATCACTGTTCACATCAAACTACCACGTCATCAAACATTATTAAATCAATGTCTTTCAAATGTTCATTCTGATCCTGTATATGGTTTGTACGAGTTATCAGTATTGCCTTTTGGTATAAAGAACAGACCCAAGCATTACAAATTGCAAACTTGCTCTATTTTAAATGCACTAAAACAAGACATAAAAAATATTGTAAATCATTTCACTGGGGGAAAAAAAATGCCATGACAAAAAAGCATGAGAAGAATTCCAAGAAACTGTTTAAGTAGAACTTTAACAGAACTCACATTAAACCAAACTAAGTCCAACTACCGTAAACTAGCACAGATCGGATGGAAGCGCATTGGCGAGTGCGTGCGCATGACACTGACCTTGCACAGTTTCTGGTAACGTGGTGAAGATATCGCCATTCTCTGGAGCCGGTGTAAGAAGACCACCACTTTCTGCAGAGACGTCCGAACTACAGCCATCATCTTAACTCTGCCTGCACACGACTGCCAGCGTCTGAGAGCACGCATCCTCACCGCCACACACACACGCACTCACGCACGCTCACATATCCCCCACCACCAGCCGAACGAAATGTGACGAGCTCTGACAAACATGTCCCACACACACACAGGCACGCACGCGCGCACACTCAAGCGCATCAGGAGTGAGACGGCAACGGGCGCTCGCTCCTCTCCAGCGATAAACAAGAGTCATGGAGAGAGAATTAACACCGAACGACAAAAAAGAGAATGAACGAGGGAGAGAAAGTCGGGGGGAGGGAAGGCTTGATACAACGGACGGAGAGAAACTCCGGAGAGCGTTCAAGAGACGGAGTGTCTCTTTCAGCGGCAAAAGAAGGAGAGCGAGTGAGAGAGTGTATAAATTCATAAAGGGAATGAGTGAGGGTGACACACTTTACTGAAAGAGAGCACATCTCCTGAGAGACTGAGAAATAGAGCAGTGAGACACATCAGAGAAACGAGGGAGACATGAGGAGAACGGTAATGATTCTGAGTGGAAACCGCTCGCTCTTTTGCTGTGCGAAAGTGCTATTATTATCTCATTCTGCGCTTCTGATGACCCTTGGCGACAAATGTTCACAAAGCTAACATGAAATCAATACTGACCCCATTTACTTTCTTAAAGGAGTAGTTCACCCAAAAATCAAGATTCTGACCACATTTACTGTGATGAATGTCGCTCCAGACCTGTATGCCTGACTTTCTTCCTTGGAACATAAAATTAGAGATATTGAAGAATGGGCGAAAGGGCACAAAAGCACCATAATATTATCACAAAGGTACAAATATTAAAAAAATATATGATTTGTCTGCTACTTTCCAAAGCTTATAAAAACATGCAATAGCTTTGACTCATAAACAGACCTTTTCTATTTTTGAATATTTGTATATTAACAATATATCATGATTTCCACGATGTGGAAAATGTGGATGGAATCACGGAATCCAGTCATAAAAACTGAATTTACTGTATAACACGGAATGTCACTAAATTTGTCAAAGTTTGGATGAATTAATCAAAAGTAGGCCATTACACTTAAATCAAATTGCGATATGGACTAATATCTCTAAATACTAAGCAAAAAGCGTGTCTCCGTGTCTATGAATGGCACAGATGCGCGGTTTCGTTTACTACAAACAGACTGAAGTGCACTTGATGCTTGCAGTGATTTCAAGGTCTGCCGTCTTGCCAAATGAGGACATAAATACATGAACAACATTTCCAGAACTGATTTAAAGTTTCTTTATGAGCATTTTACCATTTCTTTGAGAATCAATCATCATATCATATGCACACAGAAATGTAAAGGTATTCATGGCAACGCATGAAAATAAAAGTTTGGTTTACTACTACTATTATTACAAAAAAAATTTGAAACTTTATTTTATTAAGGAATAATCACACAATATTTCTTTCATGTTTTAATTTTAATAGTAACTGTTTGCCAAGAAAGTTTGAGAGGATGAGTAAATGATGACAGATTTTACATTTTTGGGGTGAACTATCCCAAGTCAATTCTAATTTCATTTTAGACCAACATACAAATCTATTTTCAATCCTTTCTTTCCAACAACCTGCCTCCATTATAGCATACAACAGCCACTTTTCCTGCCGTTTCACTCAGAAATACATCACAATACAGCATTTCATATTCAAGAGGTTAGAAACACTACAATCTCCAGGTAAACAAACCCTCATTGTGCTTGCGACTCAAATCTGTCTGTCTCTCTGTCTCCTGATGCGAGTCTGATAAGTCTGTCTGTCTGTCACACTAACCACTAGCGAGCCAGTGTGATTTGAGCGTGATTCGGTGGCACAGTGATAAAGACGGATGGCAAACAAATCGCTCCAAACAACAGTAAACAACGGAATACCAACCATGAGCTTGTGCAAATTTTTAAATGGCTTTGTGCAAAAATGAATTATGCAAAGAAAGAAAAAGAAAAGAAATACATGATAATCTACCAACGGCAGTTTTACGTCACAGCAAGCACTTCAAACAGTATTGTCTTTGAAATAATAGGAAAGCAGTTCTCATTGAAATCATAAAGACATCAATAACGCTATTTCTCATGTCACTGTCATTGACGTCAAACAAACACAGACATCCGCCAAGATTAAACACTTTCATAACATGCCATTCTCCAGTCATCAGCTGCGTCTTTTACAAACGTGCTTCTAAGAAAATAAATGATGTGAACATGTCCTTGAGAAAAAGACAAAATGATATATGATGCATGACTACAAAGTAAGGATCATGCAAAAAATAAACGAAACTGTCAATGACTAAGTGGAAGACAGATGGAAAGAAGCTGAATGAAAAATAGAAACCAAAAAATGTCAAATAAAGTGATTTAAACATATGCATTTGGCAGATACTTTAATTTAAAGCCACTTACATTTAAGCTTTACAGTTTATAAAAATCATGTCTCCTGTGTTTCTGGAATCAAACCCACAACCTTGGCTTTACTTTTAGTGTACATGAACAAATTGGGAAAACATATCTAGTTGCAATTGTATTTATTTATTTATTCATTTATACATTTAAAAAATAATAATAATAAAATCAACAAAGAAATATCGCTACTATTGAAAATTAGGTCACACTTTATATTGGGTGGCCTTAACTACTGTGTACTTACATCAAAAAATAAGTACAATATACTTATTGTTGTCATATTGTATTGCAAAAAAACGTTTGCTTCTATAAAGGTGGGATATGGGTAAGGATAGGGATAGGTTTGGTGGTATGGGTAGGTTTAAGAGTGGGTTAAGGTGTAAGGGATGGGTCAACAGTGTAATTATAAATGTAATTAGAGAAATTAATTACAGATGTAATTACATATAGGCATTTTTACAAATATAAGTACAATGTAAAAACATGCATGTACACAGTAAGTGCACTGTACCAAAAGATTAATTTAAAATTACATTGTAGTTTAGGCCACCTAATATAAAGTGGGACCGAAAATTATACTACTATATAATATTATTGAAATGTAAAGTATCTTATAATATTAATTGTTACAATTATGATTATTATTAATATTATAAAAAATATCAGTAGAATTATAAAACTGTTATTTATGGTTGTTGTTATCTTTGCTTTCAAACGGTTTTATTTTGGCAGGAAACCACAGGACAACTTTTAAATTGCTTTTCTTTTGTTGACAACAGATGTATAAACCGTTGTCATTACAAACTCGATGTCTGGCACGTCGCCTTTTCAAATGCATGTTAAATGCGCCTCAAATTCACAGCACTTGAAGAGAGTTCATGTGGAGCTTTATAACTACTAATGATAATAAATAAACACACAACAACAAATAAACAAAAAAAATATGCAAATGTGCAAGCAGTTTCGACCCTGTAAAGCCCTAAAATCTTCAAATGACTTCATGCTTCAGAATGAATTATGAGGACTCTGCTCTCAGATGCTGAAGTGACAATCGTCAGCACACTTCACTAACGGCCTTCAGGAAGGGCCCTTCATGAAAGAATTCAAGCTGCTCACTTTGCTTTCAACTGACCCTACGAACATCCTCGCAGTGCCCTTCACGGGTGCAAAAATGGCATTTGTTGCTAAGCAACATGACAATACAAGATTACTCTATGAATTCATATTTTAGAGTCGGGACAGTCCATTATAATACAAAGCTTGACAGCTTGTACTTTAGTGTATTTAGTGCATTTGTAGTGTGTAGGCTGCTGAATCGTAGAGCACACAGTCATGGTCAGAGCGGACGGCAGATAGAGAGATCAAACTGCGATGTATGAATCTCACAGGACAAACACTCAGCAAAGAACTGAAGAAATAAAAACGCTCTCTTTCTCAGCAGAAGCGATCTATACCTTGATTACACGTATGCTGCGGTCTGGCTGACAGGGGAACTAATGAGGACTGACAGAGCGATAACTGAACATTGTATGCCCCAGATTTGTCTAAACCTCAGACTGCCTGCAGTCCACACACTGAATATCTCACGCATTTCAGTAACTTGCAAGTGCTAGCTGAAAATCACAAGCTCAAATCTGATTGGCTGGTTTTACGCAACTTCCAGGTTGCCAGAATAAGCTACAAAGTTGGCTTTGGTCCCGAATGGATTTGATGGAATATAACTGCGTACAAGTGTAAAGTTCTTACCCCAAGCTGCTCCTTCAGCTCTTTGATGTGGGCGGAGTCCTGCGAAAGCTCCTCCCTCTGGGCGGCATCAGATAACACGTTGACTGTAGTCTCCGCCTCATGGAGCCACTTCAGGAAGGACTCAAGCTCACGGAGACACGTCTGTAGAGACTTCAGCTCTAAATCCAAAGCAGCCTGACGGTCTGAAGCCCTGATGACCACAAACCAGCAAACATACCGCGCTAAAATCAATGATGCTAAAAAAAAATCTAAACAACTGTTTACCAAATGACATGTACACATGCATATTTAACTAATGTTAGTCCAGTGACAATTATAGTGGTAATACTTGTGCAGGCATTATGCAATGTTCATGAAACCATAATTTTTTTATAGTATTTACTATCACTATATTATTATGGAAGTATTTACTGACATTTGTTTCCACATTATTTGTACAAGCATAATAGAGGTAATATTTCGTAGCGAGATATTATCACAGTCAGGAAATTTATGAAATATTTATGAAACCATAATTACAATAGTATTTAATATCACAATATTATTATTGGAGTATGTATTAGCATTCATTGCCACAATATCTGCAGAAGCATTATTGATGGTACTACAACATTATTGACATAGTATTTATTTATATTTATTGGCATGATACTTGTGAAAGCATAATTGTTACAATTGTATTTTGTGAGAGCATTACTATCGTAATATTTATCAAATACTTGTTGGTACAATATTATTAAATGCTTATAAATACGTATTTATTAAATACTTTATGGTAGTTTTTATTATTTTTGGAAGCATAATCGAGGTAATATTTAGTAGAGTGATTTTACAGTTAGGAATTTTATGAAATACTTATGAAACCATAATTATGGTCGTATTTAATATCAAATTATTATTTATTTATTTAGTATTTATTACAACATTATTGAGTATTTATATTTATTGGCATAATTACAATATAATTACTATATTTTGTAAGAGCAGAACTATGGTGATATTTATTACTTCACTATTTCTTACAGTAGTATTTATTATAACAGTATTATTGTGATAGCATTTATTATTTATTGACAAAATATTTGTGAAAGCATAATTACGATAAGATTTATTACTAAATGATCATAACATTCATGGTAATATGTATTACTTTAATATTAATAAGGTAACATTTACTATGATTATTATAGTATTTATTACATATTATAGTATTTTTTAGTATTTATTGTAATAATATTTATGGAAGCATACAATACGATTTATTACAATGTTCTTTATATTTAATTATATTTATTACTTCAATAATTTTTGAAGCAATACGTGGAAGTGAAAACAATTATGATACAATTTATTACTAAATTATTATAACTAGCAATTTGTGAGAGCATAATAATGGTAATATGTATTACTTCAATATTAATAAGGTAGCATTCATCACAATTATTATAGTTTTTATTTGTCTTTGTTGTAATAATATTTATAGAAGCATAATTCCAGTATGATTTATTGCTAAATTATTATTACAGTAGTATACTGTGAGAACAACTTCAATATTATTATTGTAGGATTTATTATAACATTAGTATGTTGCGAGAGCATAATAATGGTAATATTTATTACTTCAGTATAATTTATTACAGTATTTATTAGTATTTATTTGTGAAAGTGTTTATCACTAATTTATTATGACAAGAGTATGTTGCAAGAGCATAATTATGCTAACATTTATTACATGAATATTATGATCACATTTATTCTGACAATTATGATGATAACATTATGTTCATAAAAGCACAGTGATGATACAATGAATTACTAAATTATCACAATAGTATTTTATGACAGGATAATTACATAATACATATTAATTCAGTATTAATGTGGTAGTGTTTATACCTGCAATATTTGTGAGGGTAAAATTACAGTAGTAGTATGTATTAACACAATACTATCATGGCAATATTCATAAATAACAAAAACATTTACGATGGTAGCATATATTACTGCAGTATTTCTGATAGCATAATAACAACAGTATTTATTGCCATTATGTTATTACAATATTAAATGCGCAATTAAGTTACACATAATGACAATCAGTACGTCCAGAAGTGTCTGTTCTACAGTGTGTCTGATATCTGTACCTGCTGAACATTTGTGTGATTATGTGTGTTTATGACACTGTTTCAGAGTGTGTGTGTGTGTGTGTATGATTCATTTCCTCTCATTTGCTGGAGATTAAGGAAATGAACACACATATCCGTTTGCATGTGTATCTATGAGCTCATCCGTGTGCAAGCACATACCTGTTATTGATGCTGTTCCACGTCGTGTTGAGTTTGTCCATGAGCTCTTTGACCTTGCGTGTGTCGTCAGCGGCATATTCTTGCAGAAGCTGATTGGACAGTTCATTAAAGGACGTCACGCTCTCCTGTCCTCGACCGAGCTCCTGCAGGAACGCCTGACAACAAACACAAATCAATACATAAAGCTAGCATCTAATCAACACAACAAAAGCTCGAAGTTATAGAAGTCTAGAAGTTGTTTGGTTCATGCATCTGGTGCTGTAGAGAATAACTTCAAATGACTTCAGAAAATCATCGTCAACAACCATAAAATCTTTATTCCTAACCTACAGCAAACACTGAAATGTATCTTCATGCCTAAAATATCTACTCATGTTTTACAACATTTGAATAATATATGAATACAAAACAATAAGGTAGTGAAATTATGACTCTAGCATCCCCTACAGGTGCGTTTCAGTAGTGTGTGTGTGTATGTGTGTGTGTGTGTGTGTGTGTGTGTGTGTATGTGTATCAATTCAAAAGCCATTTACAGCTGTGCATAATAAATGCACGACTCCTCAGAAATGCTTTTAAGAAGAGTCTGCACAACTAATATGAAATCTCATGATTTAATGAAATATGTAATCTGGCTATCATTTCTTCAATTTATTGATGAAAATCCAATTATTTTCTTACATATATTGTTATTTGGATTATGATGTAGGATTTCAAACACTGTTAAAATGATAGCTAAACACATGAACATTTAATTAATATTAGCGCAGTAAGAATTATAGAGGTAATACTTATAGTGGTGAAAGCATAATTACGTAATTACGCTACAATATTCATGAGAGTGTAATTGCAATAAAGTTTAATATCACAGTACTATTACATTAGTATTCATTCACATGTATTGTTGAAAAATTCATCAAAGTATAATTGTTAATATTTAACATTACTATTATTATGGGTGTATTTATTAGCATGCATTTATAAAAGCATAATGTAGTATTTATCAGCATAATATTACAGTAATATTTGTTAGTATTAATTGCAACAATATTTATGAAAGCATAAACAATATTTAATATCACAATATTATTAGGGAGTATTTATTAGCATTTATTTTCTAAATATTTGCAATATGAATTAACATTTATTAAAATAATATTAGTAAAAGCATAATTAAAATAGTATTTAATTTCACAATATTTGAGTATTTATTAGCATTTATTTCCAAAAAATTATAGAAGCTTAATCAAGGTTGCATTTCATAGAGCATAATAATTAATATTTAATAAATAGTATTATTAGCATTTATTAAAATAATATATTATGAAAAGCATAATTATGGTAGTATTTAATACCACAATAATATTATGTGAATAGTTATTTGCAGTCATTGCTACAATGTTTATAAAAGCATAAATACGGTAGTGTTTATTAGTGTTTACTACAATATTATTATTATTACTATGATAGCATTTATTAGTATTTCTTGACATGACATTGGTGCAAATATATAATTATGATACTGTTTGATTAAACTGTACACAACTTCTCAGAAATACTCTTAAAAACAGTCCAGAAGACCAATATGAAATTACATTCATTCATGATTTAATGGCAATCATTTCTTCAATTAACTGATCAGAAATTGATGAGAAGCCCCCTTTTATATACTGTAATTTGGATTATATGTAGGATTTCAAACTAATTTAGCTAAATTTGATGTTCAAACTGCTCATTTTATACCAATATGAATATTATAGTCACATTTTATTGTTGATGTGAATGTATAAGCATGTTTTAAGTTTAACAGCAACTTGCTGTTTTGAAAAACACAAATACTTGCATGTCTTTCAATTCTACATATTTACAGATAAGAATATGTCAGGAAAAGTAATTTATGCACTGGGGGGAAACATCAATCTGTCAAAGTATGTGACACATCAACCTGTCCATGTGAAACTCTGCTTATAAGCTTATGAAAGTGCTCACATGATCCAGACTTGGGTCTACGCCAGAGCGCACATATCTAACTAATCAATAAAGAAATTTGTTATTTTCATCATCGATTTCCAGTATTTTGTAGCTCTAAGAGATCTACAACCTGGAGAAAACAAATCAATTCCTTCAAATGTTGTTGCCCTCCAATGAGTTCAGATGAATGAAGGGGGAGTGACCTTAATAAGCAGGTTCATTTGGAAATCTAAAAAAAGACTGAAAATATGAGATGCAGATATTTGTTACATGGGTAAATTTAAGGCTTTAAGAACTTTTTAAGACCAAGTAAAAGACAGCTGTATTTCAGCAACACATCAAGTTTAAAAACACAACTTTCTATTGAACACCAATGCTCTTTAATTGATTTAACATAAATAGCTTTATGCCTGAACAGCTTTGCTCAAACACTCAGTGTTTCCCCTGCCATTATATTAGCGGGGCGGCCCACGAAAACACGGATGGGATCGCGGAGTCCATTCATAAAAACAGATTTACTCTATCACTCATTTTTACTCTATAGCACAGAATGCTACGCAATTCGTCGATTTTTGGATGAATAAATCAAAAGTAGGTCTCTCACTTAATTCAAATCGCAATATGGACTAATGTCTGTGAATATTAAAACACAAAAGACAGTTTAGATATGAATCCTGCATGTTCTGTTTGCCTCTGTATGAATGAATGGCGGAGACACGGTTTTGTTTACTACACAAACAGTGAATCACACGTGACGCTCGCTGTGATTTTCGGCCTCTGCGTCTCACTATATGAGATATACGCATGAATTTAATCTCTAGAGCTGCTGTGAGAGTCACTTCATGTGAATTTTACCGTTTCATTTGAGAAAAATAGCATCATATCAAAGTGTATACACACAAAAACTTCCTGGCAACCTGTCAAAATAAAAGTACGGTTTAACATGTAACAGAAATATATAGTCTTATATTACCTTTGTAGAGTATAATGTAGGTGTTTATATTTTCCTATTTCTGGCAAATTTAAATGAAACAATAAAATGCTAAAAATAAATATTACAACAAGATGAACCACCTAATTGTAGAAACAATACTACCATTATTATTACAACTTTTTTAACATACTTTTCACACAATTTTTCTTCCATGTATTAATTTTAACAGTAAACCTCTATTTGTTTGGAAAAAAAATAAAAGGGTTTAATATTAATTTTATTAAAAATAAATAAATGTTTACTGCCTTCATTAATGCCTTCTTGATTATCAGAAAAAATAAAACACAAAAATCTCTGAAAAAATTGACCAGATTGTAGGTCCCTATTGTTCAAAATGTCATTATTAAAGTCATTATTTTTGTTTTCTTTGTGCACAAAACGTATTCTTGTAGCTTCATCAGCTTCAACATTACCATTGAACCACTGATGTCACATGGACTTTTTTATCAATGCCCTTACTACCTTTCTGGACTCTGAACATGGTAGCTGCGTTACAGGGTCAGAAAACTCTCAGATTTCATCAAAAAATATCTTAATTTGTGTTCTAAAGATGAACGAAGGTCTTACGGGATTGGAACAACATGAGTGTGAGTAATTAATGACAGAATTTTCATTTTTGGGTGAACTATCCCTTTTAAAAGAACAAATATCTGCAAATGGGCTCAGAAAAATAAGCAATTCAAAAGGAAAACATTTTCATCCCCCACTGACAAAACCCTATTGCTCTTGTTTCAAAAGAGGGGCTTCGGATGCACTTTACGTGGTGTTTGCATAAAAATGTGTCTTAGCAGTGTGTGGACACAACCACCCTACAATGAGAAAAATCCATTCCCTTTTTTCTTTTCTTTATTCCCAAAAAACCCAAACAGTCTCAATTATCAAGCTGTTTTGATTATCTGAGCAGGCATCCAATGTCCACTTTAAGCATAAACTCAATTGCTCAATTTCTCAGAAAACAAGACTTCAAATCTTCATTTCACATCCCAAGTAATGTATCTTGGTTGCAGAAACCCTGGCATTACTGACATTATTGACATACCCAATTAAATTTTTAGTTCCGTGCCATCATGTGTTGCTACAATCTGATCAACAGATCAAAACTACGCTCCTGAGCTTGATCAGTCGTCCAAAGGAACTGCCTGATTGCTGACAGGAATTTTAAAATTAAAAGATATAATTTAATAAATAAATAAATGAACAAATCAAAAGCAGACCTCATATGCTTCATTTGCTTGGCACTTAAAATAAATCATCAATATTTGAAAATTGGAATTCATTAATATCTGTAGCGAGCTGTTGATAACCACAGCAAATGAAAAGAATTTACATGCTTCTTGAGCCACAAAAAGATGTAATGCTCTGTCTGTAATTATAATCCAGAAATATGACTCTATCATTAGGAAGTGCCCCACTGACTCTTTTTTTGGTTTCTAACAAGCCCACAAAGCTAAAAAAAAAAAAAAAAAAAAAAAAACACACAAAATCTCATAACACATCAGAACTCAGAACTCATTCTTGAATTCATGAACTTCAGCTAATTATATTGTGTTCATTTAGGGGAGAACTAAGCATGCTGAGAAAATAAATTAAAGTGACAAACAACTAGGGATGATAAGGCATAAAAAGAGAAGCTACATGTGCTGACAAAAAAATATGGAGTTAATTAGAAGAACTTAAGACAAAAGAGACAATCTTTCTCTGAGAGACTGCAGACTTTTTTTTAAAGGACGTCGATATACAAACAGGCAACAGGTAACGTGATAAGATTAAACAAACATACTGATAAAAAGACCAGCTATGTTTGGTTATTGTTGAATGATTCCTGCTGAAAAATGTCGAGTAACTTCATCATTCCATCACTCACCAATGGATCATCTGCAGTGAATGGGTGCCGTCAGAAACAGACTCCAAACAGCTGACAAAAACAATACAATAATCTACAAGTAATCCACACCACTCCAGTCCATTAATTAATTAGTGTTGTGAAGTGAAAAGCTGCATGCTCATAAGAAAAAAAAATCTATCATTAAGATATTTTTAACTTGAAATCGACACTTTTGGCCAAAATATGAGTCCATACGCTATAATCCACACACATATTTGTTTAGAGCATATTTGGTCGTTCTCACTTGTAAATGGTGTTTGATCTGTGCATATTTCTCTCCTGATTCAGACAAGATGACTTTTTCACTGGAGAAAGCAATATTATGGATAGAGGACATTAATCTGACAGCACCCATTCACTGCAGAGGATCCATTGGTGAGCATGTGATATAACAGGGATTCTATAGATATGAACAAGTGAAATGTAAGACTTTTTAAGATCTTTTTAATACCACCTTCCACAAAATTTAAGACTTAAACCTGTAATGGAAATATACATTATATTACATGCATATATGTACTATTTAATGTGTTTAATGTAAAAAGAAAACTAAATTTCATCACTGTCATAAATTATATTTATTACTACAATATGCAGTGAACTTTTCATATCAGCAGATAATATGCCACACAAAATATCCCCATAAAAGGACCACACTGGTGGTGTAAACAATTTATTCTAAAGTAATATTTTCAGCGTTTTATCAGCTTTTACATACTTAAATCTTTATATTTTTATTTACCTTTATAAAGGTCTTAATGTTCTAATACCTTTTGAAATGTGTGCATTATCTTTCATGTCAAATTATTACAATTTATCAATATATTCTATAGGCAATAAATGATGTTATGAGATTAAAGTTTTAAATACATTTATGAATACTCAAATAAAAAATGTTGGGGGGGAAATGCATACTTTTAAACATACTAAACTACCAGTAGGTGGCGGTAAGTCACTTAAAGGAGAAGTCCACTTCCAGAACAACAATTTACAAATTATGTACTCACCCCCTTGTCATCCAAGTTGTTCATGTCTTTCTGTCCTCAGTCGTAAAGAAATTAAGTTTTTTGAGGAAAACATTTCAGGATTTTTCTTCATATAGAGGACTTCAATAGTGCCAGAATCGTCCAACACGTTGTAACTTTTTGTTTGTAAACAGTGTTTGACTTACTTGCACTTTCTTAATCTTTGCGCGTTCGCTTTGTAAACACTAAGTCTGTAGTTCCGCCTACGTTCCACGTGACCTTTCGACATGATTCAATAGTACGTAGCATCGTGAACACACATCCCAGAGCCTGTGCTACACGAGCTTTTGTGCTTAAAAGGTATACACATTATTATTTTTCGAAAAAAAATGACCGATCGTTTCGCTAGATAAGACTCTTCTTCGTCGGCTGGGATCGTTTAGAGCCCTTTAATGCTGAATTTAAACTACATTGTGAAAGTTCAAAATCGGAGCACCAATGAAGTCCATTATATGGAGAGAAATCCTAAAATGTTTTCCTCAAAAACAATAATTTCTTTACGACTGAAGACAGAAACACATGAACATCTTGGATGACAAGGGGGTGAGTACATTATTTGTGAACTGTTGTTCTGGAAGTGGACTTCTCCTTTAATGAGCGAGTCATTGAGTCATTTCAACTGATTTGTTCAAAATGATGAATCATTTAGTAGCAAAACACCACCGAGTGTTGCCTGGAGAATGTGCGATACTTCTGCTGTGATCATTGTTTGAAGCTATTTTCGTTGGTGAAATAGAACAAAACAGTAAATATTGTGTCTAAAATGCAAGTACCTCAACAACTACTTGTCTAACTACTTGTTTACTGAACTACAATCAATGTAAAAATTGCAATTATGAGAACATTAAGCAAAATAGCTCCCTTGGTATGTTATATGTCATGTTATAAATAAATGAAATTTTTGAATTGTTACCTCTGTGTATTTCTTCTGAGTTTCTTTGTGTGCGTTATGTGTTACGCTCATTTGTTTTTAAGTTTCTCACAAAGAGACAGGCAGCGGTCAGGTAGCTGTAGCTCAACCTATATTATTATTATTATTATTATTATTATAGGTATATAATATACAGAAAAAAGATAGTTCGACCTGTATTCTGCTACTGAGATCCCGTCTGATAATGACGCAACTACCACCAGGGGGGAGGAAAAAAAAAAAAAAAACTTTGGTCTGTCCAATAATTGTAAACAGTCATTAGGTCTGTCAGACTGAAGATATTTTAACGGTAATGTGACCAAAAATATTTAAGACCCATCGAATCTGAATTTAAGACAATTTAAGACTTTTTAAGGCTTTTTATTAGAAAAACATTATTTAAGACACTTAAAGACTTTAAGGACCCACAGACACCCTGTTATAACAACTCACATTTTTTGATCTGACGCAGAAACAAACTCATCTACATCTTGGCTGGTCTTTTCAGCAAATTTTCATTTGTGGGAGTTTGTGGGAATTTTTAAGTCCAGTTTGATTGGCAGTTCTTTAATTATGTTGGATGATTAATCAAAATGTAATCACATCTGAAGTGTTTATTTAATGAAAAATGTGAAGCTTTTCTATTGAAAATCATAGTGGGCTTAATTGGAACATGTTCCTTACAAGGCCACTCCAGACTTTTAATTAAATAAAGCAATTTAATTTTGTCACTTTCTGACAAAACATACCAGGAGTGTTTACTCTTCACTTTAATACACACTTTAGTGAAAGACTGTTCAAATACCTAAGAAAACATGTAGAGCTATGATTCAGATGATCTTAATAAGGTCACTTTCAAAATTAATTAAATGACAAAAAGTGCCCCAAAAAAAACCTGATGGATTTCTCTCGTTCGCTCGACTACAAATCACACTGATCCAGATTCCAGTGTTATCATATAAATCAAAAACAATATTTCTTTATTAGAAAGTACATGTGTCTGCAACTCCTAACCAGGTTAGGAGAAATAAGTCTTGACACAAACTTATTTTGAACTGGAAGAAGAGCAAAATTGTGAAGTTTTGCTGACTTTAAGGTCAATACAGGTCAAAGGTGAAAGTTCAAGATCTCACCTTGTTGTCGCTGATCTGTTTGGTGAGCGGCTCTCGGTTCATCTGCAGCAGGTTGTGCAGACGCATCTCGTTTTGACCAATCAGAGCCTTCACCTTGCGCCTCTGCTCCTCCCATTGGTCGCTGTGGCCAATCATGCAGTCGAGCTGCAGAAGCCGCGCCTCCACGCCGTTCTGTGTGCTGTCCCATTGGCTGCGGACCTTCTCCACTGACACACAGCAGAAAGCAGAGAGGAATGAGTCTCACTATCTCACACAACAGATGCCGTACACACGCTGCTTCATTAATACACGCCTTCGCATAAAACCGTCTGACGTGTTATTCATCAGAACCACTGTTTGTTTACTTGTTTTCCTTTATTTATAACAATCGGCAATTTGTCAAAGCCTTCCGTACTTCCTGACCAAAACAGAAAGAAAAACTACTACTTTTAAAAACTAATTATTAAATACACTGAATAATGGATATAACATCTAAAGTGGCATAAAGTTGTAAATTAGGATTACATGTAAGACTAATATAACAATTAAAATGATTAAGAACCATATGAAAGACTAACATCGTGTCTACACTGAACGTGAGTGGCGCTACAAAAGACAATAGAACCCATATTAATCAGTGATGCTGTCTACACTGGATGTGTGATGCGACAACAAATCCCCGACAGTAAACTGATGCCTCTTTTATTTATGATGTACACATAATTACTCACTCTCGTGTCGTTCCAAACCTGTAAGCCCTTTATTCATCTTCAGAACACAAATTACAATATTTTTGATGAAATCCAATACTTTTTACACACAGAAAAGTTTTTTCGTAGCTCCATATGCTTGACCATTTTATCGATGCACTTGCTACCTTTCTGGGCCTTGAACATTTCAATTGAAGGGTCAGAAAGCTCACAGATTTCATCAAAAATATCTTAAAGGTCTCACGAGTTTGGAACAACATGAGGTGAGTATTTAATGAAAGAATTTTCATTTTTGGATGAACTATCCCTTGAATAATAAAAGATTAAGACAAAGGTTAGTACTGAAAGCAAGATTCAAGGCTGAGATGAAGACAAACGTTAACATCAGACAAATCAAATGAGGATGATGATGAATATATACTCACGTTTCTCAGAGATGGAGGTGCGCACGTCAAGATTGGAGGTTTTGTTTTTAATGTTTTGAGCCAGAGTGATGATGTCCTCCAGCTGTGGATGTCTCTGCTCCAGATCACCTTTAGTCACCTACAAACAACCACAACACACACCTTTAAAAAAATAAAAATAAAAAATCACCAGGGTTTAACAGCCCAGATGCTGTCTGGCAGGGCTCTGAATAATAATTCTGTGTAGACATAAACACAGCCATAAATCACTGTTTTTATTTTCAACTTAAGGACAAAGCTACTAGCTATTTGCCACACTATCAAGCCAAACATCTTCAAACATCAGACAAACACCCCGTAAGGTCCAATTCTGCCATCTGACCTGCAGGCGGCCGATGGTGGTGTGGATCTCCTCTTTGTCTCCCACTGTGACGATGTTAGATTTGAGCATCTGGTGGATGAGGAGCAGCCAGTCCGCCAACTCAGTGGCCGTCTGGTTGAGATCGCTCGGTCCCACCAGATCCGGGCTGGGACGGCGATCCTCGCTCATCAGACTGACCATGTGAACCGCAGACGGCACGCTCGCTGAGACGCACAAACACACAACCCACAGTAAACACTCAATTACATGTGGAAGAGTGGTGTGAGTGTCCATTTCACCTGTCTGCACTGCACTCACCTGTGAATTGCTGCTGAGTAACTTGTTGAGCCCACGGAAACAGAGGCTGCTGTGGCGTCTCCTTCAACCTGCCGTCCAGAGCTTTCCAATCTGCAGCCAGCTGTTCGATTTTACTCTACACAAACACACATACATCTTAATTCACATCTTTGCAAACAAAACCACAGCAAGAACTGAGTAAGTGCTCGGCAACAATTTGTATACTTCCAGAATATTAAAATAATTCACCGTTGATGGAAAAGTACACGCTTTTCAGTGTGTTTTGAGACCTCATTCTAAAACTGTACATAATGTTACCGTCTGTTCACACCCACATAAATATCTGGTGCAAATATTTGATGCGTTAAACATTTTCATTTGAACACTAATGCAAACATTTGCATTGCCATTTGCATTTTACAGATAACTGTAATCACTTCTCAATTACACTTTGAAGAAAGCTGGCAAACTAGTAAGATTTGCGTTTTTTGATCACATGCCTAGAACTGCTTTAAACTGCTTTAAAACTGTAAAAATTATTTGTTAAGGCTCATGGGTATTTTGCTAAGCGACAATGAATAACAGAAGTGAATCTGTACTCTTGATTCGGTGTTGTTTGAACATCACAAATACAAATATCTGAAAAGTAATTACTGCTACAGAAAATAGTGTAAATTTGACCACACAATGTTTATTATGCATTGCACGAATTGACAATTTGCATACGAAAAACATCTGTGTTTGTGTAAGCTACAGTTATTACTGTTAAACTAAAAATGATCAAAAAACAATTGTAGTTGAAATAAATAATTTTGATTTCAGCTAGTTTCCAAAGGAACATGTAGTAAAATACCGAAACTAAATAATAAAAACGTATTAAAAAAAACTTTATAAGAACTACAAAGACAAACTACACAGAAAACAGTTTATTTTTAAAAAATAAAAACAAATTTACTTAATCTAAATTTAAACGTTACCAGTCAAAAGTTTTTGAACAGAAAGATTTTTAATGTTTTTTAAGAAGTCTCTTCTGCTCACCAAGCCTGCATTTATTTCATCCAAAGTACAGGAAAAGCCGTAATATTGTGAAATAATTTTACCATTTCAGATAACTGCTTTCTATTTGAATACATGTTAAAATGTTATTTATTCCTGTGAGCAAAGCAAATTTTTCAGCATCATTACTTCAGTCTTCAGTGTCACATGAGCAGCAAATCATAATCTTAGAATGATCATGTGACTGATGCTAAAAAATCAGCTTTGAAATCACAGGAATTACATTTTAAAATATATTCAAATATATTATATTTATATTCAAATTAATTATTTTTACAAAATAATTGTACTGTTTTTGTACAAAATTGTACTGTTTTTGCTCTACTTTGAATCAAATAAACACAAGCTTTAATTTTAGAATTTTAGATTTTCTACTAAAAGTGGGTGACACAAACCTTTTCCTGTGGTAAAAGTAGCTGTTTCCTCTGGAGCTCGATAGAGTAAGACAACAGCTCCTCCAGCTCTCGCTTCTGTTCTCGCATTGACATTTCCAAAACCTACACAAATATAGCGCAGTCAGATCTCAGAGTCACATTTTTGTCAGCCAAAACCATTTTAACGTGAAATATTTACATGAATTATCTCTGAGGAAGTTACAATGTCAGTAACTTCACAGCGCATTCACATATTTACAGTTCGTTGTCACTTCATGGTCACATATGCATTCAGGTAAACAAATGAAATTTCTATTTTCAGTGTTCAAAATAATAGCTTTTTACCATATCACAAACCTACTGAACTTCTTACTTTAAGCCCAATTTGAGAAACCCTGATTTAATGTATGGTTTAATGCACTTCTGTGCTTTCTCCCTCTTTGTTTTTTTTTTTTTTTGTTGTTTTTTTTTATATCAATATAGTATGTTCAATAGTAAGTTTAAAACAAGTTAGATCACCTAAACAAAGTCACCTAAAAATTAGTCAGAATTACAGTTGCAAAATGGTGGAAAATTTCCAGTAAATTTCAGAAACTTTACGGGATTTTTTGGAATCTTCTGGGATTTTTGGTAAGATTCCGGAAAATTACCAGAAATTTTCCACCCCTTTGCAACCCTAAAATAAGTAACCTACATTGTTACCAACTACAGTTTTCATCATGTAATTTGCAATCAGTAATGGATTACAATTTGTAAGTAATCTACCCAGATCTGCTAACAGACAAGCACAAATTAATATCAGGGCTCAACACTAAGGATTTTTTCTACTGACCCGGTCGGGCCAGTGGTTCAAATTTTTACTTGCCTGGATAAAATTGCCCTACCACAAAAAAATTAAATAGTTGCTGTTATCATTGTTTTTGACTCATGTTATCTTTTATTTTAATAAATAAGCTTATATGACACCAAAAGTTTCCATTCCAAATAAAATTGTACAATTTTCGATTCCAATTTCCATACCACACCTAAACCTAGTAGCCTAACTAAAGTTCAAATATTATTTGTTTGTTCAAAAATTATTTTATTATTAATATTTTATTACAAATATAAAGATGCTTTAGGGAAAAACAGCAGACAGACTGAAAGAACGCAAACTCAGTCTGTGTCAGCAGGTGGCGCTTTTGGAATAAGAGTGATCTTATGTTTCTATGGTTACCGCTGTAAACAAAGCAGCACCTTGCTTATGAACGCTACTTTAAATACGTCATACATGGGCAAATGAAAAGAAAACGCCATGTGAACTTTTCCTAAAACAGTCAGTTCCCCTCAGAGATACATTCACATAAACCACAGTTTCAATATTTAGGATAATATTTCCAATATTTCGAGCATTGTGAACTGTGATCTTGCTCTACCTGCTACAGTATTTCTTCCTCTTTGTGTTCGTCTTCAGTGACTGTTTAAAGAGTTTATAATATTTTCACACACACGACATTTTGAAAAAAGATTGCATGCAGTTCGTGTGCAAGCCCGTAACAGAGATCGGTTGAAATATGTCCGGTAAATCGGTGCATCTGTACTCCACTGTATAAATTAAGTATGGATTGATCATTGTTAAAGCTACAAAGCTAATGGACCCTTTTCACAAGCCTGTGATGACGCGTTTCAACGGTCATCATCATCATAAATCATTTAAAGTTTTTTATATTTTTATTTTATACTTTGTATTATATCACCTTTTAATCAAGTTACAAAAAAAAAAAAATAGTTAACGCTATGCGAGGGTGTTTTTAATGCCGCGTCTATGGGAGGGACGGTAAATTTGACATTGTTCTCTCTTCTGACTGCCGATATCAGTCTCTCTCAATTTTTTTCCTTTGAGTGAAAGTCGTGAAAACACTGTCGTGTAGTTTTTCTTTTGATATTTGAGCAAATGGGAATGCCAAAAATATATTTGTGGTACCGTCCCATTCACTCCTCTCAGATTTTACCCAACTATGACGACTTCCGCTATGAGAAACCCGGAAATGTGAGAAAGGTCCATTGTCAAGATGAGTAATTTGACATACAGGAGTGTTGATTGTGAATGTCTGACCTGTCTCTCAGTGGGTGTGACGTCGCTCAGAGACTGGCTGCTGATGTAAACCCAGTCGCCCAGTCTGTTCATGCGCTCCTGGAACTGGCCGTAAGACGCCAACCTCCTGTCGTCCTGGACCGGTGTGTGCGTCTGCAGACGACCCTCCACCTCACGCACCTTATCCAGCAGCTCACGACTCACCTTTAAACACACACACACGTTTACACATGAAAACATGTCATTCACATGAAGCAGTAGTGACAGAGCGCCATATGAGCCTGGCAGATTAATCAGCATATATATAGCATTAGCCGACAACTGCTCCCGCTTTGTCAATTACCAAAAGTGTGTCAGCTCCAGAATTACAATATATTTTCAGTGAAAATAGTGTGAAATGTAATTGCGGAGGGTTAATGTATTTCTGTAGGTCAAAACCCAGAAATGCGCTGCATATTAGCACTTCTGCTTCTATTGTCATTACATCAATAAGTTTTTTGAATGGCTTTTTGGTTGAATGACTGAAAGGGTTGCCGTGGCGAACACAAGCCCAAAATATTTTCACGCTTTATGACATAAACAAGCGGCTCATTCTAAATATAAAAATCCTGGCTTTTTGTTGTGGGAAACAGGGTGATGCTACTTTCAGGTTGGCCTATAAAAATATGTGAGCAGCACTGTAGCGCTCTATTGTCTGTGTCTCATTTGGGATCATTAAATTGTACCAAAAAGACAGCCGTGCAGATGTGAAAACATGAGGGCGACATACAAAAAAAGATCAAAGTAGAAGGATGGAAAGAGAGATTTTTTTGTGATTGTGTGTTATTGAGTTGGTTTCGTACTTTACTCCAGCTGATGTTTATCTGCCTTATTTTATTCGCATGAATGTCTCTGTCCTGAGGAGTCAGACTGGAGTTTGACAAGATCTGAGAGCCTGTTTTATTCAGCCATGACAGAGTCTCATTCTGACCATCCATCTCCTCCGTCAAGGCCTGAAAGAGAGAGAGAGAGAAGCATTAAAGCAGACATTCTGAGGCATTAGCAGCTGTTTTGGGGAGTAATCAATTAAAATGAATTATAATTAAACTAACTTTTCTTCCCCTCTTTTTTTGGCTTCTAAATTAGGAACATTTTAGTGTTTATAGTTGTATTTAAAGTAAATTTACACTAACATTCATAAGTCTGGGGTCCTTTTTTTTTTGGAGATTGTATTGTAAAATTGTAATATTTTGATAACTATTAACAATATTTTGAGAACATGCCAAGAAGTCAAAATACTACAAGAATAAAGTAAAAATATTTCAGGAATCAAGTAAAAATATTTCGAAAATAAGGCTGAAATGTTTTGAGAACAAAATCAAAATATTATGAGAATAAAGTCAAAATATTTCAAGAATAAAGTCAAAATATTTTTAAAATAAAGTCAAAATATTTCAATAATAAAGTCAAAATATTACGAGAATAAACAAAAAAATTACAAGAATAAAGTTGAAATATTCTGATATTTTTATTTCAAAGAAATTCTGCTCTTTTGAACTTCAAAAGCATTAAGATGTAATAAGATATTAAAAATGTTCGAGCATCATATCAGCATATTAAAATTAATTAACTTCTCAGTGGGAAAAGTGTGTGTTTGAATTTTTCACTAATGCCTGCTTAAAATAAAATAAAATAAAATAAAATAAAATAAAATAAAATAAAATAAAATAAAATAAAATAAAATAAAATAAAATAAAATAAAATAAAATAAAATAAAATAAAATAAAATAAAATAAAATAAAATAAAATCTAAAATACATTCAGGTGATACATTTTTAAACAAATCAGTTAAACACACCACCACAAAATTAAATTAAATTAAATTATAAAAAGTGTAAATTGGTCAAATACAAATACAAATACAGTTTCCTCTGTCTTGTTTAAGTGTAAATCGTAAATATTTAACCATAAGCCCATTTAAAACATAAATAAATAAAAAAAAAATAAAATCAAGCACAAAAAGCACTTAAAGTAGCATTTAAAGTAGCATTAAAATAAATTTAACAATGCAAAATTATAGAAAACATATTGAAAAAAATAAATAATAGTAATAATAATAAAAATAATAGAACAATACAAAATAATGACTATGTATTTTACAAAAAAAAAAGTCTTTTTGAATAGAATAATAGAATGTAGTAAGTTAATGATGCAGGTGAGTGAGTGAGTGAGTGAGTGAATGAGTGATATAGGTATACTCTACGTTATAGGGACAAAATGTCCCCACAAATATGCCAATATCCAAAATCCTTGTTGGGACATTTTTTGGTCCCCATGAGAAAACAAGCATGTGGATCATATTGAAATAAATGTTTTGAAAAATTGCCTGTAAAATGCCTGTAGTTTGTAAATACAGTTTGTACAGTATGAAAAACATTTTGTCTATGGAGAATCTTGGTTAAACATGAAAACTCAACGTGTGCGTGTGTGTGTGTGTGTGTGTGTGTGTGTGCTCATGTCGAACCTTGAGCTCTCTGAGGCTCTTGTCGGTGGCTGAAACTGGCAGCGTCGCCACGGCAACCTCTGTGTGCTCCAACCACTGAGCCAGATCAGCGGTTCTCTGAATGACATCCATCACGGTCGGATCCTCACCCATCAACCTGCGCAAACAGCATTTAGCACAAACATACACACACTGATCTGTGAGTTTGTGCGCGGGTGTTGTGGTCAGGCTCACCTGCGCTGGCGCTCAGACACTTGTCTCTGGACGTGTGTCCAGCGGCGTCTCAGAGCGTCCAGTTTCTCCTGCAGCAGAGCGGCGTCGGGTGACGACACCTGACCGATGATGTGCTCTCCAGACCGGCTCAAAACCGCCACCACAGACTGATGAGAGGCCAAGCCGTCCTCCAGATCCTACTCACACACAGAGAGACATAAAGACTCTGGGTTAATGGACGGTTGACCTGTCAGTGTGTCCAACTGATAAACAGGAAGTTACCACTTCACTAGCGCCTGACCTTAATTTGTATTTGAGGACAATTTCATTCAACTCTCCATCTTTCAGCACTTTCAGAACAAGAAAGACACACACACCTATTCTCCAAAGCTCTCTCAGACTGTTAAACACACTTAAGCACGCACGAGTCTAATGAACGAATGTCCTTGTTTGAGTTTTCAGTGTGTTAATTGCAGTGGAAGAGGCTGCCGTGACTCTTCAAAACATTCGTTTCACACATCTGCCTAACAAACACTGACGGTTTATTTTGCTTGTATACTAGAAATCATTTTTCTTTCATACGTTTAATTGTGGGTTATAAGTGCTTATTGACTTAATTATCATATAATTATTACACAATTATCAATTAGCATCTCACAGAACGATCAGTGATCTCAATTAACAGTCATGATTAATGATTACCTCCCTCTATAATTATGTTCCGTGATGTTTTTCTTGCATTTTCTGTTTACGTTCAGAGTATGACATTTTGTTGGCATTTGCATTGACATTAATGCATGTGGAAAATGTTTTTATTTGCCCTGACTGAAATGTATTCCAGCTATGGATTTCACGGGAACTGAAACCATGAACATGTACCTGTCAATTCACTGATAATATAAATATAAAATTCATAAAATATATTAAAGGAATTTATATATAATGTGTTTATAATATATATATATATATATATTATAAACACATAAAAATATATATAAATTTTTTTTTTTTTTCCTTCTTCTTCAGGGAAATACTGTTATTAAGGGTTATTAAGGGTTTTTTTGCTCATCAAGACTATATTTATATGTGTGTGTATATTTATTTGTATTTAAAATTATATATTTATATATATTTTTTTAGGGAAATTTTTAGATTTTTTTTTTATTTTTATTTTTTTATTTTTTGTTTTTAAATACAACTACACATCTTTACAGTCAGTTTTGATCAATTTAATTAATGAAAAAAAACTTTAAAAATCTAAAAAATTGAGATTCAAGTTCAAAATGTGATTTTGAAATATGATTTTTTAAAATTATTTTATTTCAGGGAAATATGGTTTTTTTTTTTGTTTGTTTGTTTTTGTTTTTTGTTTTTTGTTTTTTGTTTTTGAAAAGTCTTTTTTGCTCACCAAGACTATATTTATGTAAACTAACTAACTAACTAAATAAATAAATAAAATGATATATATATGTGTGTGTGTGTGTGTGTGTGTGTGTGTATGTATATGTGTTTAATTTAATTTGTCCTTGTTGGAAAAAAAAAAAAAATACAAAAAAAATACTCACCCAAAAAATAAATGTATGTAATTTTATGTACATATTTATCATGAATATTCATGTTTGTTTGTTTGTTTTTTTTTTTGTTTTTTTTTTAAACATTTCAAGTTTATATAAACGTTGTCCAACTATTCAATTTTTAAAGCTTTACACTTTACACATCGGTAACACTTCACAATAAGGTTAATCAGTTAACATTAGTTAACTACAGTAGTCAACATGAACTAAGAATGAACAATACTTCTACAGCATTTAATAATCTTAGTTACTGTTAGTTAATCTCAATTAATGTTGTTTCAGCATTATTAAAAACTAAAGTTGTGTTTGTTAACATTAGCAAAAAGCACTGTGAACTAACGTGAACTAACAATGAACAACTGTTTTTTTGCTAACTTTAACAAAGATGACTAAGTATTGTATTAAATGTAGTGTTTAGTGTTTGCTCATGTTAGTTAATACATTAATGTTAACAAATGACACCTTAGTGTAAAGTGTTACCAAAACGTTTAATGCAAAATGCTTTCATCTTCTCAATTCACTCATCGCTGGGATTTGAACCTACAACCTGTCAGTTAGCAGATCTTTAACCAATATGGAGCAGGTCATAACAGAATGCATCTGTGACCTTTGACCTTGCGTCTGACCTGTTGCTGTGCACGAGCGCGGTCCAGGTCCAGTTCTCCATCTGGTCCGATCCCGTCAGCCAGGATCTGTTCAGTGTCGCTCAGCCACTGTGAGACATCGTTCATATCGCAGTGAAACTGCCTCCACTCCTCCACAGCTCGATCAAAACACCTGCACACACATCAGAAGAGAAAACACGCTCATCTAAGCGATGATATCCTCACATTACAAGCATTTCTTCAATTAAACACAAAAGCACTGTTTCTGAAATCATTCATCTCATTCTCAGGCAAGTGTGGCATGTTTGCACAAGAGATGTATTGATATCACTCACCAGTAAATCTATCAGACAGACTGTGCCCTCAAGCACTCTGTATCAGCATCATAAATTCATTTCACTGAGAGTACGAACACAAACGGCTGGTCGGGCTGACGCTACATTCATTAGAAATCTCAATGATTCACTCACAGAGACCACAGCCCTATCTGACAGATCACTATCATGCATGAGCTAAAACCACAGTTGAAAGTATTCTCATGTTTCCCGTGAGCACTGAGATGCAGCGAGAAAAATAAGTACTGAACACGTCACCATTTTTCCAGGTAAATATATTTCTAAAGGTGCTGTTGACATGAAATTTTCACCAGATGTCGATAACAACCCAAGCAATCCATACATAAAACAAAACAAATAATTTCAGAAACTAAGTTATGTGTAATAAAATGGAATGACACAGGGAAAAAGTATTGAACTATTAAAATTGATTTAATACTCAAAAAGCCTTTGTTGGTAATGACAGCTTCAAGACGCCTCCTGTATAAAGAAACTCGTCACATGCATTGCTCAGGTGTGATTTTGGCCCATTCTTCCACAGAGTCTTCAAATCTTGAAGGTTCTGTGGGCCTCTTCTACGAACTCTGATGTTTAGTTCTTATTTTCTGTTGGATTCAAGTCAGGTGATTGGCTGGGCCATTCTAGCCGCTTTGTTTTCTTTTTCTGAAACCAACTGAGAGTTTCCTCGGCTGTGTTTGGGATCACTGTCTTGCCGAAATGTCCACCCTTGTTTCATCTTCAACATCCTGGTACTGTAGGTGTTGGGACTGAACCAGCTAATATTAATTTCCACTGACAAGGGGCAGGATCGCTTTCTAATGACTGGTGTCTTGGCTTTCCATGCCTTTTTGTACCTCCCTACATTTAATACTTATTCAGGGTAAATTTAAGACTTTAAGACCTTTTTTAAGACTAAAGAAAATGTAAGAAAAGGAAAAAAAAATAAAAATAAAAAAAAAAATAAATAAATAAATAAATAAATAAATAAATAAATAATTTCAGATATATATATATATATATATATATATATATATATATATATATATATATATATATATATATATATATATATATATATATATATAATTGTTTTTCCTTATATATATATATATATATATATATATATATATATATATATAAGGAAAAACAATACAACATGTTCTCTAAGTACTTTCAAATTAGTAGCAATTCATCATCTAGCAAATGTTTGTTTTTAGTTCACTTCAGTTTTCACTCTTTTCCTCGCTTTCCTTTGGTAAAAGCGCCGTGCACATTTTACTTTCACTTTCAAATTAGCAGCAATTTGGCGTCAAGCATTTGTTTGTTTTTAGTTTGTTTGAGTTTTCCCTCTTTTCTTCACTTTCCTTTGGTATTAAGTAGCTTGTAAAAGCATTGTGTGCATTATACTTTCACTTTTAAATTAGCGGCATTAACGTAACATGACAAACTTTTATTAACAAACAAATAAGAAAGCTAAGCTTGGAAGCACAACATAATATATGAAAGCTCCACTATCACCTTAGATAACAGGCTTTTCAAAATTCTGAATATTTTTAAAACAGGCACTGTTGTTCGGCAAACTGCATTAAGCAGCCACATTCAGTTTTAATTGTATTGTCTGTTCTTGAACTCAACTAAATGATTTTTATTACTATAAAAAAATGACAAGTTCTTCTTCGGATGACTGACAAATACCGCCATCTACCGCGTATTGTTTAATGAATATTGAGCGACCTAAGCCATGTAGCACAGAAACGTGAGGAAACAATCCCTCACAAAAATTAATGCCATGATCATAGGAATTTAAGACTTGCTGCTCTGATTTAAGACCTTTTCAAGGTCTTAATTCACGGAAAAGCGATTTAAGACTTAAGACCCGCAGAAACCCTGTTATTTTACCCTCTATAACCAGTGTGCCAGTGTTGTATCTGTTAACTAAAACTGATTTCATTCACTGAAATAAAGCTGAAATAAAATACAAATATTAGATGTAAAACCAAATTTAAGTTGAAGTACTAATATTCTGAAACTAAAACTGAAATACAAATTGAATCCAAATAGAAATGTATAAAATAAGCACAAACTAAATTTAAAAGTAAAATTAAAATAAAAACTGAAATTGAAAAATAAAAACAAATTAGAAAAAATCATAAATACCATAATAGGCTGATTACATAAAGAATTAACTAAAACCTGGTCTTCTCAAATTACTAAACCAGTAAGAACCTACTGATTTGAATTAACCCAGTTAACTAACAACCACCTTTATTGGAAATGCTATTCTAACTGACTAACTTCACTGGTGATCAGTTGTTAATCTAGGACACCAGGCATTTCAGCATAACTCAGCCAGGATCATTTTTTTTGGAAATGTATCTTGGTCTTTTCAGTGGAGAATGCTGGCTCTTCCTCACGTCAGCGGGTGTCTATAAAACTGGCCGAGTAACTGGGTCACATTTCTGTTTAACGGTGTGGAAAGCAGGAGGATTTTACTTCAACTTCCTGTGTAACTGACTTCTGACAGAGATGAAATCCTGCTCACCTTGGAGAAGAACCTTTCTCTTAAATTATTAACTCTGAGTTTTGAAGTTTTGAATCTCAAGAAAACAGTTAAGGTCACATTTCAACCCAAAGATCGAAGGAAATACATGAGGAGTTATATTTTGCATTAAGAAAATGAAGCCTATTTAGGCCTGTTTTTGTATTATGGCATTACATTCATTGCAATCATTCACATTGTCCAGTAAATACTTTTTCAAGTTACTGTAGACTTTTTTTTGCAGCAATGCTGTGATGTGCCATTTCATTTTGTAATCTTGAACTTATTTCAGTTAGTTGCCAACACTTCTAATTATTGCTATGTGACCCTGGACCACAAACCCAGTCATGCGTGTAATTTTTTTTTTCTAAATTGAGATTTATAAATCATCTGAAAGCTGAATAAAAAAGCTTGGCTGAGATACAACTATTCGAATATCTGGAATCTGAGGTTGCAAAAAAAAAAAAAATCAAAATATTAAGAAGATCCCCTTTAAAGTTGTCCAAATTAAGTTCTTAGCAATGCATATTACTAATCAAAAATTAAGTTCTGATATATTTACAGTAGAAAATTTACAAAGTATCTTCACGGAACATGAACATTTTGGCATAAAAATAATAAAAATAATTGTGAAGGCATCATCATTATACTTAAAAGCAATACCTGAGCCAACTACTTTAATCTAATTAGCATTGATGGGATTATTTATCTTTTTAATTTTGCTTGAAAATGTCTAATAAAGTGTGATGTTTCTTTAAATCAGATGCACTTTGCACCAGAATTAATGAAAGCTTCAGTAGTGAGATATTGGTATTGGTTTCTCTCTCATCCTCATGCATTTATAATATGCAGAGACTTGACACAGTTCTCTATGGACCAATCATCAGCACATATTCCTAGTCTCAGAGCCGTAGCCTCAGTAGATATTGAGTGGGCATATCCTCCCTCCCTCCAACTAAATTCAGATTAGGCGTTGACTGTTATGGGTTTTTAAATTATTACATTTGCCGCCCCCAATCCTGAATGCATGGGTACATCCTTCCCCAGGCTCCTCCATTAGCATGTTACGAATGGGCAAAATAACATTAGAGAATCTACCTCCGATAAGGAGAAAATGAGGAAATACAAGCTGGAAAGAAAACTTTTCCAAACCCACCGCAACCAACGCTCACACACATCCAACAGAAAAAGCTCTACAATTAAAAAGAAGTATCATGAAGAATGAATAATGACCTCCTTCATTACTAGAGATATAATAGAGTTCAAAAGTATTCATGTAATAACTACTATCACGTCCAGCAAATTAAAATATAAACCTTTTTTTCAAGTTTACTCTGCGATTGAAGGCCATAATGGGGAGTCACAGAAAGACTAGCATAGACCGGGAATTAGGGGAAAATGCAGTGTCATTCCAGACTCACCCTTTCCTCTGGCTATACATGCGGTTGACTCTGTCCCACTCTGAGTTCAGCTGTGTCAGGGCGTCAGATATCTGTGCCATTTCCTGTCTGGAAGCTTCCAGAATCACATCAGGCTGGCGCTCATTAATCACTTCGACCTGCTCACCCACCCGCTCCAAACTCTCCTTTATATTCTAGAAACAGAGACACAGAGAAGTTAATACTGACTGCTAGTGAGTAGGAAGTTTTATGTCCAACAGTGTAGATTGTAGCTTGGCAAGCTAGTTTCAAAAGGAGTTCCCCAATGCTTGTATTAGTATACTGATATCTGGCCTTTTTGAACCCTGTCATGAAGGAAACAGTTGTGTCTAAGCATATTACTGTGTGTCTGACCCTGAGCATGTCCTCTTGGCTGGAGAAATCCTCAAACAGTCCTCCGCTGAGCTCTGAGGAGTTCAGGAGCAGCTCGTTGTCGGCCATAGCCAGCAAAACCTTATTAATGTCCAGCAGATAGTCAGTCGGGGAGACAGATGCACCACTCTCATCCTGAGGAGAAAGGGATGACTCTGATCTCTGCGGAGGAGAAGACAATGGTTCGAGCACAACCGCCTGAGCTCTGATGATATGAAGTTCCTGCAGAGAAAGAGAGAGAGAATATACTTAATATAAGCATTTGGCGTGAGACACACATTTAGCATTTGCTTAACATTTTATTTGCAAATCGGCTGTCAATTTGCTCTCAATTAGCTGTCACACTGATGTAATACAGCTATAAAAACAAGTTGTTAAAAGCTGCGGCCATAAACAGATGTGGCATAGCCATAACAGAGTCTCAAACATTTCTGTAACATAGCCGTAACAGTTAAAACATAGCTGTAACCGTATCTGTAAAATATCCATAACACAACTGCAAACGTAACCACCATTAATGTAACACAGCTGTTACAAAGCCTTAATATAGCCATATGTTGTAACAGCCTTAACAAAACCAAACAGCCACAGCATAACCGTAAAGCCATAATAGCAAAAAACAATGGTGTAACAAAGTCGTAACAGCTATAAATATCACTGAAACATAGCTGTAAAGGTAACTTTAACATAGTCATAACACAGCCATAAACATAGCAATGATAATTAATTATTGCTTAATGAATTTGATTAAATTAGCTATAAACGTTGATAGCTTTGTGGTTAGTGCGCCGACATGGAGCACAACTGTGCTCACGGCGACCCGAGTTCGATTCCCATCTCGAGGTCCTTTGCCGATCCCACCCCACTCTCTCCACCCAATACTTTCCTGTCCGCTCTCTACTGTCCTAATATTAAAAAAAGGCATCACAATTAGCCATAAGCCAACTGCAAACATAACCATCATTAATGTAGCAAAGCTATAGACACAGTAGTAACAAAGCCTTCTTATAGCCATAAACAATGCTGTAACACAGCCTTAACAAAACCAATAATCACAGCTGTAAAAATAGCCACAGCATAACTGTAAAGCCATAATAGCAAAAACAATGGTGTAACAAAGTCGTAACAGCTGTAAATACTATTGTAACAGAGCTGTATCACAGCCAAAACATAGCTTTAGCACAGCTGTAAACAATTTCAACATTGCTATAACACAGCTGTAAACACAGTCCATAACATCTCCAGTAACACATTCAACCTCATCAGCTGTAACAACTGTTGTAACATAGCCATAACACAGTCAAAACAGTTTTAACACAGCTGTAAACGTAGCTGTAAAATAGCCATAAAGCAACCATAAATATAGACAATCATTGCTGTAACAACTTTAAACACAGCTGGAACAAAGCCATAATACAGCTGTAAACAATGTTGTAACATAGGCTATGTAACACAGCCAAAAATAAGATAGCTGTAACATTGCCACAACAGCCATAAACTATGCAACAAAACATAAATGGTGTTGTAACTGTGTCTGTAAATTAGCCATAAACCAACTGCAAACATAACCATCATTAATGTAACAAAGCTATAAACACGGTAGTAACAAAGCCTTATCATAGCCATAAACAATGCTGTAACACAGCCTTAACAAAACCAATAATCAGAGCTGTAAAAATAGCTATAGCATAACCATAAAACCGTAATTGCAAAAAACAAAGGTGTAACAAAGTCATAACAGCTTTAAATACTATTGTAACAGTTGTAACACATCCAAAACATAGCTTTAGCACAGCTGTAAACATAACTTCAACATAGCTATAACAGCTGTAAACACAGCCCATAACAACTCATGTAACACATTCAGCCTCACCAACTGTTGTAACACGACCATAACACAGTCAAAACTGTTTTAACACAGCTGTAAACGTAGCCGTAAAATAGCCATAACACAACTGTAAAAATACACAATCATTGCTGCAACAGCTGTAAACACAGCTGGAACAAAGCCATAATACAGCTGTAAACAATGTTGTAACATAGGCTATGTAACACAGCTGTAAATGTAGCTGTAAAAAGCCATAAGATAGCTGTAACCCTGCCATAATAGCCATAAACTATCCAACAAAGCTGAAATGCTGTTGTAACAAATGCAATTGCATTAACACAGCTGTAAACATAAAGCCATAGTAATTCCTGTAACACAACAATAAACAGTTGTAAAAAAGTTGTAACCACTATAAACACTGTTATAGGTCATAATGCAGCTAAAACACAACTTTAACACATTTGTAAATATAACTGTAAAATAGCCATAAAACAACCGTAAACTCAGCAACAACTATTGTTTTAAGTGCCATAAACACAGTCGTAACAAAACTTTAACGCAGACATAAACAATGTTGAGATAAAGCCTTAACATAGGCAAAACATGGCTTTAATAATAATATAATAATAACAGCTGTAAATATCCATAACAGCCATAAACAAAGTGTAAACACTGTTGTAACAGCCATAGCAAGTCAAAATGTGACTATAAAATGTAGCTGTAAAATAACCTTAGCATAGCCAAAACAGCCATAAACAAAGTTGAAACACTGTTGAAACACAGCTGTGAACAGTCATAATCACAACTGCAGCATAGCTATAACAGCCATAATAACAGATGTAACACTGCTATAATACCGTAAAAAAGCTGTAACAGCTGTAAAGTAGCCATTTTCAGAATGCACATAGTTAGGATGTTCTGATGCTATAAGATTTGTCAGAGTGAAACCAACTGCAAAATTCTGATGTCACAATTTTTACATATGGACATACTTTATAAGCAACTGCAAATGTAAACATTGTGGACGTTCAACTCCAAATAATAAACTGTAAAATTGTGGCCCACCAGCTTTTTAAACAATAGCAGCCTGTTATTTCTCAAAGAAAATTTGCGTTTTACAATTTATAAAGAGTTTGTGATGATACGTCTGAATAGTAGCAATATCTATAATAAACAGAAATCTCTTGGCAGAAATGTTAATACCGCAATTTAACGGGTTTCACGTGTGAAAGTGGCTTGAAATTCAGAGCGACGTCACGTGGCTGACATGTTAAGAGTGCATGAAATGACCTTGTAGCGCGTCTGAAGCAGCAGAAGTCTCCTGCGGATGTCCTCTCGCCTCTCCTCATCAGGAACAGACAGCAGCACCTCCTCTCCTCTCCTCAGCACCTCCTCAACATGAGCTTTCTCCTCATCCAACTAAAACACACAAACACTAATTCAGGGCAAATACATATAATGGCTGTTTATGTAGACATCTGCTGTTCCTGGAGCAAATGTGAAACCTCGTGTACTGTGTACAATTATGTACAATGTTATGCCATCTCGTGTTAAATCAGGTGTGTGTACCCTCTCATCATCAGGCGTGTGTGTTTTTTCCTGTTGCTCCAGTGCTCTGATAGTAGCTTGTAGGTCTGATTCAAACAGCTGCAACTGTGATGAGGAGAGAACAGGAGCAGACCTCCCATCAGCCACCTCCTGCTGTGGCCGCACTGCTTCTTGTCTGACCTCCAGACCGGCAGATACCTGAACACAGCACACATACTTAGTACTTGCTAATGAGAGCCTGTCCAGCGCAGAAGCTGAAAAACATGCTCCATTCAGGCCTCTGCTGAGCCGATGGCATCTCACCTGAGCAGAGTTGATGTGCTGCGCCACCTTGTGGAAGTTGCGGTTCAGGTCGGCCAGTTTGGGCTCCACCAGCTCTCTGCACGCAGGCCCCCTGCTGGTCATCAATATTACCGCCTGATCACGAGCGCTGTCGACACGCACATTCATTCCCTCCAACTCACACAACACAGCCTGTCAAAAACACAGATACAGCAGATTTAATGCATTAATGCATGTTACTGAAAATCATGTTTTACTAGAATAGAAATAAAATTAAATAAATTTGTTTTTTATTGTCTTTCATCAAAATTTAATTACTTTCTTTGCCTCTGAAATAACCTTGGTCACGTGGCAAAGAACAACAATATTAACCAACAATTTTCTAGCCTAACATTCATGATCCGGTCAATTCCTGATGGACTGAATTATATTGTGTCCTGTTAAATATTCAGTTTCACTCAAAAGACACAAATAATGAAGTCTGTGTGTTTTCACCTTCATCATTCTCTCTTTCTCGGCTGCAGGCATTTTCTCCATCTCATCCAGTCGTATCTCCGTCTGATAGAGCCATGTGCTGATATGAGCCAAATTCTCATCAAACATCTCCACCTCACGCCTGTGATTCTACAACACAAACACACACACATCATGCACGATACAGGATCTTTAAGTAACGTATATGTGAAATATAACAGGTAAAAGTAGTGCTGCCAACAGATTAAACATTTTGTAGTTAAATGTAATTATTATGCATATTTTTCCATCTCTAAAACAATGTATCCAGTATTGCAGCAATTGATACCTCTTGCAAGAACTGGATAAAATAAAATAAAAAAATAATATCAATTATTATTATTATTATTATTATTTCATATAACATATTACAGCATAGTTACGGTATTGACAATAGTATTAATTTCTCAGAATAGGACAATACAAAAAATGATAATTAATTAATTATTATTATTCTATTCTATTCTATTATATTTATTCTATTCTATTCTATTCTATTCTATTCTATTATACTATATTATACTATATTATGTTGCTAATAGGTGACATTTCAGGCCTGTACAACTTTGATGTTAATGAAATTCTGCCAAACAGACTGCTAATGGCTGAAACCTCCCATGTGTATTGAGTTTGCATATAAATGAGTAATTATGAAGGTCTTCCCCCATCATTTACTGATAAATGAGACTCCAGACAAAAGATCTGTTGTTTGTTTGAGTGTGTGTACATACATTAGCATATTTTAAAAACAAATTGTCCCCAGAAGTGAGCAAAAAAAACCAAAAAACAAACAAAAAAAAAAATAACACAAAAGCTCCTATTTAAGACAACTACAGACATACTTGTTTAACTAAGATGAGTGACAGCTTTTAATGATTTTTAAGGGAGTCTGTAAATGAGATATTGATTTAATACAAGTTACATAAACAAGAAGTTAATATTAGGTGACCTACACTGTCTGTGACCTAAACAGTCTAAAACAAAGTCAGAACTGAGCCGCTGCGCATCTCCATTCAAACACAGCGGTGTTTAGGTTATGAATTAATGTGCATTTTTAAACGAATCTAATGAGTCAGTGATTCAATTTCCCATTCATAAAGACTGTCACTTGCTTTTTTTCCTGAATGAATCAGCCGTTCGAACGAATGAAACGAATGAATGATTCAGTAATTAAATCAGTGACTTTCTGCCACCTACTGGCAGATTTAGTTTCATTTTTAAAGTATATTTTCAGTTATTTAAATCATTTAGTATTTCTATATTCAAAATTTTATATTTAAAACATTAATCTCAACACGAATTGATTGCATGCATGCCACCTCTGAGTCTCATTAAACATGAAAATACACCTACACGCCACTTTTGTGTTCTTCTGTGCACCTCTGTAGTACAAATTAATTGAGTTAATACTGATTTCATTTGATTGGTAACTTATTCTTATTCTACTTAGTCTACTAGAAATTTTAAAATGCTTAAAAAATATAATTTTTAAAAAATTGGACATAAAAGATAACATACTTTTAGTAAAGTTAGAAAAATGCCATTACAAAAGTGAAAACAAAATTCCCCTGTAAATCACTTTAAGGAGTCAAATATCAGCTCGTAATGGGAAGGCTAATTTTTGATTAGTTTTCCTCTTTTTTTTTCCACTATTGATTAGAAGGCACTCCTAAAATTTTGACTGTGCTCCTAAATTATTTAAGTTAGGAGCACAAGTGCTCCTAAAAAGAAAAGTAAGCGTAGAGCCCAGTTTAACCAGTCACTCACCAGAACAGCACTGAGCCAGTCCTCTATCAGTGTGTGCACACGCTCCCAATCCTCATTGAGCTCAAACAGCTGATCCTCCAGCTGAGCCTCACTGCCCTCCACTAAGGCCTGCAGGGCGGCGCTGTTCTCCATCACCACAGACAGATCGCCCTTCTTGCGCTCGGACTCCTTCAACACGCCCTGCAGACAAACACTCATGTAACACACACTCAGTGTATAGACTTCATGAGTAAGCGACTGTCAAACACACTCACGTTAGCCCATGTGATCTCTGCCTCGATATCGGCAGGCATGTCTCCTGTGTTGATCTTCTCTTTAAGCTGAGTCTCAGTGTGGCTCATCCAGGCCTGCAGGGCGGCGCTGTCCTTCTGCAGCCGCTGAGAAAGAGACAAAGCCTTCTCCAAATCCTGCTTCCCCTCAGTCACCTAATGACACACACAACAGGTATTTTATGGCAAGTTACAATAAACACATGAAATAGCGTTCGCAACTCATTTTATTTTTGTAATATTTTTAACAATTTTTGCAACATACATCTGAGTGTAAAATGTATGAGGGGGTTTACATTTGTCCACTGAAAACTATTTTTATCGCCATTTTAAATGCATGTCTGTAAAATGTGCATGTACCTGAGCTCCCAGTTCGTTGTAGAGTAATTTGAGGGCGGTGAGTTGTTCGTCCATTCCTTTAGGATTTTCCGTCTGCTGTTTCTGTACGATCTGTCTTCCTGTTTTAATCACTGTCTCCACCTCCAGTTTCACCTCGCTCAAGATCTTATACAGTTTCTGCATTTAGAAAAACAACACACGACCATAAAACACAAGCAGTGTGAGAGTCCATGAAGAGGTGAGGGTTTTTCCAGTGTTGTTACTATAAAACAAACTATTAAATAAAAATAAAATAAAATAAAATAAAATAAATCCAGAAGGAAAAATACAGAATAATCTAAGCTCAAATAAATCTAAAGCAGACTGTTTAAAAATAATAAAATAAAATAAAATAAAATAAAATAAAATATATATTTTTTTCTTCTGCACAAAAGTACACATTTCCAGGAGGAAAAATACAGAATAATTTAAGCTCAAATAAACCTAAAGCAGTCTGTTTAAAAATAATAAATAAAATAAAATAAAATACTTTTTTTTTCCTGTGCAAAAATACACATTTCCAGGAGGAAAACAGAACAATTTAAGCTCAAATAAATCCGAAGCCATCTGTTTAATAAAATAAAATAAAATAAAATAAAATATTAAAAAAAAAGCAAATAAAACCGCTAAAACTTGAAGTAAAAGTAAATTGAAAACTGAAACTATAAAAATAAGAAGTCAATTCAAAATATTAATGAGTACTATAACAGTATATGATTAACACTTAAATAACAGTTGTGTGTTTTCTCACCATGCATCCGGTCAGGTGGGTTTGTATCTCCTCTGGTTGTGTGTCTTTCAGGTCCAGGACGTAAAGTTCAGCTTTAGCATTTTCCAGAATCCTCTTGCAGTCCAGCATTCGCTGCTCAAAGTTAGCTGGTTTCTGGAAGAGCTGGAATTTGGTACTAATCTCACGGAGTTTCCGCTATACAAAACAAACATACACAAGATAAAGTTTAAGCCTGGAATAAACTAAACCGCTATTAAAGTCTGAACAGATTCTGTAAAAACTCTTTTGTAAGAGTTATTGTTATTAACCCAAACCATAAAAACTGTTGTGACAGCAAATAAAGAAAATCAAAAAATAAAATAAAAAAACCTAAACAGCCAAACGAAAACAAAATAAAAATGACAATAATAACAATGTCAAAAGCACATAAAATTACAAAAATAAAATAAATAAAAAACTAAAAGTAAATAAAAATGGAAATATAAACCTATAAGCTTCAAAATTAGGGCTGAAATGATTAGTCAGCGATTATCACCAAAGAAAATTGTTGAAAATTGTTGTCAAATAGTCGTTTGATCTCTTATGACATAACGTAAGGGTCTGCAATAACACGCTTTGACCAGTGAAGTGCTGTAGCGCAAGACTGTAATTCAGCCCTCGCGGATGCAATCCAACAGAAGACGACGTGCAAACAAAGCCAAGCCCCAGTTTACTCACAGCAAAATTCTTCGTTCTTTGCTTAGGGGTAAAAATAAGCTTGATAGCAGTAAGAAAACAGCAATTACAAAAGAGTGTGTAAAGTAACAGCACTTCAATTTATATAACATTTTGTGCATTAGATTAATTTTACAGTATTAAATGTGAAAAAAACAAAACCCTGTCAGTGTCGCTTTGAGTTAGAATTACAACTTTTCGTTTTCTGCTATAAAGCAGTTATATATGCATATCAGTAAACTATCAGTAAACTAAATCAACAATTAGTCGATTAATCAAAATAATCGTTTGTTGCAGCCCTATTCAATATTAATTAAAACTGTAAAAGAGTATATAAACAATACTAACACTTGTACAGAGTGAAGTTTCAAAACTTGAATATCCAGGATTAATTCTTAAACCAGAGTGAAGTAAAAATTCTTTTGCACTTCTGCTCCCGTCCTGCGGGGGCAGTATTGTGTCTCACCTGTAACTGGTCCAGTAGGGTTCCTCCTCGCACTGGTTTGCCCTCTGGGGCAGTCAGAGGCACGTTCCCTATATTCCTCTTCCTCAGATCCTCCAGTGTGGCCTCATGGGCGGCGATCTCGGCCTGAATGGCCTGCAGAGAACATTTTTAACGTTAAACACCAAAAAGAATAAACTTAATTTTTGATTAGTAATATGCATTGCTAAGAACTTCATTTGGAAAATTTAAAAGTTCAAATAGTTTATATTTAAAAAATTCAAATACTTGTATCTCAGCGAAATATTGTCATATAACAAAAGCTTATTTATTCAGCTTTCAGATAATATATAAATCTCAATTTCAAAAAATTGAACCTTATGACTGGTTTTGTGCTCCAGGATCACATATCTGTCACTGACTATTGAAAATCTTGAGTATCTCTGAATATCTAAACATGTTAGAAGAGTGTGGTTTGTGGTATGTGTGAATGAGGAGTTTGTGTTTCCACCTGAGCTTCCTGCGGCAGCTGGAAGGCGTCGATGCGGTCGGTGAGGTACGAGGTGAGTGTCTGGTCCAGCTGCGTGAGGGACGTCTGTAGTGTGTGTAAGGCTGTCTCGTTCTCCCTCAGAGTCCCCAACTTCTGTTCCAGGGACATCTGACGTGCAGCAGCCTACAACACACACACACACACACACTTAAATGTTAAACCGTACATACGATGTGAAACAGAATCAGTTCTAGTGAATCATTTGATCTATTTACAACAAACGCACCAGGTGAGTCAATTCTTCGTAGCGCGAGTTGAAGTTCTCCAGTTTCTCGCTGATGAGTTCGTCCAGAATTCCTCCGTCTATGAGAGTCTGGGCCAGCTCTCGGATCTGAGTCCTGTTATCGCCCGGATGACGCAGAACCGACTCCAGAGACTGAAAGAGACACGCGAATCCCGTTTACACCGCGGATACAGTACAAACATCCAACTCTGTGTCCAAAACATGATCTCATCACTCAAATCACAGTCAGACGTAGTCAAAAAACATATGTGGTTACACTGTATATGTAATGATTAATGTAATAAATTCTGTTCACAAAAACAATATATTGGCAATGTACACATTTTAAACCAAGCAGCTTCCTCTCGAACAATCTCTGTGAGCAATTTGAATTTGTTGCAAAATTCACTATCACATGGATCAATACTGAAATGACTAGATGACTTTGGCTGTGAAAATTTGCCAAACAAGCTAAACCACACCTTTAGCATGAAAGCGGTTACCTCCAGTGCCTCGCTGATAGACTCTGTGTTTTCTGGGACGTTCTCTGTGACTTGAATTTTCTCCTCCAGTGTGTTCAACCAGCCGGACTCCACATCCAGATACTGCAGCAGCTCAATCCAGCAGGACCACACCTCCTGAACATCATTACAAACACAACAGACTTCAGACTTCAGCTAAATTCCAAACTGGAACCAATCAGACAACGTCTGGAGCAGGGCTGTCCTAAGCTTCTGTGTGTGTGTCTGTGTGTGTGTGTTTGTACCTCAAGCGTGTGGCACTTGCTCTTGAAGCGATCGCAGAGTTTCTGGTAGTTCTGCAGAACTTCAGTGAGCTCAGGACTCAGGTCAGGACCACCAGGGGGCGTCTTACTGATCAGCACATTAATGCTGTCCTTCAAAATCTTTACACGCACTTCCTTCTGTAATACATCCTCTTTAGCCCTCTGAAACAAACACACAGAGAAAGGACATTTATACAAAAGTCTTGAGGAAAGAATAAATAAATAAACCAATAAATCCTGTTCTATAAGGCTCAGAAACAATGAGGAAACTTATTGTGGGAAAAAAAAAAATTAACAATTATATTAAAAAAAATAAAAATGCCAACACTGACCAACACTGTCAGGGCTTGAAGGAAAAAAACAAACAAACATTTTTTTAAAGAAAATGTCTGATATGACCCCAAAACTATTTGGTATTCATAACCTGTTCAAAATTTGTTTTAATCATGCAAAGGTACAACTTTAAATTAACTTTCACTGATAAATGATTATAATGATTGTATAATCAAAAGTAAACATGAAAACACCAGTGTTACTGTATCAAAACTAATACTATTAAAAATCATATTTGTTAATGAAAAGATAACGCTGAAATAAAACAGTAACACTTTACAATAAGGTGTCATTTGTTAACAATGTATTAACTAACATGAACAATATATTTATTACACTGTTTATTAATCATTGTTAGTGTTAGTTAATAAAAAAAGTCATTTATTGTTTATGTATTAACTAATGTTAAAAAGCACAATTTGTGATTCAATTCATTAGTAAATGCTGAAATTAACATTAAGATTAATAAATACTGTAGATATATTGTTCATTCTTAGTTCATGTTAACTAATGTAGTTAACTAATGGTAACTAATAAATCTTATTGTAAAGTGTTAACAACAAAACATTTTATATAAAAAAAAACTAAATGAACATTATAAATGTTGCCTTTGCAACTAACTGAAAAAAAATATATATAGTTTAAGTACTGAAACGATTGAAACCGAGAAAACAAAATCAAATTAAAAAAAAAAAATAATAAAATAAAATAAAATGAAATAAAATGAATAACAAAAGCACTTACAACATTACTAAAACTAAAAAAAAAAAAAAAAAAAAAAAAAAACCTCTAATTCAGTTAAAGGAGACTTCCAGAACAAAATGTACAGATAATGTACTCACCCCCTTGTCATCCAAGATGTTGATGTCTTTCTTTCTTCAGTTGTTAAGAATCTGTTTTCTGAGGAAAACATTTCAGGATTTCTCTCCATATAGTGGACTTCTATGGTGCATGCGAGTTCGAATGTCCAAAATTTTTTTACAATTTATATACTTTTTAACCTCAAATGCTCATCTTGTCTAGCTCTGTGTGAACTCTGCGTACTTAAAATCACCCTAAATCGCTGTTTTACCCTTTTTTTGTAAAAGGCGTTTGATCTTCTTTGCATGTTCACTTTGTAAACACTGGGTCGGTATTTCTGCAGGGATGTAGGACAATTTTGAAGTTGGAGGGGAAAATGAGATGGGAGCTTCCTGACCTACCCTAACTGTATTGAACCGGAATACATAGAGTTCACACAGAGCTAGACAAAACGAGCATTTGAGGTTAAAAAGTATATAAATTGTCATTATTAATTTTTTTTCTTAGAAAATAACAAATTGTTTCAATAGATAAGACCCTTTTTCCTCGTTTAGAGCCCTTCAAAGCTGCATTTAAACTACATTTTGGAAGTTCAAACTCAGGGGAACCATAGAAGTCCATTATATGGAAGTACATACTGAATTGTTTTCCTCAAAAAACACAGTTTCTTCACGACTGAAGAAAGGCATGAACATCTTGGATGACAAAGCGGTGAGTAAATTATCTGTTAATTTTTGTTCTGGAAGTGAAGTCTCTAAATACTAATACTAATACTCTAACACTAAAATAGCACAGGAAAATACAACATATAAATGCACATGAATAAACAATACAATATATAAGCCACAAAATAATTAGTCATTGTTAATAATAAAAGTTATTATAGATCAGCTATGACTTTTCAACCTGTTCATACGCACCTTCATCTCCTGCAGCGCCTCCTCCAGCTCCTCTGGGCTCTTGTACTCAAAGTCTCTCATGAGAAACTCCTCGTCCACTTGAATCATCCACTCGCGCATCTCCGCCACGTCTTTCTTCAGATTCATCACTTTCTCCTGACCTTCACTCACACGCTCCTCACGCCTCAACAACTGCAATCAAAGTTGACCGTGTTTATACCGACATCTACGTAACTGGACTCATCCCAGAAGAACAAGCAGAATCAAGCAGGGTTGGGAAGTGGGTTTCTACTTGAACAAACCACCTTGTACAAGTTCTTCCCTTTTTATGCAGCTACTTGATGTTAAGACCACTACATTCACTAGACGTTATCTTTCGAACCTCTTTACTGAGCGCGTCCCAGCGTCTCTGATTATCGTCCAGCTCTTTCTGCCCCCAGCCGATCAGACCCGGTACTGAGCTCTGCTGCACGGCCGCCACGTTCTCCCTCATCTGCTTCAGGGACGACTCCACGCTCTCCATCTCACCCACCAGCTCCTACACAGACAATCCAGATGCATCTTAAACATCAGCACACTTCAGACAAACTCTAAACTTTTGGTTTTGCTGAGGAAATTGCTCAACCATCAACTTCAGTTGATTTCTCAACCAGTTTAAACTGTTTAGCAAACCAGCTCAACCACAGTGGTTTTCCAGGACAACCTTGGTCCTGCTGATAAACCAACTAATCCAGTGTCAGACAGCTAGAAACTATGTGAAACTAGAAGCATAAAGGCCTTTTTATACTTGAAGAGAAATCAAAGAACAAATTGGTGTGATGTCATTTCAATGCGTCGACCTCTGACCTTGCACTGGCTGAGTTCTTCCTGTAGTTTGTCAGCGTGGCTGAGGCCGCTGGTGTCTCGAGACAGCAGCTCCTCAACCGCATCCAGCCAGCGCTGCACCTCCTCACTCTTCACCTGATCAACATCAACACCAACATCAAAACACATGACATCCACGCACAGATATGCAGCTGAATTAGTCTTACGGGGCATCTCTCACCTGTGTGTCCTTCATGCTACCCAGAATGCACTGCAGCATGCTGAGCTGATCTTGGGCGGTGGTGGAGAGCTCAGTCCAGCTCTGCTGCTCCGCTGCGCCTGACACCTTCTGCCGCTGCTGCTCTATCTCAGCACAAAGAGCCTAGAAAACAGGTCAAACTATGTTAGCAGAAGAGTCCTTCTCAAACTCAACTAAGAGTTCAGCAGGTTATACTTTAGGCCAGGGATGGGCAACTTCGGTCCTGGAGGGCCACTGTCCTGCAGAGTTCAGCTCCAACTCTAATCAAATACACCTGGCTGTAGCTTTCTAGTGACATGGAGGACACCTTTTAGCTTGTTTAGGGGTGTTTAATTAGGGCTGGCGCTAAACTCTGCAGGACAGTGGCCCTCCATGAACGAGGTTGCCCATCTCTGCTATAGGCAATTAAAACTGGGAAAAAAAACAAAAAAAAATATGAAAAAGCCACTGTAGTAACAAAAAATTAATCCCCTGCCTAACCATTACGATCATGCTGTGAAGTTATGATTTCACTGATTCATCAACTGACTTGGGTACGCAGTTAACTAATTTTAATAGTAATAAAGTAACAACAGTTTGATAAACTAGAGAACCTATGAGAAAAAGTAACATTAATATAGAACATAGAATTGTATAATACTAGAGATTGTATTATTTGCCTAATACCTGATCACATTTGGAACACAAAGCTGGGG